>CM032232.1:103897500-104497500 GCA_019009955.1 Riptortus pedestris | reverse complement strand
TCTGCAGGAAGTGTCGACGAATCTTATGATATTGAGGTCCATTTCGTGCAAGTAGGGCACATTGGGATTGGCTAGCCTGATTCGATATCATATGGGGCGGTGGTGACACCCTGAAATGAGAACATAATGTTATTTAGGATGGATGCGGTAAGGCAACAGAAGGGTTGGGGATAGTATATCAGCTGTCGCTATCTTCTCAAGATTGATCGAGTTTATTCAAGACCTTCGGCCTTTTAAAATCTATCATACCCAGCCCCAATTTTCTCAATCTTTCCTATAGTCGAAGCTGTTATATACCAATATATAAAATAATAAGTAAGTGCTTTCGTCATGAAATAGTTTTACGTGGTCGGAAGATTAACCCCTTGTTGAACTTTGTGAGCCCCAATGATACTTCTCCAGTAATCGGGCAGATTTAATGTGATAAGAGCGCTATGCAAAAGATCTTGTGACCGTGAGTTTCGTAGTAGATTATACACCGAGCGGTGAAGATCCGGAATTAAACCTGACGGGTACCCTTCTGGGGCGGGGTGTGGTTAACCGATTAACTCATCAATCCTCATGGCTCACTACTCATATGTGTGGCTATATATGTGTGTGTATATATATCAAATTAGGACGCCATTGAACAAATAATCAGGACATTCTAATGAAGTTGGTGATAAAGTAGCAAAGTCAGCATCTAAATCTTTTGACTGTACAAATTCACGGACGGATCCAAGGCTGACATTGGAACAATAGCTGCTGCACTCATTGAGAATCACACAAAAAGTTTAATTTCACATCAAGTATTTATTCAGCTCATTTACACGCTATACTCCTATCTCTAGAAAACCTACAAAATGTTCAAAATCGCCAAATAATTTTATTTTCGTTAAGTTCTTTACTCTCTTTAAAAAAAAAAATATGGACACATTCATAATCATCATAATCACATAACATTGGTGTGACTACCAGGACACCAGAATATTGTTCGAAGCACTGAAGTGGACATGCTCGCAAAACTAACGTAAAAACACCAATACTGACATTAAAAAAATAACTTCGGACGACTGACAAAACTAATAATCCAAGAATGGCGACAGGACAGGTTATTAACAGACAATAAACTGAGACAAATTAAAAATACAGTTAAGGCCTGGAGTGATAAAAATGAAGCATTTAAACGGAGAGAAGTAGTCCTTACGTTACTACGTGTAGGTCATTCTCTCCTAACCCATGGTTATCTAATTGAAAAGAAAAGAATGGCTAACTGCAATGTGTGTAATGCTCCGCTTACAATAAAACACGTACTAACAAACTGCAAAATACGTGACCATCTAAAGATCCCTCATGACTTACACGACATACTTACTGAAGGTAGCCCACACATTCCCATAATACTCCAACATTTACATGACATTAACATATACTCACAAATTTAGAAGTATTACATTTCAAAATTCTTTTTAATCCTTCTTAAATCAAATCTTTTTAAATCCAGCTAAACTTTTTTACTGTATGTGTGTGTGTATTTTGTCTCTTTGGTTGCGTTCTGTTATTTAGTTGGGTTTTGTTATTTGGTTGCGTTCTTAGTTTGTTCTGTTCTAATTGCATTGTTTAATTTTTTCTTGTAACTGTTTTAATTTTTATATTTTGTTTACATCCATTATTTCATTTTTATGAGCAATATCGCCTCGCAGTGAAAGCTCCACAATAAATAAATAAATCTTTCGAAATTATAGAAAGTTACACAAAAATACCGAAGATACACATTAAACATTTACTACACACAGACACCATAAACGAATGGCAACAGCATTAGATAATAACAAATAAAGGACAACATTTAAAGACTTTCATTCCCGACATTACAGAATATTTGAATGTTAAAGAAACACCTACTGACTTTTACACAACACAATTATCACCAGAGCATGGCTCAATTAAAGTGTATCTAAACACATTAAACTGACTAATAACCCATTATGCCCTTGCGATTTTACTACTGAACAGGCTTACATCCATCTCATACACGCTTGCCCTGTACACTGCTTCCAAACGAAAGGAACCTTTTACAAGAGAGTTATGAAAATGACAATCCGAATTTGAGGATAGAATTCTATTTCATAAGTGTGATAGAGCTCATTTATTAATGAAGCGCTTAGGAAATTTGCAGATGTGTTATACCAGAAAATAAGGCATTGGAATAACTATTATGGGAAAATTGATTATAAAAAACATTAATTTTTCTCAACGGAAGGATCAAAAAGGTTAAACACCTCTACTCTTAATACTTCTTTTATTACAGGCAAAGTACTTTCGGGGCGAACCGTCCCATCTTCAGTGCTCTAAAGCTGGTCCCTATTAAATATTCTAATTTCACTCATTCATCATTTAAAGTTTTGTATAATTATGTTCTCATTTATCTATTAGAGTTAGGCTTGATTATATATATATATATATATATATATATATATATATATATATATATCTTTAAATAAAATTGTATATAAGCTATTTTGTATTGTTAGAAATACATGCAATGTACTAACTATATTGTACGGGACATGTAGGAAATAAACTCCCTCTCTGAAGGGTTACTTCAATGAGGAAAAAAATAAAATACACACACACAAAACACCCGATCTATAGATAAATAGGAATAGAGCTTCTCCTCAGAATCTTCTTCAACTTCCTTGAGTTACACCTTGTAGAACTAGCGACTATTGACGTTAGAAACATTTAAGTTAAGGCATATTGCATATTTTTGAAATTTTAATGTGAGGATTGGAGTGTAAATATGAAGACCGCCTGCCTCGATTTTCTCCGAGCTGAGGGGTAAATTAATTGCGTTTAATTATATTTTTCCATTTAATTTCCATTACTCCATTTAATGCTTTGGTCCTCAGGGCACATTTTTACATTCAAATAAGGGCCTTAGTGGCACCCCTTATAAAAACAAGTTAATTGCTTATTTTGAATTGCATATTAATTTAACAGCTTTTATTCTCTTTTAAGGACAATTTTTTGTATGTTGTATTTAACAGTTTTCGTTCATTTACAAATGATATATTTACCTCCTCACGCTCTTCACTTTTCGGGTTGTAATTTTGGGTTATTTTTTATGAATTTTATTTTTTTAAATTTTATAAAGAGTGAGATGTTTCAAATATGTTGTTATACTTTTGTGTATATATATATATATATATATACATATATATAATTGTATCGTCGTTTTCACATGCCATAGACACGAAAACTGCAATTTGTATCTTTGGTGTCTGTTTGTTTGTTATCTTTTCACGCATAAATGGAGTAACCAAATTTTGTGAAACTTGGTACATAAGTTACTATTAACCCAATTTAGACTATAGGCTATACTAATATTCTCTGAGATGAACAGGAGTGGGGGTTATAAGGGAGGCCTGAAATTTAAAATGGCGCTATTTGGTTTCCTACAGGTTTTTCGGCAAACATGTATATAACAAAATTCATTTATTTTATTATTTAGAGTAAATTTTGTTACATACACTTTTGTCGTATAACAAAGTTTAAACGAGATATACGGTAAAAGCTATAGCGGGGGTCAACAATTTTAAAAGGCACAAATGACTAAACCAACCTAAACGAAACTCCGTATGTGGGCTATTATTAATGCTTCTTTGATTATAAGCTATAGAAATATTTTTAGGAACTTACAGGAATGGGTGTTATAAGGGAGGCCTGAAGTGAAAAATAGCGCTATTTCCTTTCCTATTGGTTTTCGGCATAACAAAAGTTGTTTAATTTGATATTTTTATATTAAAGAAGTGCTATCCACTAATATGATATTTGTAGTCAATAATGTTACGAATTGAATAGTAACCACTTAACGTTTTGTCTGGCAAACTCGGAAATAGTTCATCGATTGTCCTGAACGCTGTAAAATTTAATAAAAGTAAAAACTCAGCCAGCCTTGCTTTGAACAACATTCACACTCAATATTCTGCCTAAATATTTTCCTAACTAAGCTTCTTTAGTAATGGTTCTTAATAACTATGAATGAATGCAATCCATGATTATGATTAATATTGTCGACGATATTTTCAACAGTGCCAACGAGTTGATCACGAAATATCCATTTTTCTTTTTAATCTTCAGTGCTAAAATATTTTATAAGTTTGCTTTAATTGTCAATTATAAACTTAAACAAACTTATAAAATATTCAGGTTAATGATCTAAACATGGAGATGGGGAAATGTAAAAATATTGTGCACATAAAAGCCTTGCCAAAAAAAATACCTTCATCATTCTGACTCTAATGATTTCCCAAAGCGAAAGTCGGGTACCTTAGCTAGTGTATACATGTATATATGAAACACACTTAACAATGCAGATATATGATTAATTAGATCTGCCTAGAGATGTTCTACAGTCTACTCAACAGCAAGTCTTCACGATCAGCAGTTCAATAACTCGATGACATTTGGTCAATGTCTTTAGAATTGGGAGTGATGAGGGAGAAAAAGGAGATACTGAGAATGGGATCTGAGTTATTATTCATTCTTTTGGACGCCAAGAGGACCTAAGAGAAAAATTCTTTTAGTCTGGGACTGGCAATGATTGATGTGGGTTTTTACAATCCCAATTTCTTCGAAATAAATATTCTTCCATAATAGAATCCTAAAATGAATTTCCCGTTTTCGTTCTTTTATTCCAGGTTTGAAGGTTAATTATGATTAAATTGAATATTTATTAGAGCTTTTTTGTTGAAATGTGTCAACTTTGGACGTAACCTAAATTGGTAAAGGATACATATGTTTGCGATTCGAAATTCCCCATTGAGAGGACTCAGATTTGGAGGTTGTACTCATTATTTCATTTTCTAAAAGTTTCTTTGTATTTCCACGAACCCTACTGAGCAGAGAGGGGATCCGTTCTAACACACACACACACACACTCACACTCATGCATACACATAAAAGTATGACACGCAGGGGCTGCGTTAACTAAGCAGATTTCCCACTTGAACAATATTTGTTATTTAGGCTTCAAATAAAGTCCTTCATAATATAACAGCTTATTGTTGATATGGCATGAGTAGGAGTGGGGCTTTACCGAAGGGCGAAAATTAAAAAAAAACACAAATATCTAGGTTAATATTAAAGTTAATGAACAAATGTACATAACAACATTTATAGAACATTACATTTGCAATATGGTTGGTTCTATACAAGTTTTCGGTCCGACGCGTAATAACGGAGATATTAAGGATTTTCGAAATTCCTCCCCTCTAAATCCCCCCTCCCCCAGTCCGATTTAGCCGTTAATGAACTTGATTTTTCTTTTTAGATAAATCACTTATATCGATATTGGTAACGATTAAACTAAAATTTCGATCTCTAGAGCAGTAACAGACCAATATATATATATATATATATATATATATATATATATATATATATATATATACAATTTTGAACGGAACTCATTCTCGTCATCTACTAGGTATGGTCGATGGACATTTGAAGAAAATTTTCGAAAATCGCTTCATGAGTACAACTTCAATAGCTGATTTCCCCTAAGGAAAATCTGCTAAAATGCAAGTTTCCTCGTCAGAGCCTGCATTTTGTGGAGAACTGGAATTGGGAAGCGGTACTTTACAGTTTGCTGTCATATGCTTTGGCTGTCCTGACGTACATCATAACCTGCTTTATTGGCCTATTCCGGTAACTTCAGAGGTAGCAGTTTATTAGTCAATAAAAAGTTTACTCGGGCCCGAGACACTGCTAAAGGCATTATTCCGAACGCTGTAACCCAGAAACTTTTTTATGGGAGTTTCGTGCTTTAAAGGGAAATTAAATTTGAGGAGTGATCAATAATTTAATCAAAAACCCCAGGAACAGAAGGCATGTTTCACAAACCCATTACAAAGCCAACAGGGTTGAACGTTCAAGACTTTTCCACTAATTATGCTCTCATAATTAAGCACAGTTTGTTTTTAATTATTTCTTATACTGTTTTAGAACACACGGAATGTTAAAAAATGTTTACTGCTTTGTGAGAGAGTTTTAGAAATAAATTGTTTACTGAATTAAACGTACACAATGGAGATGTGTCCAACATTGAATTTCATGTTATGAGTTTCACCTTGATAGAAGATCTAAGATAATTTAGGGGGAAACTCCTAAAAAATATGAAACGGCTTCTCCAAATTATTTATTTGAACTTGTTAATGCTTACTTCACTTGACTATTTTTCACAACCTGCAGTGCAAATTTAAACAGTTTTTAACAAACACAATGTTTTTTTTTTAGTTTTTTCTTAAATAGTACCTATTGACAAATAATATTGAATATTGAATAAAGGAATTCTTTTTTATTAGGTGAAAGTTAGAAAGAAGCTAAGTTGCTGTTGTCATATTTGTCGGTGTATACTATCGTCACTGGCTGATGGTTGAGTACAGTTGGCAAGCGCTTTCGATGCAAAGGTATCATCTTCAAGACGTCTAGAGATGTACTAAAGTCAAGTCGGAGTACAACTCTAGACGGCTTGAAGATGGTGCCTTTGCATCGAAAGCGCTTGCCAACTGTACTCAACCATCAGCCAGTGACGACAGTATACACCGACAGATATCGCTGGACCAACTCCAGCAAAGGTAGGATGACCTACAAATTTTTCCCAGATGTCAGGACCAGATCTAAGATGACATGGTACGTCCCAGATTTCTTCTCCATCCTACTTATCAGTGGTCACGGGGACTTTAATAACAAACTACATTTCTTCAAACGAAAGGAATCCCCATTGTGCTCCTGCGGCGAGTTGGATACGGGTGACCACGTGATCCTCCAATGTCCGCGTTTCAACGCCAAGCGTATTCGGCTAATGAGTGCTTTCTCATATGTGAACTGGCCTCCTGAGAGCTACGACATGTTTGTAAACGACGCTGATAGATTTTCAGCCTTCAGGACATTTGCCCAAGAGGTGTTGAAAGAAAAGTAAAATTGAATTTATTTGTAAATTATATGTATAGTTTTATGTGAGTTTAGGCTAGTATTTAGGCTATAGGTATGTAGGTTAGTTAGTTAGGCTCTTGCTGCCACTTCTTTGAACAGAGGCAAAGGAGTCGCAGCTGCGGGTTCCCCTAGGACTTTTCGGACTTAAACTAAATCTCCCAAATGTTGCACTTTACTGCTTAGCCGTGCTCGGTGAGTTAGGCTAAGTTACCTGGCCCAATTTATGTATTCAAAATTTTATATCTCTTATTAAATGGAGACTGCTGGTATGGGGAAACCCAAAGGTACAGCGGGGGCAGAGGTGGGGAAAAAAAAGCTACAGATATGACTACAGTATCATCTATACTGGCTGTTCCAACCCTTTATTTGATTAACCTAAGTTGCCCTTAGGCGGTTAGTTTATAGAATAACATAGACCTGTTATTACTCGTACAACCAGTGATATTAGTCATATAAACATTTTTTTAAATATCCTTTTTTTGAGTTATAACATCAAATTTACAAAATAATTTATAGTCTTCTGACCACTACAAAATTCCAAAAAAAAAAATATAGCATAAAAACATGATTTCCTATTTAAATAAAAATTTCTTATAAATGCAATTGACTATAAGTAGGCGATCACAATGCAAATTTAGTGATTAATACAATTATTTTAAAAATTTACAAATTTAAGTGACCTTACTAATAATATTAACAAATATAGAATTGTATTTTATCGTCACATGACAAAGTGTGAATATGAATACAGGTAGAATAGGGACTAAGATAAGGGTGTTTACTTGTAATTCAAATAAAGGGTTAGAACCGCCAATATAAATGATACTGTTGTCATACCTGTCGGTGGAGACCGTCGTCACTTTTTGGCGGGCTTGAAGATGGTGCCATTGCATCGATAGCACAATGCCAGCTGTACTCGACCATCAGCCAGTGACGACGGTCTCCACTGACAGGTATGACAACAGTGTTTACTTACACCACCTACAGGTTGCTGTTTCCTATGCTGGAGTAAAATGTGCTTAGTTCGCTTCTGCAAGTATCTTTAAGTGCTTTGATTGTCATAATTACCTATTTCTTTGATGAGTGAGTTATTTTTGTGTTTAATGATTTCAAAAACTTAGTGGTCAGCTAACGGATGTATGTCTTTATCAATATAAGCAATAAAATGGTTTCTTTTAAATGGAATTAGTGGTAATCGAAGGTAAGTAAATTTGTTCAAAAACAAAATTCGCGAAACAGAAAAGTCACATAGATTATGGATATTTATCTTAATGTGATGTGTTATTTGTTAAATTTCAGAGTTTAAATAAGCCTGTTTAAAACGAACAACAAGAGTTATTTGTGTTTTAGCAGGTTGTATTCGTTTTCAGTTTCGATTTATGTGTCTAGATATGGTATTGGATTCCCATTGTCCCCTTTACTCCTTTACTTTTGTCATCCATTCGTCATATTATGTATTTATATTATTAGAAGAAAAAAAAGCATGAAAATAAAGGAAAAAGAAATCTGTATTTGTGAGGAATTTCATCTTATATTTTAAATGTAAAGGATATTTTCTTAACTTCCTTTAGTTGACGGCAGCAATGATTTTTTTTTTGCCTGAATCTGACGGGCTAAGGAAGGAGCTCTTTGCTTATTTTCATTTATTTATTGAAAATATCACAAATTTAACTCCGGAAAATATGCAAGTACGTTGTCTTTAACTACGTCCTCCAACCCTTCCTTATTTGACAAGGAAAATATTGCCGGGATCATAAAAAAAACAACAGTATAATAGCCGTTCAATAAAATGACGTGTATATGAATTTTCATTATTGGAATACAGAGAGTTGACTGCAAATCACCAAAAATTTATAAATAGATCCTAATGTAAGTGTTAGAATTCTCTTTCTACAGATATCATTAAGATCTAACGACTACGTATATTAATATCAAATATTTACTTTTGTTGGAAGGAAAATATTCATATTGTTGTTTAAAATACATCGGATTTTGGCACTTACAACATGGCTTTTGAGGTCTAACCTTTGCCCTTTGTCCAATAAACTTTATTCAATTATGTTCTCAAGAATTTGTAACGACCATGGAATTGTCGTGCTCCTCTGGTATTGACCATGTCATGCAATGTCTACCTAGATGTCGCTAGTTATATTGATAGCTCCATGAGGCTAAATTTCCATCTAAACTGAATATGAAGTCCAAGTTTCTTGATTTTATAGCAGATTCAATGGTCTGTGCAATTTGTTAGGGAAAGGTAGAGAGAGCTGTTTCTGGTACTAGAAGAGTTCGAGATGAAAAATGCATTACTCAACCACCAAGAAATGCTAGTACCTCTGTTAGAAGCAGAGGTAGCAGGCTTTCTAAGATGATGGAAGAACTCAAACTGAGCCAGGAAAAGAAGGGAAAAAAGATGAATACTCCGTAGCTATGAAAGAGAAATACTTGAAACCAAACACCCGAATCTATAAACCTTTGGACTCAGTGAGCGGAGAAACAATCTGGAGTACATTTTAGGAGAAAATATGTTGCGCTGTGTTTAAATTTAGTGATGAAAAATAAATCGCTCTTGAAAGTACCTCGTTTGAGAGATACTGGGATAGGGATTTATTTCAACTGAGCTTCCACATCTGGTTTGAATTTTTTGGTTGCACAACTGGCATCTTATCTTTAAAGCGAGCCCACATCTAATTTTCTTAGGGTTGGTTTGCTTGTCTAGAGAGTTCACAGTAACCCCCTTTCATCGGACATATGATATGTCCATATGAGATATACGCTAAAACTACTACTAATTAATGTTTATTTGATATAGGCGTTACAATGTTATGCTTTTTAAACTTATATGGTAGTTATATGTATAATTGTGGTAGGTGAGGCTATAAATCTCGGCAAGTAAGTAAAGAAATGCTCATAACCGTCTCGCACATAGGGAAGTCGCACTGAGGCTAACACAGTTTATTGTGTTGTTATTTTTTGTTAATTATTATTTATTAACGTCCACTTTTTGCAACTCAGGCTAATTGGGACGGGTTATCTACAGGTTACCACCCTTTTCTAGCAAGAGTGGGATTTTAGGATGTTATTTAATGAATTTCGTCACTAAATAATTTCCTTTGCCCAGGCGAGAATCTAACTCGCCACTCTAGGTTTGCCATGTGAGATAAAGTATTTTCTTTTAAATGTTGGCATTATTGGAATTTCTTTCTACTTACAACCGACTATATTATAGATACTATTTAATAATAATAAATGCTATCCATGATTATGAATTGAATTATTCACGGTGTGTCAAACAGCAGAGAGGGATTGATTGGGAACTCATTTTCATTTACTCTTTTTAACTAAAATTACTATTCTATAAGTCCCCTACAGTTACCTTTCTCTTATAGAATAATATTACGCCACGACGGGAAGTATAATTGTACACATTAAGCCATGCTATAAAAATACCCTCAATATTCAGCCCCTAATAATTTCCCGAGCGAAGCCGGGTACCTTAGCTAATATATATATATATCTATATATATATATATATATATATATATATATATATATATATAGTTTCGAACGGACCTCATTTTCTTCATCTGGATATGATCGATGGACTTTTGAAGAAAAATTCCGAAAATCGAGTCCGACCTCAATAGCTGATTTCCCTTAAGGGAAATCTGCTAATATATTAGCGAATATGTACGTCGTGATCAATTCTAGCGATCAGCAGGAAACGATTAGGTAATATCTCTGGAATATGCTGGATGGTAGAGGAACCAATTGATAAGGATCAATAATAAGGCCCTGTCCTCTACTGATTTTTAAGTCAACGCTCCATCGTCAGTGCCTCATTATAGCTGTGTAGTCTGGACCACGACCGCCGGGCGAGTGACTGGTCGCGGTCCAGACTACACTGCTATAATCAGGCACTGACGATGGAGCGCTGACCCCGAAAGTGCACTCTGCACAATATTAAAAACCAGTTTTAGTGATAGACAGAAATATGTAAGAGCATACGTCCCGAGACATTTTAACGCTTGGTAGAATGATTGAAGGGCATGTTATGTGACCTGATCAATTTGAATAATAGCCAAAACAATTTAATAGAATGTATACGCTATGATCAATTTAAACGATAGACAGAAATATTTAAGGGCATATATACGTCATAAAATAGACCGAAATATTTAAAGGCGTATATGTGCCCTGATTAAATTGAACGATAGTCAAAATGATTAAGAGAATGTATACGCCCTGATCAATTTTGATGATAGGTAGAAATATTTAAGGGCATATATACGTCGTGATCAATTTTAATGATAGACCGAAATATTGAAGGGCGTATTTACTTCCTGATCAATTTAGACGATAGACAGAAATATGGGATATTTATGCCCCTATTCAATTTGGCCGATTACAAAAACACTCATAATCAGATTTACTCCTTCCAATTTGGTCGAGTGAATGAAATATTTTCTGCCACATCTATGCCTTTCCAATTTAGCAGAGTGTCCGAAATATTTGATGGAATATTTATGCTCTGCTCAATTCAACGATTGGCTGAGAGATTTAGGAGTGAAAGATACACCCTCATCAGTTTGGATGATTGTCAGAAGCATTTTTAACGACATATTTACCTCCCCTGTTCAATTTGGTCGATTGACGAAATATTTACGAACGTATATACGCGCTGATCAATTTGGTCGAGTGCCAGAAACAATTACAGGCATATTTACGTCCTGATCAATTTGGGCGAGCGACAAGATTCGCTGCCATTGACCTATTTCATTTTCAAATCTTTTCAGATTGGTTCAATAATTTAATGAGTTACTGCTATTGCCTTGGTATACTGTGCACTGGAAGCGCAGGTAAAAGGTTAACATTGTTTCGTTTTAGCCGACCCTAGACAAAGATAGACACTAACTTCGGCAATGATGAGCAAAATTTAGGGTTTTTACTTTTCTCTTGGTAGTGGCTAAGCAGCTCTGAAAATGTACTTTCTTCCCTCATGGAACTTTGGGTAATTAGCAAATCACTGGGCTAAATAACAAGTGATGTTTTAAAGTGATTTCCTAGGAAGAGTGGGGGGATTCGAAAATTCAAAATATCTCAGTAATTATAAGTCCAATCAAGAAATGTTACAGAGCCAGTCTTGTTAAAAATGTAATGCTCTACTTACTATTCCAATCCCCTACATTTTTTCGTAAGTCTAATATTAAGGGCGTTATTTGCGTTTTTTTTCAGACTTCTACTCATTGGAATTTTTACTTTGAGTAACTGAGCCACTGTACAAATCATGTATACATTTAAAATTCTTTTTAAGTAGACTCTATATCACGAGAGAAATAGAGAATTGATGAGATCACTAGTGTCTCATTACAGTAGAAGGAAAACCTGCAATCTATGTATAACTTTAAATATACCATAAATGAATAAATTTAGTAGTTTACTCCTTATTACAGTTGTTAATTGATTATAGCTCGAAAGTAACTGTTAAGATTGACGAGAGAGCACAAAGCGTTTTTAAGTATATTGAATATAGCAGTAACTTTATTTTATTTATCAACTTGGACTACCATTTTTTAACCTTTTAAGATAGCATATACGTAACCTTTCGGCTACTCCTCATAAGTTATTCCAAAACTTTTCCCCATTAACAAAGCAGTAATTGCACATAAATAAATTCGAGTGGCTTTAGAATTTCCATACCTATGAATTTATATCATCGCAAAACTTTATGCCGTCAAACTTTATAATAAGAAATGGGAAAGCTAGAAAAATTATTTTTTTAATTGCATTTAGTTTATAAAGATCACTTTTTCAAAGAATCCTTAAGGGCTCTTTAGTGTAACCCACTTGAATAATAATTTATGCAAATTACAATAATCGATAAGATAAGAACCTTTGAGCCTGACTTGAGTATCATTGGAATATAAAAGAGAGAATTCTGTCTATTGTAATAAATTAAAAGCAATCATTACTTTCACGTAATTCAATGTCGATTTATTCTTTTTTTTTTTTTTTAATTTTTGTTAGTCTTTGATGTTCGATGAGGAAATCCATTCATTATCATGAATGTGTTATTATGCATGGAATATTCATAAACCGCAATTCCTTTGCTATTCGTAATATTTATGCATACGTAATTTAAAGCGTGGATAGAATTTTATCATCCGCATAATGTAATTATTTAATACTTCACTTTTTTGGATTATATGATTAAAAAATACTTTGAAAAAATGAATTTAATTTTTTCTCATAGTAATTTAGTTATTTTATTAAGCAGATTTTATTGTCGTGATTTGCAGTCCTAAAGAGAAGTTGCAACTAACCATAACAGAATATTTTGAATAATTATCCGGAAATTGAATTTTAATTGTGTGGGAAATACCTTAGTATGAGACGTGCTGAATGGATGGATGAGAACAAAAAAAGTAAACAAGGAAATGTTAAGTATAATACCATAATAATGTGGTATACAATAAAAAAATGATAGATTTTGGCTTGTTAAGTACAGAGCGAGATGACTAATATATAATGTTAAATTAACAGCTTACCGGGAAACTGTTTGGTATAGCAAACAGGCAGGGGAACACAGAAAGTACAGAGAGCAAGGTGCACGGATAGTAAAGAAAAGTCCGTCACTCCAGGCTGCGTAAACTAGGCAGATTTCCCTCGAGAAGTTTAACAATAGATAAATCTAGATGCTGGTAATACAACAAAACCGTGTATATTAAGTGAAAAAATACAACAGGTAATAAGAAATCTTTCCTCTCACAACGGGAAGCGTCTGAAATGAAAACAAACAGGTCTGCTAACCTCTCACTGGAAATAAAAACAATTACAATTACATCAGAATATAACATATTAATTTTATTGAAAACTATTTACTATAGCTAGTGCTATAACTTACAATGAATCAGAATAATTTTTATCTCAATCACTGAAAATTTAGTAATCCAAGAACAAAAAAGGGAGGGGGGGGGGTCAACAGAACATATTTGTTTGTATCTCGTATAATAAAGCTTTGTTGAAAACAATATTTGGTATTTAACCTTGTAATGAAGTGGTTCATGATATAACAGCTTATTATTAATATGACTAGTAGGAGTGGGGGTTTACTGAAAGCGTAAAACTATAAAATCCAAATATCTCGGTTAATATTCATTATACGGATAATATGTATAGAACAATATTTATAGTAAATTTAATTTCTAATAAGATTGTTTCTAAATAATTTTTTGATCCGACGTATAATAACAGAGATATTTCGAATTTTCGAAATTTCTCCCTGCTAAAATAAGCTACTCAGAAAGTAAAGAGAGTGTACAAAGGAAGCAAAGAGAATAAGGTACACAGATAGTAAAGAAAATAACGTACACAGAAAGTAATGAGAAGTCAAACATAAAGTATAGAGAATAAGGCACATGGAAAGTAATGAGAAGTCAAACATAAAGTATAGAGAATAAGGCACATGGAAAGTAATGAGAAGTCAAACATAAAGTATAGAGAATAAGGCACATGGAAAGTAATGAGAAGTCAAACATAAAGTATAGAGAATAAGGCACATGGAAAGTAATGAGAAGTCAAACATAAAGTATAGAGAATAAGGCACATGGAAAGTAATGAGAAGTCAAACATAAAGTATAGAGAATAAGGCACATGGAAAGTAATGAGAAGTCAAACATAAAGTATAGAGAATAAGGCACATGGAAAGTAATGAGAAGTCAAACATAAAGTATAGAGAATAAGGCACATGGAAAGTGAGTAGAGGCCATACGTAAAGTAAAGAGAATAAGGCACACAGATAGTAAAAAAAGGGGTACACAGAAAGTAAAGAAAACAAGGGGTACAAAAAAAGTAAAGAAAACAAGACACAAGGTAAGAAAATATATGCTAAAATGGTACAAGAAATTATATGGAATAAGAGGATTTTTTTTTTTGTCCAGCTTCAACAAAAATACTAAATCGTATATGTTCTCTGTGCCTTTGTCTGTAAAACTGGTGATGTGATGGAGGACGTTAAATAGCTGAAACCAAAATAAAGGAAAACTGCTGAAGAAAACAAGGACCTAAGGGAAGGCTCCGACGAGAAGATGGTTGATCAGACGTTTGCGGACAAGATATCCTCATATGATAAGTATCACATTATTAGCATATTAGACTAGAGGTAAGTTTTAGCTTATATAGGGAAAAATGTGTACTTTTTGATTATAGGGAGGCCACACATTTAAAGACGATTATTAAATCATAATTAAAAGAAAATAACTTCATTACTTAAAATAATACTTCTAGAATTTATTCGAATGAAAACATGTAATTATAAATTGTAGTTAGCTCAAAACTAGACGACATCACGAAGTCACTGCATAAAGCGGCCATCCCCGGCCGTCGTCTGGCACATGAACTCTCCAAGTGCTGTAATAATAAACGATGACCAAGTTGTGATAATGAACCCCAAATGGTGTTAATAAACACCAAGTGTAGTTAAGAAACGATCACTCATTTATTGATAACAAAAGTAACAGAATGACTAAGCTAACCTAGTCACGTATGAACAGCCTAAAGTGATAGCAATAACAGCGAACTATCGATACGCTGAACGAGTAAATATTTTATCTGTAAATAATGAGTGTTATTTTAAATAATAAATTGATTTTCTTTTATTTGTTGAACGCAATATTCACTGAAACTAATTAATTGCTAAGCATTGATTAACTAAGAAATAATTAAAAGCGTCGTTTGATCCACGGGTTGATTGCTTTTGGGATTATATAGGTATAATATATTCCTGAAATTTTGACGCAACTGCCTGTAGTTGAATGAGGAAGCTGGTTTTTCCTGAGTGACGTAAGGTTTGGCTTAGGGAAACGATGGTTGCTGACGTCACAGCAGGTCCCATTAGCCCTGAAGGAAGTTTGAAACCTTTGTCTACCTCAGATATTACATGACAGACATCCGATAATTTAGTCGTCCTCCGCAGGGCTCGCTAAAACACTATTCCATAACCAAGTTTAACAACTCCTGTGAATTATAATTCAATCGAAACCTTAAATAAGTCCAGCACAAAGGGAATGCGCAATCCGAGTAGGCGTCATTTAAATCAATGTAACGTCATTCAAATTCTACGTAAGGCAATTATCGAAACTGGAGGTTTCTCGGATCAGTGGTCTCAGATTTTGACTACTTCAGAAAAACTCACCAAACATTTTCAATGGATACTTTTTTACAATTTTAGGAGCGGCCACCATTAAATTTGATGTGACATTCAGTTTTCAGTCACTATCAGTTATCAGTGGGTTTATTATGGTAAACCCATTTACTTTTTATCTTTTATATGTTATTTGATCATCAAAACGAACAAAATAATAATTTTGTGTTCTTCAATTCAAAATCTTTAAAATGAATTTTGTTTCCAAAACTTCAAAAATCTATACAAAAGAAGAGAATATTGAGAGCAAAAAGAATAACAATCTATAGATACAATTCACTTTTATAAAAAAAAAATGTTAGAACTGTTTGATACTCGAACCTCTCTTTGCGATCGAGGGGTGTGCGTTAACTTCATATAAGTTATAACATTTATCCCATGTCCTTAAATTAACCTCGACTTAAAAAAAAAATCTAGATGAGGAGACAAATCTACTTTGACGCTTTGAGCCCTTGGATATTGGTTGGTCACTGCTCGTTGGTATCTTTCGGTTTAAAGGATTTAACTCATTCCTGGGTAAAGGAGGTTGTATGTTGATTTGACTGCTTGTTTGCAATACTTTTTTGTGCAAATCCTATGATTGGGCTTAAGATTTCTAAGGTTAACAATGCAGATAGAAAAATGTCCAATTAACGCATCCAGGGCTAATCTATAGGTTACCATCCTTCCTGCCAACCATAGTGGGAGGGGGATAAGGATTTTAGATAGAGGCTTCGTCTTTAAATTCTTAAGGTCAGTCGGGAATCGAACTATGATTTTAACAACACACCTTCCCTTGGCGAACCTGATCTGTATATAATATTATTACTATTGAATAATATAACTATCGGGTAAGTACTGGGTTACTCCCTTCCTTTACAGCTTCTCATTGAAGTCTCGCTTCTAAACTGACGCATTTGGCCTTTTGGTCAATTGTTGAAATAAGAGAGAAATTTCAGCCACCAGATGTGGTTGGATGTAAGGAGGACTAACTCTTTCAAGTAGGGATTGTACCAACATAGATGTTTACAATCGTAAGTTCGAGAGAGTTCAAAAATAACTTGCAAGTATACAAGCAATGATTTATAAGCTTCATGTGTACGTGTGACCAATTGTCAACATGCTAGATAGACGTCATAACACATGGACATGCAAAGGGTTTAGTCAATATACTACTAGAACTAGTTTGTTCATCACGATTATACGTCAAGGAGAATTCAATTTCATGAAATCGTGCTTATTAATAGTGGCACGGTCTATCTACAAGTCAGTAATCATGCTTAAGTAAACTTAGGTGGTTCTAGAGATTTTAATTAGTGAGTGCGATAAATTCTAAATCTAACCAAGAGGCAAAACGGTAGCGTCGATATTATGCCACTATTTATCGTAGGATCTGTAAGCCTTATAAAACCAATTTTGTAAAAACAATCAAAATTCGGCAGTTGTTGCGTATACCTTTTTCTCTAACTTGAATATTAACGGGTTTATTTGTATATTCATTCTCAGTAAGCCTCACTGTTAATCGTGGACTTTCATTTTAAGCTATTATATGACTAAAAATAAATATTTGAAGCATTCGAGCATATAAGGTATAATATGGGGATCTTTGTGAAGTTTCATCTTTCAGGAAATCTGTTTAGTCAATGGAGCCTCTACGTTTGGAAACCTTTTTGATTATTTTATTCATAGGTTATTGCATCTTGAATACTTTATGTAAGAAGCCTCTGGTATGGTGTTGATCTCTACCATCCCTTCATTTACTTCGGACAGGAATATGACCTTTGTGGCCAGACTGAGCTAGCGGTGGAATGCTATGAGTTCGACAGTCCTGAGAAATTGTAGATGGGAGGTGTTGACTCCTTGTGGCAGTTTAAATAAATGGGAGATATTGTTACGGAAAGTAGTTGCATGGGAGCAGATATAAATGTCATAATAGTGGCAAGAATCAAATACTTCTGGCCCTGCAAAATGCTTTCCTCTTTAAGAGCCCCCTCCCCATGAAGGCAAAAGTCTAAAATATACAGGACGGTTGTAACACCTACAATAATGTGTAACAGTGAAACATTCATCAAGGAGAGCTTAGGGCCCCAGCTGTTCTGGGAGTGTAAAAACTTAAGAGAGAAATTAGTGAGAGACCAATATAAGAGGATCAGAAATAACGCCCAATATACGGACGTACCTAATATCACAAGGGCATTGATAAACTCAGATTGGAAGGGAGGTATAATTTAACTTACTGTTCAGGAAAACGTTTTACGGTACACCTGGCGGAGTGAGAAAGTGGGGTAGGTCTGGCTGAATCACCTCAAGGAGGGAATCCAAAGGCTAGGGGCCCGAAATTGTAGAATTCTATCTTTGGATGCTTAGAATGATATAAGATTGTGAGCGCCTAGAATTGAGTATACTATGCATTTTGCCCTGCTTCTTCTGAAAGGTACATATTTAGTAAAATGAGAACTCCAAGAAAACCAAGAAAATTGTACGTCCCTCCACAGAGAAAGTTAGGTAACATGGAAAAAGACTTATGGGATCTGACTGAATTATAAAGCCTACTTCCTGACTATAATGAATGATTCCTACATATCTCAAAGATCGTGAATGTTAATGAATATTGGAAGATTATTTTTAAGTACATTCCACGAAGAATCAAAACAATGGAGATGTAATCTATAATGTGAGTCAGAACAATAGATTTCACAATCAGTATTGGTAAACTGCCTATTGAAATATTTCTTAATTATGCCATTAATAGAGTTTATGGAAACCATTAAACAATTAGGACTTGATGTATAAAGTCATTTAAAGGTATAATATCATTTAAGAACTTTAGAAGGAAATATTGAAAAAAACAAAAACAAAAAACGCAGTACCTGAGTGTTTCCATAATGCAGAGAGGAAGGGCTCGGCGTAAATGAATATATCATTGCTTCCTGAAACACTTTTTTTTATCAATGAATGACCACATTTCATAGGATCACAGTTGAGGAGGAAGTGGATCAATTAGGTTGACATTAACTACTCATGGGCTTAATAAACTGCTGTATCTCCTTAAAACTTGAAAAATTGTACTGGCCAATAGTCGTTGCCGGTTAAGTTACGTCAACTTATGGCTTAGGATGCACATTAACTAGATATTTTGAACATTATGCTTCCGTTCATTTCTATGACCAACTAACCTCCTTGGACGTTTCTGGACTTTTTTTGGCCAAAGTCTCAAGTACACAACCATCGGTTTCAATATCACAAACGCTGCAACACATCTGAGAGGGAATAGACAGTCTATAGATAAATAAAAAAACATCATATTTCCAAATTCATCATGGAACTTTTTTGTCACTCATTTATTATGATTAACAAAGGGTTGAAAAACTCAAGTTTGTCATTTTCGATTGATTTTTTGTTACAAGGGAACTTTTGAATGTGGATCATAATTATTTACCTTCTAAAACTATTGGAACAACTTACACGTGACAACATATATTCATTCAATAATAATGCTTTAGTCAAAAAGTCTTCGTTACACTCATGAATATTGTTTTCATTAATTCCATTGTAT
This sequence comes from Riptortus pedestris, assembly GCA_019009955.1. Lineage (NCBI taxonomy): Eukaryota > Metazoa > Arthropoda > Insecta > Hemiptera > Alydidae > Riptortus > Riptortus pedestris. The sequence goes on along the minus strand of CM032232.1, from coordinate 104,477,788 downwards.
ATTTAAATGAAATATCCAAAAAGATTTGGATATAAATTCGGCAATTTCATTTTCCTCGAAACACATCGTCTAAAGAAGACGATTTTTTAGTAATTCTTATTTTTATATAATCCTTGATTATAATGATTTACGGCAAATAGTGAGTACAATTATGTTATTAGCAATCTGTGAAGTATTGTTTAAGAATGTCCCTTTGTTAGGTAAGACAATTTACTCACAAATATATATTTAAAGAAATATTTACTTATATAATATAGTGTTGAGAAATATTGTATTTTAAAATAGAATATATTATAATGGAAGAATCCTTTTGACTTTTATTTGTAGTAAACATTTTAAATTTTTTTTCACTCTTTGAATTTTTATAAAAAAAAAAATTAGGTATTTATTAATGCTCTCTTTATGTTGGGACAGGCAATCTACACCCTTTAGTAGCCAGCGTGACAAAAGGTATTTTATTTACTACATAAAATTCTAGTGTCCGCACGTGAACCGAATTTATAGGTTTTTCAAGATCATTAAGTCACCTTACTTCTTAAATCGAGTGGCCCACTATTCTTAGCCGTAAGGTACTGTATGAAATATGTTGGTTGTAGAAGTGACAGAGAGGTCGTTAGAGGAGAGTGAATTTGTTAGTTTGAATCTGAAGACTAACTGATGAATAATACATTACCTATTCTTAGAGGCAGTCAATGACTGGCGCAAACCTTAGACGTCATCTATGAAAAAGACCTTCTTCCTATTTCATACCTACATACCTCTAACATCTAATCTTGACATTATTTTTAAAAACTATTGAAACATTTGTTTTTAAAAAATCATAGGATCATTGGGTAACAAGAAGGGCAACACATTTTCGCTAAAACATGTGTACTTAACCACTTCCGTATTCCAATTAAAATTGAATCATCCGGTCGATATATATATAATTTTTTTTTTACGAAGAAATCTGCTAATAGCAACATAATTCCAACAATTTTACAGTTCAATCAATTAATGCGGTAATTAATAATCACTTGGTGGGTTGCCAATATGACAGAATAAAACTCAACCTGGATTGCCTGTACAAAGTACATGACTTTTTGTACTGGCAATCCAAGCCTTTTTGGACTTTATGAAGACTTTTCGACTAAAGCATTATTATTGAATGAATATATGTTGTCACGTGTAAATTGTTCCAATAGTTTTAGAAGGTAAATATATGATCCACATTCAAAAGTTTCCTTGTTACGAAAAGTCAATCGAAAATGACAAACATGAGTTTTCAACCCTTTGCTAATCATAATAAATGAGTGACAGAAAAGTTCCATGATGAATTTGGAAATATGTTGCATTTTTATTTATCTATAGACTGTCTATTCCCTCTCAGATGTGTTGCAGCGTTTGTGATATTGAAACCAGGTTGTTTACTTTGGCCAAAAAGAGTTACAAATTAAATGATACAATTTTTAATATCACAACGTAAATCAACATTAATAAAAATTTTATGCTAATAAATATTTAATGTAAATCAAGATTTAAATTTAAATTATTTATTTTAACGCCCACTTTTTGGAACTAAGGGTTCCTGATCCTAACCCTGATAAATTGATTGATTGATAAATCTTAATTTACATTAAATTTTAATAAAATTTAATGTAAGTCAAGATTTATCAAAATTGAATGTAAGTCATGATTTATCAAAATTTTGATATGTGCTTCATAGTTTGGCGACAAGGGTGACCAATAAAAAACATTTTTCCACCCAAACTTTATACATACTGCTCTGTATGTTTCGTGGCTTACATATCATCTCTTCAGGGGCTATCTATCCACTTCGGAAGGGTTCGTTCCCTCTTACGTTCATCCAGTGAGGAAGGAAGAGTCGCAACGAACGTTAGAGGGAAATAAATAGCCCCTGAAGAGGTGGGAAGTAAGCCGCAAAACATGTAGGGCAGTACGAATGAAGGTTGCTCTGAAAAAAAAATGTTTATTCCTGGCTATGAACTATGAAAAACATATCAAAATTTAATGTAAATCTAGATTTATCAAAACACAATTTCAGTCTAAGTTTCCAGTATGTTTATTTAAATTGAAGTTGTGGCAGATCAGACCAGTTATCCTGACCAAAAGGGTTGTGGAGCGCTGAGGTAGTCCCATTCTTCGTAAGAATATCTTTCGTTAAGTTAGGTTTAATTTGTTTTCGTTGTTGCCGCTTGAGGCTCTTATGTTGAACAAAAACTAGACATTCATGGACACAGTTTTAAATACCTTCTAATAATGAGAAGGTTTTGCCTTTCTCCGCAAGGAATGCATTATTTAACACTGCTGGGCAGTTAGCAAAGTCGGATGTTTCAATTATGATATGAATTTATAGTCTAATTATTAATTTATTTTAATACATTTAGTAGTTTTTATATGAATTCCGAACTAACACGTTCCTTTTCTATTCGAACTCGTCAGTTCATGTTCAGTGACTTCCTTTAAATAGCATTGAGATTGGGAATCCCCAGCCCTCATAAGGAAATTAATATCCATTTAATCAAAATTTCCTACTTATTTCCTTGAACTAAGTTGAAATTATAAATAAACATCAAAATTAACGAAATTACAAAGAGAAATAGTATAGTGTTCATGGACTTTTTTGAAATGGCAACCAATACTCTTTCCAAAGTCACGAACATGACAACTAGCGAAGCACCATTGCATCGGGTACCAATATTTGAACATCATTATTCTCAGTAGAGAATGAAGATCCGAAATAACCCCTACATACTCTAATAACAAACGTGGAATATAGTCATGCTTGTAATATGTTTGTATGGGTTTATATATGTAGTCATATATATATATAATGTGTGTGTGTGTGTGTGTGTGTGTGTGTGTGTGTGTGTGTGAGACCTAATACTCATTCTTCATTCACTCATTCAGGCTTTGGAAATACTAGATTTCCCTTGATTTCCGCAACTCAATTTCCAAAACATCCAACTTCCTCCACTCCATGCCGCTCTGTTCCCTTTCCTTCCTGCTATATCACACATTACTTTAGTACGTTCCCTTGTTTTAACATTTCACGACCATTTTTTGCGCAAGTCTTAGATAACGTATAGTATCTCGGTACAAATCCATGAGTTCAGCCGTACTTCATGTTATCAATTTACGCTGCTAAAACTTTCTTGGGACTCTTAATTAATTTCAATGTTCAATCATGTTTAAATCGCAGTCAATATAATGTTTAGTATGAAAATCTATGAAAAAAAATCGTTCTACGCGTAATAAACATGTTATTATAGCCATTGGTTCCTAAATTGAGAAACAACGATTTTATGTCTATGTTAATTCACATATTTTATTTTATTAGGTAAATAAAGGATTGTTTTTATAAAATTTATCACATCTGGAGATAGGTTACCAGAGATTTATGGATTACGGACTGCAGCTAAACCCAGAAATGAGTCTAGACTACTGTTGATAGTGAAGAAAGAGGAAAGGATGTTCCAGAACGCCATGGAGGCCAAGTGTTCAGAGAGGCAACATTTCACCTTTTAATCTCGAAAATGGTATTATATTTCTTCAGTCACTTTATGGCGAGAGCCTTACCAGTGTTCTTCGCCCAATAAATAATATTTCCTTCGGCTCTATGGAAAAATAAACTATGAGCTTAGTCACATGACTTATAGTAGCATCACTTTCGAAATAAGTAAAATGCCAGTTTACAGCTTTGATGCGCTAGTTAATGTACTTTTTTTAGAGGGTTTCCTTTGGAGAAAGGAGCTATTGAAGTTGTTTATATAAGAAAATTCATTCATATCTTCGCCGAAGTGAGAATTGTAGTGTAAAAGTAAATAGAGTGTTACATACTATAAAAATACATAAAATACATGAAACTAAAGGAATTACAATTTCAATGATGGGAGTTTAAACGTGAGACAAACAAACCAAATGTCAAGTGATTCAATTCGTTTAGATTAGCTAATATGATACGAAAATATTATAGAACTAACAAAAACACTTCTTAATATTAATTATAATCTAGCCCTAAATCCTACTGTTTGTCTTAAATATTATATATACTTGTTGGCAAACTTCGACAAAAAGGTTTGTTCAGTTGCTTTGAAATCGTTATACTCGTTTTCAATGGGCATTGAATAAACTCCAGATGCCCCGTAATATAAAGAGAATTTGCATAGTCTCAGGTAAGAAAATAAAGGCCTCGTTCCTTCACAATAGTTTAATCTGTGCGACAGAGCGCTTTCAGTGCATACGCTCCATCATCAGTGTCCTCTTCACAGAGATGTTACTACTAGAACCAAGGATTCCCTGTGACTAGTCATAGGAAGATGTCCTAGGGAATCCTTGGTTCCACCAACGTCTCTGTGAAGAGGGCACTGATGATGGAGCGTATGCTCTGAAAGGGCTCTGTCGCACAGATTAAACTATTGTAAAGGAACGAGCCTTTATTTCCTTACCTGAGATAATAATTCCTTCACCTTCCAGCACCTCAAAAATGAATTTTCATAGTATTCCATAACAGCCTGCAGGGACTATCATTACTGACTGTTCGTCAAGCGCAAACAACTAATTCTCCCTAAATAAAAAAAAATACCAACTACAATTCAAAATTTAGGGATCCCAATTATTAACAAATGAAAACTGAGTTTCAGTAAATATTTTACCAATCATACATTCGACTTTCCTTTTTTCTACCATAGTGTTTAGAGTATTGTTGTAAATTGGTCCTTTTTCAAATATGGTTCTTCAAGTAATGAGTCCTTGGCGCAGAGTGCTTCTTCAATCGAAACTGCCAATAATGGGAAAATGTGAGAAAGAAAATTGCTGACCAGGGAAAATGAGAAAAAACAGCACTAGAAAAATATTGTTAGGTAGTGTGACATGGCTATTATATACTGCAAGGTCAGGTGACGCAATGTGGTGCTCACCAGACCTTTCCCTACTCAACTTTCAGGCAGTCAAGGTTAATTTGAATCCCAAAACAACTTACATACCTTTATGAATAATTTTTTTTGTCCCTACATAATAACTCACAATATTTGAATCATTGTATTCGATGAAATGCAATTAAAGTGCGGTGAAGTTAGATCAAATGATTTTTGAACATCTAGCTTCAGAAATCGTTTGAAATGTTATTTATTAATGCACCTGCGTTGGCTGATCCGGATGAGATACCACTCTTTTCTATCCAGAGTGGGACTAAGGATTTTATTTAATGAGTCTGCCAATAAATAAATTCCGATTGGCCGCGTGAGAATCGAACACACCACTCTAAGTTAACAAAGTGAGACTGTTATTATTTATTAACGTCCACTTTTTGCTACTATGGCTAATCGGGACAGGTTATCTACAGGTTACCACCCTTTTCTAGCAAGGGGGGGGGACTAAGGATTTTATTTAATGAGTTCTTCACTAAATAAATCCATCTTTCCAAGACGGGAATCGAACTCGCCACTCTAGGTTTACCACATGTGACTAAGATCAACCCTTTATCTCACGTGGCTAACCTGAGCCCCCATGTGAGATTAAGACCAATTCCTTTACGCACATGGCTGCTGGAGCTTAATTTAAAAATCATCTGGCGTGGGTTAACCTTTTGTAAGAATTAAAACTTCTCGGTAATCATTCGTTAGAATTTTAAACGACAGAATCAGTATTTTGGGAGTTGTTGCGATCTGGCTGCGGCGATAAGCAGTGGAAGCTGTAATATATAAAAAATCCCACAAACAAACCACTAACAAGAATTTAGGAAGGGCCACCAACAATCGACTCAAGTCCAAATTCAAATATATATAAATTTATTTATAATAAAAATATGCTCCAATTATAAACATTAATAATTAAAATGAAAAGGCACCTTTCAAAATATAATGGGGGACACTTAATTTTACTTAGTCTACATTACAATAGAAACACTTAGCTGTTTAATAGAAGTGCTGACTTAGCCGTGAGAGGTAGAACAGGCTAGGCAGGCCGGAACAAGCTGAAGCATTAGCGGTCGCTCGTCAACAAGGGTCTCCCCTCCAGAGGATGCCGAATATGACTGATTTTAATCCGTCGTGAGGGGCTCCTTTTATAGGGCTAATCCGGGAGTGAACTTTGAACTGCCGGTTCAAATACGCTCAACAAGAGCATTTAACTTGAATTAATTATCAAAATTCATCCGTATTATTACTTAGTGTACCGACGTTAAGAGCCGTGAATGTTATTATCAAAATCCATCGGCGTTATCTATGAAAATGCTAGAGCACATGGTGACTTCACTCCAAATTGGATATAATTCTTATTTAAAGGTAAAAACAATACATTTAAGCATTCATACATCATAATCTTAATGTGCTCTGTGCTGGGAATACTCAGAATATAAAATATATAGCCATTTATAATGGGCTTATGTAATGCAATGTCAATTTCATTACAGAGTTCATCCCGATGTTTTTAATATGCGAACCAAGTGATCATCTTGTACCTTTAGGAGATTTCTCTGATGGTAAATCAGCGAGTCAGATTATAGTAATGACGTGATTTTCGAAGAAATTCTTCATAAAACTACCCTTCCTACTTGCCAGGTATTACAAACTTGGGGTCTGTATATACATATGTAAATAAGGATTTGACTGTTAACGCACTAGTATCGCCATTTTTTAAAATTTAATCTCATTAAATCAAAATTTAAACTTTTCTCAAGACCATGTTCGTTAATGGCCGATATCAGACCAGAAGGTTTAGAGACGATGTATGCATGATCCCAAATATTGCTGGTATTATGAGTTGGATAGAAAAATGTTACCTAAAAATGGAGCTATTAATGTAATTCATTGAAATTGTTGTTCGGCACCTTTATGATTAATATGTTATTGTTAGATATTATGTTATGGCTTATTGTGGTTTTAGCTTATTGCAAGATCTCACTCTTACTGATATGATTTTCACTTGCAGCTGTTACTAACACTAAGCATCTGATGATGAGCTAAATTTCGGTTTTTTTGTTGTTTTTTTTGCCCAGGGTTCTTATTATAGGTCACCAATAATGGTCACACCTTAGGAGTTTAGGTTTGATTGTCACCAGGCTCATATAAGTTTAATGAAAACGAAAATGAAGTTCGTCGAATAACGTAATCGAACCACGAGAAGTGGTCCCACATACATAATTATAAATATCTCCTTTATTATTTATCAGATCTGAAAATGTTATGTAAAGCATTTTATTATTCATGACGTTTTTTGCATGTGCTATTCTATTCATTTTTTATTCACATGTACATTAATCGATGTTCATTGCATCAAAAATGTTATTTCAGCAATCTCGTAAACCTTTCTTATTATTTTCTGCAATTTTTGCAGTATATATGTAGTTTTAACTCTTACCAAGTTATTTGTTTTAGCAGATTTTCTTTAGGGGAGAATAGCCTGTGAGGTTGTAGTCATGACACGAATTTCGAAATATGACCTCAAATCCTACCAAGGAGGAGTTACAAAATGATATATGTATAGATTTATATATTTGTCTGTTAACGCTCTAGGGGTAAGAATTTTTATTTGATATTTACCAAACTCAATATTTAAATGTTGTATGTAGAACTAAAGATCAAGTTCATTAATGGGTGAAATCGGACTAGTGAGAGGGGAAGGTTTAGAGAGGGGATTTAGATAATTGAAAATATCTCCGTTATTATGAGTTGGGTCAAAAAATTGTACAGGTCTAATCTTATTACATATCTAATGTCCTATAAATAATGTACACTTTTTCTCCATTTCGAATATTAACCAAGAGATTCGCATTTTTTAATTGTCATACTTCAATAAACCCTCACTATTAGATATCACACGTTAACGATAAGCCAATATACTGTGAAACGTCTTATGTCAAGCATAAATACCAAATATTGTTTTCAACGGGGTTTTATTATTTGACTGTCATGCAAATATGATGTGTGATGACATCTATAGGTTTTGACGTCTTGACCCAAAAATGTTTATTTCATCTATGCCATTTTACTTTTTCATTCAAAACTAAACATCATTTGAACTAATGTCTATAGAGTTAAGATTCAGAGAGAGGGGGGGGGGTCGATAATTCGAATTATGAGTCAGATCGAAAAATGTTATAGAACCAATCTTTTAGCAGATTTCCCAGAAGGGAAATCAGCTATTGAGGTCGTACTCATTACGCGATTTTCGAAACATTTTTTCAAATGTCCATCGATCCTACCCAGGAGATAGAGGAAAATGGGGTCCATTCAAAATTATATATGTCAACGCTCTAGCGGTTGCTAATACATATATGATGTTTTATTTGAAAAGAAATATCAAGTTCGTTAATAGCTAAAATCGGACAAGGGGAGGGGGGATTACGAAAATTCTAAACATCTCCGTTACTGTACGTCGGATCGAAAAATTTTATAAAACAAATCTTATTTCATATTAAATGTACTACAGATATTGTTATATACACTTATTCTCTATCTTGAATATTAAACGAGATATTTGCACTTTTCAGTTTTGAGCCTTTAGTAAACCCCCACTTCTACTCATGTCATATTAACAATAAGTTGTTACATCATGGATCACTTCATTAAAAGGTTATATACCAAATATTGTTTTCATTGAGCTTTTACTTTGTGAGATATATGCAAATACATTCTGCTGAGGGGGGGGGGAGGCTTTTACTTTATCATTCCAAACTAAACATCTTTTGAGTTAATGTCTATATAGGTCTATAGAGGTAAGATTAGGAGAGGGGGGGACCGATAATTCGAATTATGAATCAAATGGGAAAATGTTATAGAACCAATCTTCTTAAGCTATTGGTGCTCTGTAGTTACACTTTCTGGTAGAAACACATTTTTAAGTGAGATATTAGTATTTTATTGCTTTCATTTTACAATAAACCCTTACTAATACTTATCGAATTTTGACTTAGAAATGGAGAATATATTGTAGAGGAGGAGAATATATTGTTTATTCGAGATGGAGAATATACTGTGAGGTGGCATTTCTAGTGTGTCATACATGCGCGAGGTTAATCCCTTTAGTTTACGCAGACCCTGCATGACGGGCTTTTTAATTATTTATGATATCTATTCCAAATAAAGTTAGTTTCTGAGAAATATTTTTTCGAAGAATATCCTTGATTAATAGTCATATAAGGAAGCCGAAGCAGGTCAGGGGTAACGAGTATCGGATGCTGTACTCGCCGATCTCCTGTACTGTTCCTAACCACCTTGATTCACAAATATACATGTATAATTAATCTTTTCATCATTATTGTCTGAACACTACAAATTAAAATCTACTCGGTCAAGATTGTAATTAGAGCTTATTGTTTAAATATGCAATTGTAGAGTATTACTTTTTTAATATAGCTGTACATATAGTATTTTAGCAGATTTCCCTCAAGGGAAATCGGCTATTGAGGTCGTACTCATGACGAAAAATTTCTTCAAATGTCCATCGATCCTACCCTGGAGATGATATATATATATATATATATATATATATATATATATATATATATATTTGTCTTTAACGCTCTAGCGGTCGCAATTTTTGTTTGATCGTTACGAAACTCGATATTTAACCATTTTATGTAAAAAGACAGATCAAGTTCGTTAATGGCTTAAATCGTACCAGAGGGAGGGGGGGGGGTTTAGAAGGGGGATTTTCGAAAATTCGAAATATCTCCGTTATTATGCATCGGATCGACAAATTGTATAGAACCAATCTTATTGCAAATTAAATTTACTATAAATATTGTTATATACACTTATTCTCTATCTTGAATATTAACCGAGATATTTGCATTTTGATTGTGGCGGTTGTTGTGACTACTAAAATGTAAGTTATTAAAATATAAATTATTCTTACAATTCAGAAGCCGTTTCATGAATTTATTAAAATTAACTGTAAAGATTTCCCTGACCTTTAGACTATACACAAATGTAGTGCTTTATTACCAGTATGCAGATTCTTTATTGCTAAACATAACTGTAAGGTGTTTTATTCCCTGACCTTCAGCCTATACATAAATGTAAGGTGCTTTATACTCTGACCTTCAGCCTATATTTAAATGTAAGGTGCTTTATTTCCTGACCGTCAGCCTATAAACAAATGTAAAGTGTTTTAATCCCTGACCTTCAGCCTATACATAAATGTAAGGTGCTTTATACCCTGACCTTCAGCCTATACATAAATGTAAGGTGCTTTATACCCTGACCTTCAGCCTATACATAAATGTAAGGTGCTTTAGACTCTGACCTTCAGCCTATACATAAATGTAAGGTGCTTTATACTCTGGCCTTCAGCCTATATTTAAATGTAAGTTGCTTTATTTCCTGACCTTCAGCCTAAACACAAATGTAAAGTGTTTTATTCCCTGACCTTCAACCTATACATAAATGTAAGGTGCTTTATACTCTGACCTTCAGCCTATACATAAATGTAAGGTGCTTTATACTCTGACCTTCAGCCTATATTTAAATGTAAGGTGCTCTATATTCTGACCTTCAGTCTATACATGAATGTAAAGTGCTTTATTTCCTAACTTTCAACATGTACACAAATGTAAAGTTCTTTACTTCCTGACCTTCAGACTATACACAAATGTAAAGAACTTCATTTCCTGACCTTCAACCTATACACAATTGTAAAGTGTATTATTCCCCGACTTTCAACCTACACACAATTGTAAAGTGTATTATTCCCTGACTTTCAGCATGTACACAAATGTAATGTGATTTATTTCCCGACCTTCAACCTATACGCCAATGTAAAATATGAATTTATTGTCACTGTCAAGATGTATAACATGACACAAGAGGTATTGGCAAATAACTGAGGGGGATATTTTGAATTTCTTTCTTCCCCTTCTATAAAACCCCATTCATTCTGATACGATTTCAATGATCAACGAGCGCATCCTTCAGTTTTTATACATGCCGGTATCTCTTTAAAAGCCATGTCAATCAGGCACAACTCTTCATCATGGACTGTTACACACTAATTCCCTCCTAAGCCTACCTACATCAATCATCTTGTCATAAATCAACAATCCTAATCATTCGGTCCCAATCATAATCGTTGACAAGTGTCAAGAGGCCATAACATGGGAAGTTGAAGGTTATATATGGTACCAATCGTTCTTCCATTAGTGTTATTTGTTGCCAATCCAACTATAGTTGATGTTGGAAATATGAACAGAGAGCCAAACGGAATTTTACTATCTTATAAATTATGAACAAGTTATACTTATGGTGTATCCCTCACGAATGAGTGAAGGTATTGACATTATTTGCGCGGAAGTAAACGAGTTTAAATTTCATTGATTTCTATTGAAATCTGAAAGTGAATCATTCTTTGCAGGCCCTGGGCATCTCCCACACAATCGTACTTCATTCACCACGTTTAGCGCCAAGATCTCCATTTATAGACCTTGAGCGCCCGCTCACGGCGGTTAGTTTCTAGCTAACCTCAAAATGGTGACAGCCTTAGTCACCAAAATGGGTTACAAAATAAATAATATACCCATTCTTTTAATATCTCTCTCGCCCCTGACGCAACTTCTGGTGACCACAAAAAGCACGCACGCACACACACACGCAACACACACACACACACACACACACACACACACACACACACACACACACACACATATATATATATATATATATATATGTGTGTGTGTGTAAGTAAATTATTCTATCAATGTCCAAAAATAGCATTTTCTTAATAGACATCCCTTAAGGAAAATCATTTATTGAGGTCGTACTCATGATGCGATATTCGAAATTTTCATTCAAATGTCCTTCGATTCTACCTAGAAGATGACGAAAATGAGGTCCGTTCAAAATTGTATATATATATATATATATATTTGTCTGTTACCGCTCTAGCGGTCCCAATTTTGGTCTTATCATTACCAAACTTTATATATAATCTTTTTATATAAAAAAAGAAAGAGCAAGTTTGTTAAAGGCTGACATCTGAAATGGGAGTGGGGGCATTTAGAGGAGGAGAGTTTCGGCAATTTTAATATGCGTCGACCAATTGTATAGAACCAATTTTATTGCAAATGTAATGTTCTATAGATGTTGTTATGTACATGTTTTCACAATCTTGATTTTTAACTGAGATTATGCATTTTTTAGTTATCGGTTCTCAGTAAACCCCCACTCCTACTCATCTCATATTAACAATATTCTATTATGTTATGAATCAGTTTATTTAAAGCCTAAATACCAAATAATGTTATCATTGAACATTTACGTTTTGAGACCAATGCAAATATGTGATGCACGTATCTGTTTAGTTAACGCAGCCCCTGCGTGACGGACATTTTTTAAACAGATTTTAGGTGTTTATTTCTAACATTTTAACGTCCATATACTGATATAACTCTGTGTTTTCCATGGCTTGATGCCTTGCATACCGAATTGAAGTCTATTAGTTGACCTCGAGACGCCTAGATTCCCCCACCAATACAAAACTCTTTCGTTCCTAGCTTATCCTAAACGATTAGCTATGGATGTTTCTTTTACGTAATCACATTGAACAACTTGCGTTCTCTATTATTTTTATGCGGTGGAATCCATCATCTACTATAATAAGACGCAGTCTTTCTTTTTAAATTTAACCAAAACTTGTTTACCTTAGTAAACACTACTACTTGTAATAACATACATTGGCACTTAACTGAAACCATTATTTTTTAGATATTGGTTGTTTTAACTTTTAACGTTAGTAGTTTTAAAATTAATGATTAAAAAAATAGTTATTTGTAATAGAATGTTGAAGTAACAAATAATAAGAAGGAAGTTATTCTGAAAAAATCGTAATTTTTGGGGAAGTAGTATTAATAATGCGTTAATATACATTAATTATTTTCAATAACTATTCCATACACACAAAATAAAGTAATATATGAAAAAAAGGGATGCAGGAAACTCAAAGTGAAAATGGCGGTTTAATATAAGATTTTAAATTAACCCATAATCCAACTAATAACCTTAGGGTAACCAATGAACGGCAAGGTAAACTTGTTGAAGCTGTTCCAGTGATAACCAGTACTTAATGACCTCCCTTATCACCGAGTTTTACATGCTAATTGCGATTAGTTTTCCCGGGATGATAACGATTTTTCTATTATTTTTACGTTGCTGTTCCATCCTAAATTTTTATTAGTGCATTATTAAATGGTCGAACAAAGATAAGATTGCTAAAATACAACATTATCATTCTAACTTTTAGAACTCATTACTTGTTAAATGACACTAACCACCTATTTCTTAATTACTAAATCTATTGTAAATTATTCATAAGTATTTATGGGCTAAAATCTGAGCTTTACCAGTGACTCGTAATTAGCTAATAATTAAGATCAATAGATATATTATTTTATTTGTATTGCAGACGTGATATAATTTTCACGGCAATGGTCACATCTTGGTGTAAAAATACAATGGAATGATGATGAGAAGTGGTGGATTCTTCTTTTATACCCTGAAAGAGACTCCAAGGCCTTTGTAATCTAACAAAATTCCATCGCGCAGGGGGTGATTTCCCACGTTTGTCCCGTATTTGCATTCATCCCAATACGCATAAGTTCGATGAGAACAATATTTGGTATTTAAGCTTCAAATAATGTGCTTCATACTAAAACAGCTTATAACAGCTTACATGAGAAGGAGGGAGGGGGAGGGAGTTCACTGAAAGCCGAAAACTAAAAAAAATGCAAATGTCGGTTAATAATAAAGATAAGATTACATTTCCAATAAGATTGACTCTATACAAATTTTCGATCCGACTCATTATAATGGAAATATTTAGAATTTTCAAAAGTCTCCATCTAACCTAAAACTCTTAAGTATTGAGTTTAGGAACGATAGAACAAAAATTACGACTGCCAGAGTGGTAACAGACACATACATATAATTTTGAACGGACCTCATTTTCGTCATCTCCTAGGTAGGATCGATTAACATTTGAAGATTTTTTTTGAAAATCGTGTCATGAGTAGAACCTTAATAGCTGATTTCCCCTAAGAAAATCTGCTAAAACCATGCAGCTACCTCAATCAATAGTCAATATGGTAAAAGAGGCTCAGGTCCTGCAAGAACTAAAGAACTCAAGCCCGTAACCTCCTATATTGTGATATAACAAAAACAATGACTGGGCCTAAGTTTAAGGTTTAGGGAGAACTAACTTTCAAGGAAAAAATGATTGGAAATAAGATTTAAAAATAAATCGTTTGTTTATTTAAAGATGTTCATGTAACGCTATTGACTCATCAAACAATGACAATTTACATAACAGGGAAATGCAGTCATAGATGTAAATTTCCTCATGAGCTTAGTCACACCGTGGCAGCTTTCGTAGGTGCATCGAAGGTTGTACTTCAATAGGGATCTTTTCACAGCCAATAGAATTGACAATACTATATTGAAGGTGTAATTATGATACATGAATTAAATGTACATCACGCAGGGGCTGCGTCAACGAAGCAGATTTCCTTCCTGAAGTTTAACAATAATTAAATCTTCATACTGGGAACACAAAAACACTGTGAATATTAAGTGAATGAATACTAATGGAAATAAGAAATCTTTCAGTAAATTTGAATAATGTATATATATTTATAAGCGTTTTATATCAAATTAAAGATCAAGTTCTTTAACGGCTAAAATTGGACTTGGCAGTGGAGGGGATTTAGGGAGAATTTTGAAAATTCGAATTACAACCGTTATTATACATCAAATCGAAAACCTGCTTATAAATAATCTTATTGCAAATTTAATTACCTATAAATGTTGTTATGTACATATTATTTCTATTATAAATATTAACCGATATTCTTGGATTCTTTGGTTTTCAGCCTTCCTTAAACCACACTCCTACTCATATCGTTACAATAAGCTGTTATATTATGTACCACATTCTTCTGAGCTTAGGTACCAACTATTTTTTTCAAGAAACCTTTATTGTAGGAGAAACATGCAAATTTGTTGTGAGCAGCGATCAATTATGATTTTATGTTCTTGTCTGGATAATGTTTTTTTTTTATCTATACCATTCTCAATATTTAACCTTTTCAGTCAAAAATATAGATAGTTTGTTACTGGTTGAAATCGGACCTGGAAAATTCGGGGTTTAGAGGGGGAATTTAAAAAAATCCATTATAATGAGTCGGATAGTAAAATATTATTGAACTAATCTTGTTAAACTATTCATGGTCTACATTTGTTGCTCTATTCATTTTTCGGTAATTCAAGTATTAAGCAAGTTACTCATACGTTCTTGTTTCAGCCTTCGGTAGCCCACCCCTTTTACTCACGGGTTTTTTACAAAGATTTTGTGGGAAGAGAGGAGATTACACGCGTGTTCTACCAGGGAGTGGAAAATCTGCTTTGTTCACGTCGCCCCTGCGTGACGGACATTTTGGTTTCACCCTCTTGCAAAACCTTACTACTACTCATTAGATTTTCACTTCAAGTAACTCATCACAAAACATGTCAAGTCCATCTAACATTTTAAAACCTGTTTACATAGGCTCTTTACTGCTGCAAAATAAGAGAATAAGTGGAGAGAGATCTGCGTGGAAAATTATAGTGTGAACATAGAATAATATTTGAGGAAGCGTTCCAACCTTGTAAATTTTATCTCCTTTTAATGTATAAGTAGGAAAACATTAAATATTCCAAATATAGCAATGGGTTTCCACTGTCTAAAGCATCATTCCTTGTGGAATTTCCCTTCATAACATCGTTACTCTTCCGAAATTAGCTCAGAAAATGGGTCAACATGTAGTGTTATTGAACACAGGAAGTTAGCTGCCTTGTCTCCTTTATCACTCTATAAAGTAGAGATGGCGACAACTCTTATTAAGCAGTAAAATTAGTTTCGCAGGTCTAAGAGCTTTTATTTTTACTGCAGCTTTACGTACTATCGTTCCGTCGTTAAACATGAGATACAAACATAGTTCATCACTCGCCAGCTACGTCACGCTTATGATGACTCTATTATATTCTCTATTTCTCCTCCCATTGAGCACAAGGAAATGAATTCAGTTTTCGCTCCTCAGAATATTAAGCTATCATTTGTATTTTTTAAATTCACCAATCCAATTTTTATCAATTAAAGTAAATCCATCACTAAGCTCACCTCCATCTTACATTTCAAATCATGTTTACATAGGACTCTTTTTAACGTGAAAAATGAAGAAACGAATTCAGCTTGGCAGAGATACATACGACCAAAGACATGTCGAAACTAGTCAAAATGGATCAGGGAGTCAAATCGGATAATTCTAAGAATCTCTGAAAATTTAAATAATTCCTGCTGACTGATTCATTAAAGGAAGTAAAAATGTCAAATGTAGGCATCTAGTATTGGAATTTGGATTTTGCTATTGAATTTGTGATTTCATAAATCGCAGTGAAGTATCAATTTCTTGAGTATTTCCAAATGTAGAGAGTCACCATTTTAGGGGTTGAGAATATAAGTGGTGATAGACATTTTAGAACCTGTGAATCATTTTAGTTAAAAGCTAAAGCTTAATATTTAGCGCATGGTGTTTTTTTTTCTGGTACTGTCTAATTATAGACAACAATAAAAAAAATTAATTCTAAATAATGAAGTTACATTTTAAACAGAATCAATCACGAGATCACAAAATTACTTAGAACTCTAATTTCGTTTGAATTATTCATTTAATCACTCAGAAATGGCTGAAGTGCAAAATTGATTTTAGATTTGAATATAGAATCATATTCTACAGCAATGGGTTTCACCAAAATGAAAAATAAAAAAACTAGGGTTTCTGTTCTAAAATAAATGCGTTTATTTCCTAAATAGATCGAGTAAGTGAACCTGATTTTATTGAATTTTCTGTTAATAAATCCCATTAATCTACGGAATTTATTTCTGAATCATCTTCTTAACCTCTAACAACTTAGATTTGTAATCACTGTTTATTTACGCTTCAAATGTACTTTTAGTTATTTATTAAGTCGATCCATAACTTTTAAATGAGCTCTCATTATTAAGTTCACGGTGTTTGTTTGTTAGCTCGATTCCAGGTACAAATGGGAGAAAAGGCAGAAGTTTCTATCAGGGGAACTGTATTTCTACGAGAAAAAGATTTTCAATGTGCAGGGAGATATAATAACTTTTGAGAGGAAGCTTGCCTATTGAAGGGAACTTTATAAGCTCGCCTTACTTTCTAAACACAATTACAATTACAGATTGTGGGGCTTTTTCAATGCCAGTTTTTCTTTCTCTGCTCATTGGTTTCGAACTATATTGTTTGTGTCTATGAGCCAATTAAAACTTAAAAACAATACCAATGGAACGTGGCAATTAACAAAGAAAGTTACAATATGATTTCTGTGAAAAATACTACGTAATATCGCTGAAATAAAATTGATCGACTAGATGAGTTTGTTTTTCTCAGTTCAAAAATGGAAAAATATGAAAAAAAAAAGATTAAGGTTTGAAGTAAAACTGTAAATTAACAGAGGAAATAAAACGCAAGTTTGTTCCAATTGTTTACACAATTTTCAAGAACAAATATAATCTGTACTGATGAAGTACTCAATCAGTATGTTTATGGTTGACATAAAAGTGCTTACAATTGAATCAGATGGCCATGATGCACTTAATGATATATCTCTCAAATAAATAATAATTACTTATTAGTTATGAGTTTCGTTCGCCGAAAAGTCTTGAATGTTTGGTTGTCCGAAGCCAGAATTAAGTATTCTTGAAAAACTAATTTCTACAATATATGATTTTTGAGAAACAATATAATTTGAATCTATTAAAATTTATGAATGGGCGCAGCAAGATTGATAACGCACAGGATGCGTGTGTGAAGGAAAGATACTGACCCCTTCGTTCTCTGACCTTCAACAATTCCCCCAATGCCCACTCGTTATATTAATGTAATTGAACTCTACTTGAAGAGAATGGTAGTACCTAAATACTGTTTAAGAATTATACTATACATTATCCATCAAGCCGGAAAGCTTTAAAGTCCGTAAAAAACGTGAATTACTTTCCTTATTATTAATATTAGAGTGAACTGTAATTGTAACCCATAGAAGAATAAATATAATAAATTGCAAATAATGTTTGAAGGTTCTTTGAGACAATTAAATGTGCCTTTCTCAACGAGCTAGAGGTTTCAAGAACACCTACTTGCCAATTTTGACGAACTTTATAGGAGTCCATGGCACTCATTTCTTAGTAAAGTTGCCATAGTTATGCCCTTGAATTGGGAATATCGAGTAAAGCTTAAGTATTAAGAAGTAGGACAGAATAAGACACTCTAGTAAATCAAATAAAGGGTTGGGACCGTCAGTATAAATGATACTGTTGCCACACCTATCGAGTACATCTGGCAAGCGCTTTCGATGCGAAGGCACCATCTTCAAGCGCGTCAAAAGATGTGCTGCTTTAGTCCTCCGTTAGTCGGTAGATTTTATTTGTCTGTTCCCCCTATTAGGTTTTTACGTTTTTAGCCCGGGTCTGTTTACTTACCTCTTAGATTGTCAAACGAAAGGTGGATTTTAATGCCCAGGTAAAATGTTTCCATGTAGTACGAAGGCTGTATCCGTATTAGGTTGTTTATGTTTTTAGTATGTTATTTGTGTTTTGGTCTGGTATAGTGGCTAGTGTGAAAGTACAGGTTTAATGTAATGTTTGCACAATTGCTTGGGTATAAATCAAAGCTAACAACCTAATACGGGGAACAGAGCTATAAAACCTGCCGACTAACGGACAACAAACTCAGGACAACTTTTGATGGGCTTGAAGATGGTGCCTTCGCATCGAAAGTCTTGCCAGATGTTCTCGATAATCAGCCAGTGACGACAGTCTTCAACAACAGGTATGACGAAAGAAACTCCATCATTCGGTCCAAACTACAAGCCCTGCACTTGAGACACTTTGTGTCTCCACAGAGACTAGGTGATTAAGACAGATAAGTGTGTTACCTAAATTAACGTGGAGAAATGACATTTTGGGTATAAAACGCCGTCTGAATATAAGGGGTGAAGTAACGAAAGAGACAAGAACTGTTCAATTGATACAGACTCCCTAGAAGGATCCTAACACTTCGTAAGCGGTAAATAGAAAATCGATTAAGTAAGTGACTAATAGCCGAACGCCAGTAAATTCTAGAATTGGCATCCGAGGAAATACCTTGCTGCAATAAAGACGTTGATGTTAAATAAGGGCATATCAAGAGGAAATCTAACTTTGACCAATTTTATTTCTTTATAACAGAAATTTAATGAGCAAAATGCTAAATATCAATTAAGAAATAATAGACGGTTATACGACTTCTTCTTTAATACCTATTATCCAAAAAAAATAATGATATATTACAATATTGGTCCAAGTTATAACCAGTTGATCCTATTCAATCATATATTCATTTCAAGATATGATAGTTTCCCAATGATACTCTAATATATATAACTAAGGCCAAAGGCTCCTATTTTCTTCTTTTATTCCAAGGCAGCTTTCCATTGCATCTTGGTAGTCATTATTTTCAAGGATTTCAAATTAATTCCTGACATCACTCCAATTCACCCCTCCTTGACATAATAGTGATCCAATATTAATCAATACGTTCAAGTAAGACGCAAAGGGTCGAATTTTCTTTCAAATTATTCTTGAGAATTAAAAATGAAACCCCTCTCTTCCCGTCAATTCGCAGATGAGTCTTCCATGATGTGATAGTGACCCATCAACACTTCAATATATACATCACTCATAGGCAAAGAGTCAAATGTTTTCACCAAAAAAAGTGTTCGAAAATTCGCTCATTGCATCTTTCGTATTTTATAGAGCATAAGGAATTCAATCCAAATGGTCTTTCCCTGATACAGTGGAACCATCTGGCTGTTATCATCTGTCGTATCTCTTCACCAGTCCCCTTCATGTAAAACTCAATTCCTTAGACATTAAATATATGAAGAATAGACAATTACAATTTTGCAATTATTTCGGTATCTGATAATTGATTCTAGTTTTAAAAAGTCCGTCACGCAGGTGCTGCGTAAACTAAGCAGATCTTTCATTCCCCTCCCCCCTACCCTAACTAACTAAGCTGATTTTATTACTCAATACTGAACTAAATATTCTTTACTTCTACTGAAAACAAGAATGGAATGGAAATGTATCGCTGATTATTTCAGTTTCAAAATAAACGCATTGAACAATAATTGTAGAGCATCAATAGCTCCACAATGTTGGCTCTTAAACCATTTTTGATCCATACAAAAATATCGAAAATTTTGAATTTTTGATCCCCTCTCACTTGTCAGATTTCAGAGGGTAACAAACTTGATTTTTTGTGTTCACGGTTTCATATCGAGAATCGGATCGGTATCGATCAAATTTTTTAGTCAAGAACGTGGAATCTTAATTGTTAAGATGTCAAGTTAAGACATGGTATGTGAATCTAAAAAGGGCGTATTCATGCCTAATAAAGGCCGATTAAAAACTTTTTAAGCTTGGAGTAAGACGTTTCATGTTATATTGGTTTGTTGTTAAATTGGAATAACTAAAAGAGAAGGGTTTAGAGAAATATTTGAAATGAAAGAAAAAGTACACAGAACAACATTTACAGAAAACTGAATTTGCAAGAAGATTGGTTTTATAAAATTAAACACGATCCGACTAATAATAAATCCCTCCTCAACCCCTCCCCCCGTTCCAATTTCAGTCGTTAACGGGCTAGGTTTTTAGATTTACATTAAACGCTTATATATCGAATTTGGCAATGATAACGACAAGAACAAAATTTACGACCGAGAGTGATAACGGCAAATATACAATATATAATTTTGAACGGACCTCATTTTCGTCATCTTCTAGGTGGGATCAATAGACATTTGAGGACATGTTTGGAAAATCGCTTCAAGAGTACAATCTATTGAGTACCTTAAGGGAATTCAGATAATAGAAACTACATGTTTAAGAACTGGTAGGTTAGTTTTTGGGTGGCGACAATTTAATGACATGAGCTATTCAACAAGTATTGAAATCTGAAGATTCTACTTACAAGAAGAATGAAAACCATATTCTTAAACGAAGAACACCACTTGAGTTCTCAACTCGTCATATAACGCGAAGCAGTCATTAGAAAATAAAATTTCAGTAAAGCTTTAAGAGAATCAAACCATTTCACTTCGTTGACTGTCCCCATTCCACAATGAATTCTTTACTGATAATTATCTCGTAGCCTAGTAAATCATTCCGTAGTATCATTATGTCAACTGGCAAATATTCAAGATTTCCTATGTACATTATTATTAGTTTTCATATATTAGTGCTTATCGTTCCTTTAATGGTAATGGGTTCTGATGCCTGTTGCTTCAAAAGTAACAAGATAAATTGTCTGTGCCTACAGTTCTGCCGTTTAGGAAAGAAGAAATATTGTGGATATATACTTTATTTTTATTTATTTAGGATCATCCGCAACTAGGTGAATTGGCTCAAACTATGTAGAAAAAATAAATATCGAAAATTAATTAAAAATTGAACGCAAAAAATGAAAATTAAAAAGTCCGTAACGCAAGGGCTGCGTTAACTATACAGATTTCCCACGTGCGTTAAGTATTTGCATTTATCTCAAACATAAAAGTTCAATGGCAAATATATTTGGTATTTAGGCTTCAAATAAAGTGCTTCATAACATAATATCATATTGTTAATATGACATGAGTAAGAGTGGGGGTTTACTCAAGACCAAAAACAATATCTCAGTTAATAATCAAGATAAGGAAAAATGTACATTACAAAATTTATAGAACATGTTATATGCAATAAGATTGATTCTATACAAAGTTTCGCATAATAACGGAGATTTTCGAAATTCTCCCACTCTAACCCCCCCCCTCCATCAGTCCGATTTCAACCGTTAACGAACTTGATCTTTCATTCTACATAAAACGATTACATCAAGTATCAAGTTCGGCAACGATAAGACAAAAATTGCGACCGCTAGAGCGGTAACAGACAAATATATATATTCCACAGCAGTGTTTGTTGGAAGTGAAAAATATTTACTTGGGGAGAGAAAAAGACGTCCAATTCTTCACAAATCTTTATTTCAGCGTTAAGCACTTTACTTGCATGGGCTCATTGGGAAGACAGCAAGCGTCATTCCCAACGAGCGCATGCAAGTAGCTCTGAAGATGGAGACAATAGTCTTTGAAAGCGCTTAACCCTGAAGTAAAAATTTGTGAAGAATTGGACGTCTTTTTCTCTGTCCAAATATATATATATATATATATATATATATATATATACAATTTTGAGCGGACCTCGTTTTCGTCATCTCCTAGGTAGGATCAATGGACATCTGAAGAAACATTTCGATAGTCGCGTTATAAGTTCCCTAAAAGGAAATCTGCTAAAACAAGGAATAAACAAAACAAATAAAATTAAGCACATTAAATACAAGTAATATAGACAGCGAGTAAACATTAATAATAGGTAATGACACATAACTAAAGAAGATTAAAATCTAGTAATAAACAAAACAACTTAAAATGGATTTAAAAAATAAATTAGATTATTTCTATATACTAGAATATTCATAGCATTTAAAATTGTTCAAAATTATACTGAATAATAAGTCAAATTCATGAGTATGTGGGCGTTAAATGTGAGTCTCCTATACTTCTTCTCGTTAGTACAACTTCGCCTCGTCTATTATCACATCTGCTGTATAGCCACTCGCTTATATTATTATTATTATTTATTAACGTCCAGTTTTTGCAACTCAGGCTAATCACTCGCTTATAGAATGCTTTATTTCTTGAAGATGATTTTCTGGTGTTCTATGACAGCACTTTTGCCATTCATTTAATGCTGTCGGTAGTATTTGTAAATGTAAGCCAGGTAAGATCAGTAAGTTATAGTAAATATACAAAAATAAATAAATTTAGCAGAGAACATTTATAATTAATCTTAAGATTTCATTGGGTCTGTTCAAAAATCCCCCCCCCCGTCCTGCGACGAGGCATAATTTTCAATCTTCTTCCTACAGAGGCGGTGGTTCTTGCGGCCATATCCTCACGAACTAACTTCGTTGAATGTCCCAATTCCACAATGAATTTTGTCACTGATAATTACCTCAAACCATGCACTTGTACCATAACTCAATTGACAAATATTCATGATTTTCTCTGTACATTATTATTGGCAATCATTAATTCGTACTTATCTTTCCTCCGACGGCAAGAAATGGGTTTTGATGCCTATTGTTTCATAAGCCCCATTGTCTCCGTGAAGTCAGTATTGACGCTCAAGGAAACTAGAAATAGCGTGGAAATAATATAATAATAAGTACAACTGACAGCCATTGTTAATGACTACGTACCGTAACCCTGAGCATTATTTGAAGGAATATTAGTACTTGTATTACACGCTAATTTCATACAGATAATTTTCGCACATTTAAGACTGCTAAATAACGAACTCATTCAAAGGAATTTAACTGATTTCACTCTATTGTACCGTATTTCCCCCTTAAGTCCCACTTTTTTTTTTTTTTTTTTACATTTAGCAGATTCCCATTAAGAGCAATTAACTACTGCGGTTGTGCTCACCATGCTCTTGTTTTATAAAAAATCTCAAATGTACATCAATAATACAAAGGAGACGACGAATATGGGGTCGTTTGTATTATAGATGTACATTTAATTTGTAATTTGATGTAAATTGTATATTTGAGATTCAGTGCTAAAACATGTAGTTTCTATTAGCTGAAATCCCTTAAGGTTCTCAATAGAGTGTACTCTTGACGCTCTTAAGTAGAATCTTCAGATTTCAATACTTGTTGAATTGCTCGAGGGCGCATGTCATAAAATTGTCGCCACCCAAAAACTAACCTACCAGTTCTTAAACATGTAGTTTCTATTATCTGAATTCCCTTAAGGTACTCAATAGATTGTACCCTTAAAGCGATTTTCCAAAAATGTCCTCAAATGTCCATTGATCCTACTCAGGGGATGAAAATGAGATCCGTTGAAAAATATATATTGTATATTTGCCGTTATATCTCTAGTGGTCGTAAATTTTGTTGTTGTTGTTATCGTTACCAAATTCGACATATATGCGTTTATGTTAATCTAAAAATCTAGTTGGTCCGGGGGGTGGGGGTTAGGAAGGATAAATTTAAAAGTTAATATATCTCAGTTATTATTAGTCGGACCGTATTTAATTTGTTTAAAAAAAAATCTTCTTGCAAATCCAATTTTCAGTAATTGTCCAATGTCTGTTAGGTATACTTTTTCTTTATCTCAAATATTAACCGAGATATTTGAATTTCTTAATTTTAAGATTTCTGTAAACCCTTCCCTTTTAGTTATTCCGATTTAACAACAAACCAATATATCATGAAACGTCTTATTCCAAGCTTAAAGAGTTTTAACTGACCTTTATTAGACATGAATACACACTTTTTAGACATACATGCAAATAACGTGAACAATTAGGATTCCACGTTCTTGACTCGAAAATTTTGATTTGATCGATACCATTCTCGATATTAAACTGGTCCATTAAACACAAAAAATCAAGTTTGTTGCCGTCTGAAATTGGACTAGGGAGAGGGGCATCGAAAAATCAAAATTTCCGGTACTTTGGTTTAGATCAAAAAAGGTTAATGAGCCAACATTGTGAACCTATTGATTGATTTGAGACGACGAATATGGAGACCTTTAAAATTTGCATATAATTATATATATCCCATTTCACCCCCAACTATTAGAATATACTAAAGAAAATAATCTCCTCAATATCAGAGCAGCAGCCAGAACAAGGACAGCAACCCCCAACTTGAACTATTAGCCTTCGATAAGAGATGACACCGCCAACTGTCCACTGAGTCACCTACAGGAACCTGAATACACCCACCACTTCCTCGCTGTTTATCCCATCCTACAGGAGGTCCGCCTTGCAACATTTGCCTAAATTGATCTCCGCAAGGATCGAGCAATAGCCATCGTGAACGGAGGAAATTACATCAATTTGTTTAAATATCTGAACAGTGCTGGAAGATATCGCAGGCTTCTTTGGTTTGAATTTAATTTATAGATTCAGTTGTTGTTTTATGACCTTATAACACGGAAATACTTCTCCTTATTTTATTATTTTGTTTTTATTTTCATCAATATTATGTAATATCATTACATATTTTTATTATGATATTTAAATATTTATATAGAAGCATGTATTTATTATGAATTAAATCATACGTCACTATGCTTAATGTATTTGCCAAGCATTATGTAAATTTCTGAAATAATTGTAATGTAATTTACTGGGACATAAATTTATTTTACTAGTACCACTATATATATATACACACACACACACAAATAGTGGAATAAATAATAAAACTGTTAGAAATGAGAGAAACGGTCAAGTTGTAGGAGCCGCGAGCTATAATATGATCCCTTGGAAAATACAAAAATAAGCTTTTCAAGGACCATTTCCAAGAGTGCGGTTCTATTTTGACTCTTAAGTTCATTAAATATTTTAATAAGAGCTGGAAAAACAAGGATTTATGAAAAATAAATGTAGGGCTCTTAATGAAGAGGAGTCAACAGGAATGGTTTTATTAGTCTAAAGTGAAAAAATAAGCCAGAAACGGAAATATCTTTAGTCTAAAGGCAAGTTTCTTTATTTAAATAAAGAAACTAGAAAGTAATTTCTTAATATTGCAATATTGTCATACAGGAAAATGTAACTCTCCGAAAATAAGTAATTATGTTGTTTTAAAGCAATTTGAGAGAAACATAAACTTAGTCGAGAACGATACATTTATCTAAACATTTTGTTGGGAGAGTTAAATATTCCTGCCCTGGTTTACAGCTCTTATGGAAATATCCCAACGAACTGCCAAGCAGAGTTTAGCAATATCGCCACTGAGTTGTTCAGTTGAAGTGGGAGCTGCCGAGAGTAAATATGTTTTCCAAATACACCTAAAGAATATTGTCCAGTAGATATAGGTCACGACATCTTAGAGGTAGGGGATTCGTTTCCTCCTCGTCCATCTGAATTTAAAAAGTCCGTCATGCTGGGGATGCGTAACCTAAGCAGATTTCCCACGTGAAGTTTTACAATAGATAAATCTACATACTGGTGACACTTAAAACCACCGTGAATAATATGTTAATAAATATAAACCGTAATGAGAAATCTTTTCGTCTATTTTAATAACCTCCCAACGGGAAGCGTCTGAATAGTAAAAACAAATAGGTCTGACACCGCTCAGAGCTGAACAGATAGATAGAAATATTCTTCAACGGAAAGAAAAACAATTACTGGGACATACCTGAATATAACTCATTAATTTTATTGAAAACTATTTACTGTACCTAGTACTGTAATTTATAATGGATCAGAATAATTTTTATCTCAAATTTTAGTAGTCTAAGAACAAAAGGGAATTAACATAACGTATTTGTATATATCTCACAGGGCAGAAGTTCAGTGAAAACAATATTCGGTATTTAACCTTGGAATGAAGTGATTCATGATATAAGAGATTATTATTATAATGATATGAGCAGGAGTTGGGTTTCCTGAAGGCTGAAAAATGCAAATTTTTCCGTTAATATTCAAGATAGAGATTAAATGTATAAACGAATATTTATAGTGCCTTTAATTTGCAATAAGATTTATTCTATACTATTTTTCGATCCGACGTATAGTAACGGAGATATTTCGAATTTTCAAAAATCCCCACCCCCTAAACTCCCGGTTTGTAACGATCAAACACAAATTGCTTGAGCCTTAACAGACCAATATATACATAACTTTGAACGGACCTCATTTTCGTTATCTCCAGGGTAGAATCGATGGACATTTGAAGACATTTTTCGAAAATCGTGTCAAGAGTACGACCTCAATAGCTGATTTCCCTTAAGCCTCCAACAAGCTGTAACTACCTGTAAGATGTGGTTCGCACATTAGAACATAACGAACGGGCAATAAACTCAGAACAATAAGAGAGATAATGTGAGTCTTGCAATCGAATTACATCAGTCATTACTAGGCAAGACGTCTTCATCTAACAATAAGTACTTACTAAAGAACCGAAGCATGACGTGACAGAACTTCTTTCAAACAATAGTGCGCTTTGAAACATTTATGCTCATTTTAAACGCTTTTGGGTAAACTCGGACGGAGAACTGAGTTAAGCCAAGAAATAGAGGAACTCTTGGACACTGGACACCATAGAGGTTCCTTTAAAATATGAAGTAGATTTCTGCTAATTTAGGAAACTATGAATCGTATTTTCAGATCACTCGTATTCTTTGCTTTCATTATACAAAGTAAACTGAAAAAATATCTGGTTTCACGGAATTACCAGTTTCTACTACCCTAAATCCAAGTTGCCTAGTTTTGCAGTATTTTCTGTATCTCGTATTACTCTAAAGTGACTGCTGTTAATATCCGTAAATGAAATGGTATGGATGAGACGAATTTCTTTTTCGAGTAGCTGTAATCCGTAAATGAATTAAAATAAAAAATGTTTTCCCATTGAAATATTAAGCAATGTATAATCCGTTTACTTTCATATACCTACAGACAAATTAATGTCTTACACGAGAAGCGTGGAACAGATGTTGGAGGAATATTGATGAACTTATTATCGTTCATGGGGTAGTTTCCTGTCTGAATGTTTACACCACCTTAGTAGGAAAAAGATTGATAACATTCAGGTCTGATTACAACTGAAGATACCACAGAAGTATAAAGTGGTGTCAGAAGTAATCAGCTTGTGTTATTCACCGGTGACGGGTTGATATAAAATTGGCTACGGATGATCCTAAAGAACGTGATAGGATTGAAAAATATATACCAAACACAATTTATTTCTTTACATATTACCCAAAAATACAAATTTTTCGGACATTTATATTCACATATGCGTATATAATTCAGTGACCCTAATTTCATCTACTAGGTTCGGTGGACATTTGGAGATATTCTGAAAAACATGATATTTCCCGCCATTAGTACTACCTCAATAGCACTTAAGGAAAATCTGCTAAAAGTGCTTCCATTACGTGCGTGTATATACTTTATATATATATATATATATATATATATATATATATATATGTGTGTGTGTGTGTGTGTGTGTATACTAAAACAGTATCCCTATTAGATTCCGAGGGATCTCTAATATTGCTATATTATATTGGGTTACATTTTGAATTTTATGTGTTATAACAATTTCATTCCCGCTACCATAAACAGCACAGACTCCTTAGAAGAAATTCGATGAACCCAAAATATAAGGAATAATTAAAATCATTAACTGTTATACAACAAAGAAAATTGTTTCGAGCTGACTGGGATTGGAACCCAGTTTATCCTTAATAGACCTTATTATATTATAAATAGCCATTAAATACGAAGGGTGGTTCTGGCTATAGAAAATATGATAATAATTAAAGCAAAGTGTATTACTCCTGTCCTTTGTAAAAATAAGTTATAACTAACGGAATTATCTTTTGACTTATATTTCTCCTCATAGATTAGCTTCAAACATAAATTTGTGAATGTTATTTACCGCTTGCTAAGATAATTGAGTTATTAAATTTCAAACTTGCTACTTTATGGAACTAAAACGAATGCGCCCGAGTTATCTACAAATTACTACTCTTTCCTAGCATTGGTGAGAGTGATGCTGTATATGGTGTGTCTGTCACCAAATAAAATAAATCTCCAATGTAATTAATATTAAAAAATAATAATCTATTCAGGTAAGTCATATGAATATATTTATAAATAATTATATCACTAAATAAAATCCTGGTCCCATTCTGGTTAGAAAAGCTTGGTTACCTGCAGATAACTCGCCCCGATTACCCTTAGTTGCATAAAGTGGGCGTTATTAAATAACAATAAATGATAATAATTATTATTATTTTATGTTGTATTATGTATCATAATAACAACAGTAAAAATATTTTATAAGTTAAAATATTTATTAAATATTGATTGAGTGAAGAAATTATTAAGTAATTGGATTCATTTGAGTACTTTCAAAAATGATTAGGACAATAAACTAATCAAGATTCTTTTTTTGATTTAAAACAAATAATTTCACTTTTATTTTTAATAAAATATATAAGTTATACCTTTATGAGAACTACGCCAATCTAATAATCTATTAGTTCAATTTAATTTTAAAAGAAAGTTCCTCGTGAGCAAATAAGTATTTTATCCTTTATATACATATTTTATATGTATAAAATATACATTAACATGAAAACAAATGGGCTAATTTTGGAGGTTATTATATAAAATAATTTTCTTATTTATTATCGTCCACTTTTTTTCTACTATGACTATTTGTGACGGGTTACCTACGGGTCACCACCCATTTCTAGCCAGGGTGGGACTAAGGATTCCATTTAATTAGTTCGTCAGTAAATAAATTCCTAGCCCAGGCGGGAATCGAAATTATAAGTTTTAATATAATATTATTTACATTTTATATAATTATATATAAATATAAAATTATGAATTTCATAATATTATTTATAATTATATTATAAGTTTTATTATAATGTTAACACAAATAATGTGTATATTTAAGCAGCAGCATGTAGTGATAGCATTTGACCTTTCTCAGCTTCCGGGTGCATCGCAGAGACCAGTAGAATTTCTATGAAGCAAAGAAATTCCTATTTTGTTTTAGAAACGAATGCCAGTAAATTAAGTATCCTTCGTTATAACTAAAATGTTATATGAAGCTAAAATCCTTTAAATATAATTCTAACATAAAGCAGAATTTGTTTGGCCCTTAAGTTGATACAAATATCTCACTAAATATTAGGAATAACTCAATTAATTTATTTTTTGGCGAGAAACTAGAATATAAATATTAAAATATTTATCACTTAAGTATCTTATCTCTTATCTATTCTTTAGTATTTTTCACTTGTAACACACACACATACTCGCACAAGCGTGCACGAACGCACGCACACACAATCACACACACATATATATATATATATATATATATATATATATATATATATATATTCTTTGCTTACATATAATTTAGGTTTCACGTTATATTGCATTAATATATTACATATTAGTGATAATTATATATTATAAAGAAAACTGCAGGAATAAACTACATTTTATATTATTAACCCAATGTTCTTGTTGATTAACGCTTTTATTAGTAATAATACCTATCATACCTAACTGTCATAAATTAAGCATAATAAAATATGTCATAAAATTACACACGGCGTTTATTTATTCCTTATTCTTCAAGAATTAGGATATTATCCTTTGCATTCTTAGGCTTTATGTGTCTCGTATAATCAGTTTTTCTTTTCAGTTTGTCAATAATTATTTTATTCCAACTTGGCTTTGGAAGTAATTTTACTAATATTTAATACTATTATAAGTTATAATAGCACACTGTTTCATAATCTCTACTATTTTAGAATTTATGAATTTAGTTCAACTAAAATAATATTCTTTACTGAGAGACAGCGAAAACAGCATTTAGATTTCGAAAATATATTTGGTAATGGTAATTTGTATAATTTTTACACTTTGTAGTCATACGAACAGAATATTTGGCTTAAATGTTTAGCGCCCAAACATTTTAAGTACTGTAGTTCATATCAGGACTCAGTTATGAGAGAAAAGTCCATTAGAGATGTATATTCGTAGGCGGCTGTTGCTATAGATATGACAAGTGATAAGAGAGATAAGGATAAATGGAGGTATTGATATGAGAATGATAAAGCCTACCTTGCTATCCATACGGAGACCCGGCTCAAAGGAGTCTCTCTGACCTACTAAGCTCTGAGCCGGGAGTGTACGCAGGTCCCCCTCCTCCCCCATCCCGTATCTCCCTCGCTCCCAGCCCCCCCCCCCCCCTCCCCCCCACTCGGGTCGTAACACCGGCACAACGTCTGTCTCGAAAGGGCACCGTTTGCTTTAAACGGGGATCAGCTGGGTAGCCAACTCCTCCAGGATTTTCCCTCCTGGGGCTCTCTGTAACGGTTAAATGGGAGTCAGAAAAGGAGGGTGGCTGCAGTGTAACGGTGTAATGCTGTTTTCACTCTCTATTGCACTCGTTATAGATCAATGATTATGGAAGAAGGTTGTTAACAATATTTCCGCTTAGTTAGGAAAAAAAGACTATTTCCTTATGTACATTTTTTCCGCGTTTACCAGAAAAAAAAATCTCTCATAATATTTTTTACTTAACTTCTCACTACTCACAATCACAAAAGTACACACAACACACACACAAACAAACATACGCATAATTATGGATGATGATTTATTAGTTCTGTTAGGGAGTGAATATTATTATGAAATATTTATATATCTCTTATATTTATATCTCTTTGGAATTGTAGGTTAGGTGTAAAACATATGTTTTCTAGATAGACAAGATAGGTTCTTGTTTTTAGAGTTATAATTTGAAGAATAAAGAGATAAATTCTGATTAAACATTCTAAACCTTATTTTTTGTGCTTAAGAACAAGTTTTTTTTTCAGTTTCTCCTACTCATTTAGAAGAAAGACCTTCAAGTCTTGGGATTTATTTGTAATACATTGCATACATTTCCATTCCACTCGACTTAACCAAGTCAGTCTAACTCGGAAATTTGTTCATTACAGTTTGGATAGAATGTCTCTCACAGTTTGGCCATATCCAGCACCTTTGTTTTTGAGTCTCATACAAAAGACAGGGGAAAATCAACGTTTGTCGTTCTTTTGCTTTTAAAAGATACTCCAACGGGACCGGAGGTTAAATATAAACACTACAAAGCTTTGTGACAACACGGCTTCAGAAACCCTTTCTTGACATCATTTGAAAAAACAAAACAAAAAACATTACAATGTTTTTGATAAAACTGACGTAAAGAGAGGGGGAGGGAGGTTAGAGGAGGAAGGAAATTAACAATTGAAGAACGAATTTCTTCGGGTAAATTAGATACAAAAAAATTGTTTAGGATCTTGTTGGTTTATCATGCAAATTATGTTCTAAAATTAACTTTATTAATTCTTAGAGTTTTTGCAATTTATAAGGGAAGTTAAAATTTTAACTTGTAAATCATTTATTTTATGTGAAATTATTTTAAAATGACTTTTTTCGTTCCGATCCATTTGAACAGAGATTTCGTATATCATTTTCATATGAAATAATTTTACAACTATTTTGTTTGTGTAATTTAATAGGAGACAATATTATTTTTTTTTTTATTTATTTCCTTCCTGAAGTAACCCTACAGGAAGGGAGTTTATTAGCCACACGTCCCGTACAGTAATTAGTACATAACGTGTGCTTGATACATAACATTTTTTTTTAATATAATAACATAAAATATTTGTACAATAAAATTAACTACAACAAAGAAAAGGAAAAAAAAAAGAAAAGAAAAACAAAAACAAATTTTGGATTCAATGCTGAATAATTAATTAATTTAACTGTATTTCAGTTTTATATAATTCAGATAGTCATACATTTCTTCAGCAAACTGTTTTAGTGGTTTATTATGTTTATAAAATAATAGTTTTTCCTCAACAGGCCAATTTTCTTGTCGGCATTTTAATTGGGATTTAAAGTCTTCTCTTTGGTCCGTTAGTAGTCTGCAGTCATAGAGCAAGTGTCTGTATGTCTGTTCAGTAGTAAAGTCGCAGTAACAGTTTGGTTGATCTGTTAGGCCAAAACGATTAAAATAAGAATTTGTTGTTCTGTGTCCAGTTAATAATTGTGTAATGTAAAAGTATGTTAATATATATAAATATATAATATATGATATTAATTTGTGTCCTAAGTACTCTTTAATGTCTAGAATAAAGATCTTTAAATGTTGTCCTTTCATAGTCGTATACCATTTCTGTTGCCATGTGTTAATTGTGTCAGTAAGTAATAGTGTTTTTAAGTGTGATTTTGTTGTAGCATTCTGGAATTTTGGTATCTTTTGACGCTGATTTTGCAGATAAATCAGCGAGATCGTTTCCCAAAATTCCCGAATGCCCTTTGATCCAGCAAAAGTGTATGTGTATATTATTTTGTTTAAGTCTTGTATGTAACTGTCTGATTTTTTCTGTCAAAGGGTCATGAATTGTATAATTTTGAAGTGATTGTAAAGAATTGTGGCTATCAGTGTAAATGTTAATGTGTGTTGAAGGTTGTTTCTTGTCTATGTACAGTAAACTATTTAAGATTGCAATTTTTTCTGCCTGATTATTGGTACACAGTTTTCCAAGTCTGAATTTTTGTATTTCTATTAGTTCATCTCTTAGGAGACAATATATATATATATATATATATATATATATATATATATATATATATATAATATATAATATATATTGTAACGGTCGAGCCTGAGGTTCTCCGCTGTCTCTCTATATCTATGAGATCAGAGTGATTAGTACTGGGCTTTAAACGAGGTAGCAGCACCTGTCAAGGGACGGACAGCGGACCCCTTTGAGTCCAAAGGTCAATCTCGCAGGACAGGAACAGGCAGTCGACTCCCAAGATGCAAAGAGAGAGTAAGTGTTTCTTTAATTATCTAGCCTAAGTGTGCTATATCTCTGATTAAATAGATAAATTAGCTCTTATAGCAGAGATGGTGGAAACGATAATGCTTGCCGTGCAATATATGACCCTGAGAAGTAGCCGGTAAATAGATTAAATTTAAATAATAATAATTATAATTAACCTTGCATCATAATATATATATATAGTTTTGAACGGACATCATTTTCGTCAACGTCTGGGTAGGATCGATGGAGATTTGAGGAGTTTTTTTTGAAAAACCACGTCATGAGTATGATCTCAATAGCTAATGTCCCTTAAGGGACATTTACTAAAAAAGGACAAACTAAGAACACGAAGCAGAAAATGCTACAAAAAATCGCTACAGCTAGAGCGTTAACAGACACACACACACACACACATATATATATATATATATATATATATATATATATGTTAACGCTCTAGCTAGCTGTCGCAATTTGTGTTTGATTGTTACGAAACTCGATATTTATACGTTTTATGTAAAACTAAAGATCAAGTTAGTTAATGGCTAAGATCCAACTAGTGGGATGTGGGCTACTAGTGGGAAGGGGAGAATTTCGAAAATTCTTAATATCCTCATTATTATGCGTCTGTTCCAAAAATTGTATAGAACCAATCTTACTGCAGATGTAATGTTCTATCAATGTTGTTACGTACCTTTTTTCTCTATATTGAATATCAAACGAAATATTTACATATTTCAGTTTTCGGGCATCTGTAAACGCCCACTACTACTCATGTCACTTTAACACAGCTGTTCATTCCAGGGTTAAATAACAAATATGGTTTTCAATGACATTTACTTTGTGAGATACATACAAATTGGTTGTGTGATGTCATCCTTGTCACGAAAATGTTTAGTTAATCTATACGATACCCGTTTCAGTCAACACGAAGTCATATTTGTTATTGACTGTAATCGGATTTGGAACAGTGGGGGTATAGAAGGGAAGAATTCCAAAATTAAAAACATTTCCGTTATTATGTATGTGTTTTTTTCAACACTAGTGATGATATTTGTTTTAGACTGATATTGGACCTGTTATAGAGGGGTTAATCGTAAAATGTTATATAAAAAATCTTGTTAAACTATGGATGGATTACAATTGTTGTTATATGTTTTTTTTATAACTCAAATATTAAGCGAGATATTCGCACTGTTCAGCATTAATAACAATCCCCTCTCCCCCTTCGACCCTTTCTCATCGTTTACATAGAAACAGAGACTGCATGCGTGGGAAATCTACTGAGTTTACGCAGCCTCCCTTGACAGACTTTTAATAGTTGGTCTGTTTTTTGTTCACAAGCATTATCGCCGAGCGGCGAACGCCCCACAATACATGAATATTAAATAAAATATGCAAAGAATTTTGCAAAGAAATATTTCATTTGAAATATATATCTAAAGCTCATCCTATGCTTCAGATATAAAATTCAAATGAAATATTAAAAAAAATCTATAGAAGAAGCTTATATACATATCTTTTTCATCTCTAATCGGGAATGAGAACTTTCTTTATATTCACTCCACTCTAAATCCTTCCCCTTCTCCTTAGTCTATCAATAGAGGTTGTGCGTAAATAGATGTTACAAAAGTCCATAATATGAAATATAAATATTCTAAAGCTAGTCGTTTTTAAGTTACGCGAGATACATACACGGAAGTTACGGAGATACAAGTCTAAATGGATTCTTGGAAGATGAAAAAGGATCAATTCATTGAAATCTGAAAACCAATATACTTACAATTACAATACTTTTTTTAGTTTTTACAAGGAACTGAAAATACTTCTAATACTAACAAGAATCCAATTCCTCTCTTGAATATTACCATTTCTCATATTGGAATTGGAAGTAAATGTTCTTGACAGATACCACCCACATTTGCTAATGTGAAGTCAATTATTTAGCTCGTCCTTCTAGAGTTTTTCGTCCTTCTAATACAACACATCTTTTCAAATGTAATAATAATAATATTAATTAATAACTCAATATTATTAACTAATTCAAATTAATAATATTAAAATTATTATTAATATATATATTCACACACACACACACACACACACACACATATATATATATATATATATATATATATATATATATATATATATATATAAATTGGGTTGTAAAATAAGTTCGTAGTGTTTTTTAGTGATGATTCCAATGAAAACTTCAGATTCTTGTAAATATTTTTATTAGTGATAATTCCTTTGGATTTTTTAATTCCGTCCTCCCTGAACTTTTTAGATGTGCGCAATGAAATCCTCTATGTGCGTTTTACAGTTCTCGAGCGAATTGAAGTGTTTCCCGTTAAGAGAGTTTTGAAGGGTCCAATAGAAGTGAAAATCTGTCGGGTCACAGTCTGATGAATAGGGTGGGGGACGTGAGGACGGGCGTAATCGTGACGGAAAACTATGCGTTTGCGATTAGTGAATGCTGGACGCCCTCAAATGATTCGAGACACTTGTTTGAGTTATGTTAATCGTTTCTCGTTATCCCGTATCGTAGAGTAAGTATTGTCTGTGGCCAATACTTGAATTTGGTCACCATCAACAGTTGAAGGAGACGACCCGAGCGATTTGCGTCTTCCTTAATAGTTTATAGTTAATATTTCCTGTTCTGAACAGAGGAAACCACTTACGGACGGTGCTTTCTCCTAAGGCATCATTGCCATACACACTGCAAATTTTTTTAACCGTCTGTGCAGGGGATTTTCCTTTTGGGAAATAAAAACTCATTAAATGACAAAAATGAATTATTTTTTCTTCATTTTTAGCAAGCATACCACTTTAAGATAAGGAATCCCGGATGAAACTGAGAACCAGGGCATAAAAGCGCCTTAACTAATCTCTTCATAGAATATGCAAACATTATTGACCAAGTAAACATGATTTTATAAACACAGAGAGGATTAAATTGAAATATTGATAAACGCTACGAACTTATTTTACAGCCATATATATATATATATATATATATATATATATATATATATATATATATATATATGTGAATGAATGAATTTAGCCTTTATTATAAAGAGAAATGTGGAAAGTAATAGTTAACAAAATTAATATATACATGATGATAAGGTACAAAATACAAATACACTAATAAACAATATTACTTATAAACTTTAAAATTTTATAAAACTACTTATGTTTTACTCTTTATAGGCCTTCCCCGAAGGGAGTACGGTCTAACTTCCCGGAGTGACCAACTCTATTGGGAAGTGGAGTTCGGCATTAGAGAGTGCCATTTTTCTTTGTCCTGAGCTAACCTTGCCCAGTTGGGGCCGACGGTATTTTTGAACACATCTCTCCATCTTGTTGGCTGTCTCCCTTTACTTCTTTTCCAGTTATATGACGTCCAGTCTGTGAGTCTTCGTGACCATCTCTCATCCCTGCAGCGCATTAAGTGTCCAGCCCACTTACATTTCAGCATTTGGATGAATAAGTTGACATCCCTGAAGTTCGTTTGTCTTCTTATTTCCGTGCACCTCACCTTATCCTTTTTCTGTATTTGAAGCACACTTCTTTCAGCTGCACATTGCCAGACGCTCACTTTGTTAGCCTGAGCATTGGTGAGGGACCAAGTCTGAGATCCGTAGGTAACTACTGGCAACACACAGCTGTCAAAGATTAGTTTTTTAAGGCGCATTTCGTATTTGCTTTTCAATATAAAGTTGAGGCTCCAGTACTTTTTCCATCCAAGTGAGAGTCTTCTCTGGATTTCCTTATTCGTGCTATTTTTAAAGGATATAGCCTGGCCTAAGTATATGTAATCATCAACATAACATAAAGTGCTATTGTTGATTGTTATTGTTTCTTGTATACTGTTGGTCATGAGTTTTGTCTTAGAGTAGTTTGGTTCTAGGCCGACTGCTTGACATTCTCTGAATAGTTCCTCTATCATTCCTGACAGTTCCTCGGCACTAGTGGAAAACAGAACCACATCATCGGCAAATTCAAGCTTGTTCAGCTTGGTACCATTTATTTCAATCCCCTTGTTCCTCCACTTTAGGCGTCTGAGAGCCTTCTCCAGCGTACATATAAATAAATCAGGTGATAGATTATCTCCTTGCTTTACTCCTTTTCTCACTGGGAATAATGGCCCACTTCTTTCTGCTACAATATAGGACTGGTTGTTCCGATACATCTCTTATATTATTCGAATGTAAATACCTTCGACACCAATCTCTTTCAAGGCTTCTATCACGCTACTGTGATTTACAGAGTCAAACGCCTTCCGGAAGTCTATAAAACATAGGTACACTGGAATATTATATTCCCTAGCTTTTTCTATTAATTGCCTCATAGAATGTAAATGGTCTATTACAGAAAACCCTTTACGAAACCCTGCCTGATCTGGTGTTAGTGAATCCGATATTGTCTGTGTGATTCGTTTCTTCAGGACTCCTGAAAAGACTTTTGATATAGTCGAGCATAGGGATTTCGGCCTGTAATTGTCTATTAAATGCCTATCGTCGTTTTTATGTAATAATATTGTTTTAGTGGTTTTCCATTCTGCCGGGATGATTCCATGTTCTAGGATAAGATTGAATATCTCATAAAGTTCTGTGGCTATTCTCTCTCCTCCAGTTATCGATAGGTCATTCGTTATCCCATCTGGACCTGGACTTTTGTTGGGGTTTAAATTTTTCAGCACTGCCATAATTTCATCTCTAAGGATACTTGGGCTTATATATATATATATATATATATATATATATATATATATATATATATATATTCATCAGTACTAAGGGTGATAAGGTGGAATATATATATATATATATATATATTCTCTTTTTTGGTTAGCTTTTACAGACATTGGAGATCTTTATCCACCATAACGAGTCTCCTCCAGCTCTGCCTATCCTGGGCGATAGCTTTCCAGAGCACTACGTAGAGCTCGCCTTCACTCTGTCAACCCATCTAATCTTTTGTCTCCCTCGTGGCCGGGTATCCACCACTGTCGCATTCATTGCCTTGTGTAAGAGTGCAGGTTGTGTTGCTTCTTGCCGAACGCCCCGCCGCTTGTAACCTTGTTTCAGATATAATGTTTTGTCTTATCTTCATTCCTCCGAGTCCTAAGTCACCATTCATTTTCGAGCCTATTACGGATCTTAGTTCGTTACGCTGAAACCTTTCAACCTTTTTTTCGTGGGTATCCGTCAACGCCCATGTCATTCAATATACACGAGCTCAAGTCTGATAGTCGTGTTATAAACACTGGGCTTCAAGGCACCTGAGGTTTTCCTTAAGACTCATTTTGATCTTTTGGCACGAGAAACCGAGAAGCTCGGTCGACAATAGTTACTGTTTGGTCGATTTCAATAAAGTGTTCGTTGATAGAGGCTACTGTAGCTCCTAGTTATTAGAAGTTTTCTGTTTCAGGAAAGGACAGGTCCTCTACGGCATAGCTATTTTCGAGAAGAAGGCTACAACACATTACTATGTACTTCATCATTTCTTGGTTTAAATCCAAGCTTACTTCTTACTACTGACATCAATGATCCAAAGAGATAGCATACCCACTTTATTAGTTCCGAGAGCAACTACATCAACTACGTATGCTAGTTTCTTGAGATGTACACCCGATTCGCTTTGGCAACTTCACATATAACCTTCTCTCAAATTAGCTTGAACAGCATAGGACACAAGCTATCATCTGACTTCAATTTGACTTAAGGTCGAATACTTCAATCATTTCCCCTCGAAGCACCTGACAGCCGGAGCCTTTGTTCGTCCTAAGCACTCCTAAGAATGTGTTTGATCAGTGAAATAGTTTTTATTTGTCATTTGGTAATACGTAGAAGTATGTCTTGTCTTGGCATACTCATGGTTATACAGTAAATGTGAAACTTTAATGGTCGTAATATTGTGGGGTTTTGGAAATATTTCAATAAATAATTTTAACTAAAATTATTTGGAATGCTTCCAGACCAAAGAAATGAAATCTCCATTAAAAATGGAATCGGGTTTAAATTTAGTAAGCCCTCTATGGTTTTTCATTTGCTTCTACATACAAATAACAAAAATCACTACTTCCTCACAGAAAAACAGACTTATTTTATATACATGGGTGGATCAAAGACCACAGGAGATGCAGGAATAGCGTGCTCTGTACATTATGAAATAAAGTTCCGTAGCAACCATAGATTTTACACAGCTGAACTGGAAAACCT
This sequence comes from Riptortus pedestris, assembly GCA_019009955.1. Lineage (NCBI taxonomy): Eukaryota > Metazoa > Arthropoda > Insecta > Hemiptera > Alydidae > Riptortus > Riptortus pedestris. The sequence goes on along the minus strand of CM032232.1, from coordinate 104,437,983 downwards.
GATGGTTGATTTGGTAAAAAAGCTTAAAACTCACACACTCGTTATTAACTTCATTACTGGACATAAAAAATTGAACTGCGCTAAAAGACACATTCATAAACAAATACTTGGTTTTTATATAAGCACAACTGTCTACGGGTGGCCAACATATAGAAATATAGTACAAAGATAGACGAAAACGAATTAACAATACGACTTTGTACAGAACCATCACACAAACTATATACCAATACAATAGCCAAAAGCTTGAATGAAATTTTAGATAGACATTGACGAAAGAAATGAAAGGAACAAAAACATATAGTCTTTGAATGACTTTCGAGTAAGAGAAACAACAGAACAGAATGTTATTTGAACCCCATTACGACTAGGCCATTCGAATAACTTGACTAGACAGGACAAACCCGAAATTATAATTAATGACATACTTATTACGATGCCACCCGCGAAATCAAACGCTTATAACCATTCCATTGCCTTCGTCAAAGAGATAAAACAAAAAAAAAACAATAACAATAATAATAAATGAATCAATTTTTTCTGGATATAAATTACATGCTACAGCCCAATTCTTGACCCTTAAAACATGTTTCTTAACTTCGAATACATTTGTCAAAAAGCAGTCAATTAAATAATGAATGAAGTTGTACTAACGAGTCTTAGGATAGGACAATCACATTTAACGCACTCATACCTCATGAGAAGAACAGAAAGATCTCTATGCAGAACATGTCATGAACCATTCACCATTAAACACATACTGACTGCAGGAATATTGAATACTTAGAGACTCCACATAATACTACCGTTTTACAGAAAGGGGTCCACTCATCGATAATATCCTTAAAAAAATGAATTAGTTTTACAAAATTTATCTTCTCTCCTTTTTGATTTTGACTTATTAAAAAATGTAATATTATTTTGAACAATTTGAAATAATATGAATGTACTGGTATTTAGGCATGACATAATTATTTTATTAAATCCGGTTTAAATTGTTGTATTTATTACTAATCTAAAGTTTATTTGCTATCTATTACTTGTATTTAATATTTATTTATCGTATTTAATTGTTATAGGTATTTTGTAATTTTTCTATAATTTTATTTTTATTTTACACTGCTAAACTTTGAGCCAAATCGCCTAGTTGCGGGTGCTCCTGCATAAACAAATAATAATAAATAATCAACGAATTTCCTCTTTTAATCCGTTTCTTCAACTCTATTTCTTCCATGCAAACTTCTCCAGGAGTGAAATCGATGCGAAATCTGCCTTCGCGGGGTTTTTCACATGACTCTCTAAAAGTAAGATGATGTTCACGCCCCCGTTTGCTATGTTTCACTGCTGACAAGGACTAAAATGAAGCGAAATAAACAGACCGATGAATAGAGTAGAAAATCTCCCATGTTTATTAAGAAGTAAGGGCTCGATTATTACCATATCTCTTTCAGGTAAGCATGTACTAAGCTAGAGAGAACATTTCAATGTGAAAAAAGTTATTTATAATAAATTTAAACTTAAATAAATATTAAGTAAATCTATATTATTAAAATTAATACATAGGTTAAAAAATGTGATAAGCAATAGTAAAGAGCCGGAAGACGCACCAGCAACTACATTCCAGTAGTGCGGGATTGTATTCTAAGCGCCTTCGGAGTTTTAATTAAAATTAGTAAATGCAACATAATTTATATGCATAAATACAGCAAAATATACAAGTAAACTAAGCTAAAATTTCTCACGAGTTACATTAAGACAGCCATCTATTACTGAGAATCATTAAATTTCCTTTCAAATGATGGCATAATATTGCTAGGTAACAGACTTGATGTCCAATGGTGTGGGGATTGTGCTATTTTATAACTCAAAGTTGTAGTTATATTAATTTATAACAACAAATTGTATGTAATCCTTAATTCTTTTAAGCATTATGAATGTCGCATTATCTACGCTACAGAGATCAGTGCGATTAACAAGAAATTTTCACAGACCTTTGTGGAGTTTCTCTTCAGAATAGAGGAGGATTAACGCTTCTTAGTTTCATGATCATTATTTGAAATGCGAACGTTGTTTATTTTGTTTAATAATGTTTACTATAAAAATTGCTCCTAAAAAAGGGGCTCAGGTGAACCGTGTGATTTAATGTGTTGGCCTTAATCCCACATGGTAAACCTAGAGTGGCGAGTTCGATTCCCGCCTGAGCAAATAGGAATTTATTTAATGACAAACTCAATTAATAAAATCAGTAGTCCCGCGGTGGTAACCTGTAGATAAGCAACTCCAATTAGCCATAGTAGCAAAAAATGGACGTTAATAAATAATAATTAATCATAAAAATATGTAAAACGAGATATGCGAAAACCAACCATAAAATAGGAATTTATTGGTGAGAAAAATCATGAAAGGAATTAAATGAAACTAGGTATGAACATTACCGATAACACAAATTACATTTCAGGGTTTATACTATATATATTATATTATACTATTAATCGTAGGAAATAATAGCGTCAAAAATGTACATAGTTTTAAGTCATGGATCATGTTTTTGAGAGAAGTTTTGATATGATCTCAGAGTTTATTAACCTTTATTGCTTCGTAATTATTAATGACATTTATTTAATCAGAAATGAAAATTAGGAGTACTTTCTAACGATTTAATTCTTCCATTAAACCAGGTTTAGATTTATTCATATAGTCAGGATTCATATACAATTAACATTAAAGGTTACTTTTGCTTAAGTATTCCGAGGGAGCAAATTATTTTTAGAAACTAGGTATTTCTTCCAAGCTCTTTCAATGTTTAGGCAGCGAATCTTCGTTGAGGTCGTCTGTGCTTCATGAGGTCTCGGTAGCACAAATTACTACTGCTGAAGAAACCACATTTTGTCTCCACTGGAGAGAAATGCCGAGATTCTAAAGATATTAAAATTAATATTATCCTAATATAGCTTATAAATACTGAAATAAGTAAAGGAAATCTAAATAAACAGTAAGAAATGAGCTACCATTCTTTTTCTTAGAGTTTGAGTATACTATTATAAAAGTCATCTTAAATGTAAAGTCTTTCATCCGATAGGACTATAGGGAAGGCAATGGCCAAGATTTGAACGATCAATGAGTGAACGGTTGAATTGTACTATTAAACGTCTCCCTCCCCGGAAACTTAAACCCTCCACTTCTTACCTCCTTCAAGTCCCCTCGACTCCCACAACTTTTTTTTCCTTCAGAATCGATACGTTAGTCCCTTAAGATTGAGCTAGCCTATGGGGCTTAAGCGAGGGTTCAAAAGCTTAAATACTTCAATCCAGGCTTTTACCATTTTATCTCATTCCCTTTATACATCTTGCGTCTAAGGTTAGCCCTTACATTGTCGTTCGAATCTAAAATAAGCCGAAACTACTATTTATTATTTGACGTCATTCTTTATCGCATTTTTCAGTTGCCTCATTCTAAGTAAGCATGACTAAAGGAGCTTTGTATCCTGAGGGATGACTGCAACATTTCTGCCCTCAAATGGAATTCCTTCTTCGTTGTGCGGTACTTCTGCATTTTCTTTTAGCTTCAAGGAAAACCAATGCAGACCAGTTCATTTCAGGAGTCAGCGGAGATATTTATTCGTCTGGGAACAAAGTAAAGGATAAATCGGCAAATATGGAATCCAAGGAGCATTCTTAGATCTTTTGTCTTAAGTTTGTACTCATGGAGGAAAAATGTCTTCAAATGCCCATCAATCCTACCCATTAGAAGATGAAAATGAGGCCCATTCAATTTATATTATATATATATATATATATATATATATATATATATATTTATACATGTTTGTCTGATAATGCTGTATCGGTGGCAATTTTTTAAATTTTTAGACGAGTGGGAGGAGGGGGGTTTAAAGGGGAGGATTTTTGAAAATTCGAAATATCTTCGTTATGATACGTCAGATCGAAAAAGTATATAGAACTAATGATATTGCAAATTTTCTTTTCTTTAACCGTTGTTATATACATATATATATATATATATATATATATATATTTAGTTTTCGCTTTTCAATAAACCACACTCCTGCTGAAGTCATATTAACAATAACCTGTTACATCATGAACCACTTTATTCTAAGCTTAAATACCAAATATTGTTTTCAAGAGACAATTATTATGCGAGATACTTGCAAATTCGAGATGAGGTCATCAATGAATCAATTATTGTTTATTGGTTATTGATCATTATTGTTTCGAAGATGTTTACTTAATGTAACTGAAGTTACTCCATGGATAACTATTTTACATAGAAATAGAGAATACGTGGTGAGAGGAGGATCACTAGTGTACAAATGGGAAATCCGCTTGGACTTTTCCTTTCTTATGCGGATATATTACCTGCTGAAGGGTTCATATCTACAAAACTATACATGGAGATCTGAAGGCAAATTATAACAGCCCAGAAGCCATTTTAATTGCTGTAAATAAAAAGCTACTATTCTTGTTTTAAAATATGACTTATTTGAGGGGATGGAAAACCATTCAATCAAAATGATTTGTAAGAATATTTGGACGAGGACGCCATTATACGATTGTTTGTGGTCTCCATTGATTGGAGCAATTCGGTTCTGACCATTATTCAGCTATATGCCATCGACCAAATAATGGAATACATTCAAACACTGCTGTGGAATAGAATACATTCCATTGAAAATGGACTAAAATAATATTTTGAAGCGCCTAAAGCTAAAATTTAATTTATTTCCGTAGAAAACTATTATTGCCTTTCGAATTAATGGAAACAGTTCAATGAAAAAAAAAAACAGATGAAAAACCCGAGAGTAATAGCGGATGCAATTCGAGTCGAAACTCATAACTTCACTCGGCCAATCTTTTAGCTGTTTTCTTTTTTTTCACCGTTTGCAGTGTAGGGCGTCTGTTATGAAACGGTTGTAGCATCCAATGGTTAAATCTGGCCTCTGTTATGGAGAGCCCACGATATTCAGGGAAACTCACTTGGGCATTCAATGGTTTACCATTTCCTTCTGCTTAGTGACGTTAACTAACAACGGACACTTGTGGACGATTCCATGTGCGGACATAATGATAGGCTGACTAATGATATGCATTAGCTAGTGCACGTCATCAGTGATGAAGTAGACAAAAGGGGAAAACCAATAACATTTCCTGGACCGGAGGCATCTATTCAGGACAAGCTGCATTTTTCATTGACACTCTACTCCTTCCCCTTCTCTCTTTCTCTTAGAGAGAAAGATCTCTTTTTAAAAAAACCGTCTCGCGGGTGCTGCGTAAACTAAGCAAATTTCCCACGTGGTGCTACAGCATACATAACATCTTAATTGGTATTACCACACAACGAATTTTCAGGTATCTCGCATAATAAAGGTTTCTTGAAAACGAAATTTGGTATTTAACATCAAAAGGTGGTTCGTGATATAAGATTTTACTGTTAATATGTCATAAGTAGGAGTGGAATTTTATTTAAGGATAAATCTGAAAATTCCAAAAATCTCCCTTAATATGCATAATAAAGAAAATATGTATATTAAAACATTTATAGGCTAGTAAATTTTAAATAAAATTGGTTTTACAATTTTTCGATCCTACTTATAGTAACAGAGATATTTCAAATTTTCGAAATTCCCCCTCTAAATCCTCCCTCTAATTCAACTTCAACCATTAACGAATTTGATCTCTCTTTTTGAATAAAACGATTAAATATCGAGTTTGGCAACGATCAAACAATATATATTCTTACGTTTATTAGAAAATCAGTAATAACGGTTGTTTATTAGAGTTCTTTTGGATTGTAAAATTAAACACACAGAAGCTTTAGAGTTTTTATCACTGTAAAATTTATTTATCAATGCAATACACTCTTGATTAATTATTCTTAACTACTATTCAAAGTATACACTTATAGCTTCACTGTTCTTGTTATTACACAGTCTAATAACTCACTCACGATCCCTGAAGTTCACAAAAAAACGGCAATGCACCGATCTTCGCGAAGTTAGCGGCATTGCTCTGTCTTAAACACGGCACTGTACTGTTCTTTAAAGAGTCACAGCACAACACTGTTCTTTTCATAAAACACTTTACCGCTCTGCAACTAAGTCTCACTGTTGCACTGATGATCAGTTGAAGACAGCTGAGAACAAACTAACTGACTCGGGTTGGGCTGCGTCCCTTTTTATAGCTTGTCGGAACTCAAAGCGGAATTGTCTGGACTCTTCTAGATTGCCGTGGACGGGCAAGACCATATGACAGCACCTTTGATTCACTTCGTACTTCCCAAATACGTGACTATCTCTGTTTTTACTTCTATTTAATTTTCGCAACACTGCCGCCCACTTAAGCCTTTTCGTCCCGAATAGGCTCAATATCGCCGTTGCCATATTTGGCTAGTCGCTCTAGGTGAACCACTTTCATTTTAGACCTCGGATTGTGATATCTCTGTAACCTGTAGACTACGTCGTTCAATCTCTTGATCACCTTGTAAGGTCCCTCCCAGTGCGTTTGCAATTCAGGGGATAATCCTTTCTTGCCTTGTGTGTTGAATAGTAGAACCATTTCCGTACTTCCCAAATACGTGACTGTCTCTGTTTAATTTTTCATGTATTTAATTTTTGCAACAATATATATATATATAATTTTGAACGGACCCGATTTTCATCATCTCCTGGGTAGGATCGATGGACATTTTAGGATTTTTTGTCGAAATCGTGTCAGGAGTCAAACTCAATAGCTGAGATCTCTTATGGGATATCTGCTAAAAGCATTTGATAGCCGGGCCAGGCTCCAATTTGAGAGTGTTGCACCTCAATATTGCTCAAACTTTTATCCTCTCATTTTCTTTCAGAAACTCATTTTTAAAAGCTGTTAAGCAAAGTGTACCCAAGGCTCACTTAATGTCTATCACTTGGAGGATTATACCTTCAGTCATTTATTACCACAAAAAATGTAGAGTGGGGGGGGGGGTGAATCATTAATTATAATTATTAAAATGATTTAACTGATTTCATCGGTAATTATATAAGTACCTTTACTATTACTGTGGCTAATCGGGGTGGGTTATCTACCGGCTACGGCTCTTTTCCAGTAAAAGTAGGATCAATGATTTTATATACAGAGCTCTTTAATAATGAAGATTTTACAGTCCACGAGGGAATCGAACACATGACTCTTGGTTTAACATTTTACTTATTTATTAGCGTCCATTTGATGCAACTATGGCTAATTGGGACTGGTTATCTGCAGGTTACCTCCCTTTTCTAGCCAGGGTGGGACTAAGGATTTTATTTAATGAATTCGTCACTAAATAAATTCCTATTTGCCCAAGCGGGAATCGAACTTGCCAGGTTTACCATGTGAAATTAAAGCCAACGCTTTAACTCACATGGCTAACCTGAGCCTCCTGGTTTAACAGATTATATTAAATTTTACGCTTTAACTCGCAAAGTTAACCTTATGATAATTCTTAAATTATTTTTAATATATTATTTAACTAGCTGAAAGTGATGCTATCAATAAGCAATTGCTTCACAAAAATTGGTATAGTTATATTGAGTTTTATTTTATTTTTTGGGGTGAAAAAAGAAGATGAATATAAATAGTTATAAATTGTTTTTGTCACGTTAATTTCTAAGCAGTTACACCTATAAATAAAGTACATCTACTATCAACTACTCGAAAAGCCACTTTATTTCAAATTTAACAAATTAATTTAATAATTTTTCAGTTGAGAACGGTCAATAATTTGTGTGATATTCTCTTTTAAGTCTAATGAGAGCAAGAACAATAAAATGATTCTTTCGTAAAAGCTGTTCGTTTTTCTTTTTATTGGGTTGGCAGAAGGATTGAGCACAGAGGATTAAAACTCGTGCTCATTCTCATATATATAACTCAGAGTATTATAGGTAAACCTCATATAGAAATTACCTCATAAAGAAAGAAAGAAAGAAAGACAATGGATGTTATTCCATATAAATAAATAAATATATAATCGTCTTATCGTTGAACAATGAAGGTTAATAAATAGAGCGTTTTGTTTTTGTTTTATTATAAAATCCGTGTGAGTAACATTTTTTGTTGTGCTTTGCTTTCTGCTCCGGATTGCTGGTTCACATTTGCATATCATTATGCATTAATTTATCTTATGCACACCAAAATGACGCATGGTATTTCCCCATTGTTCAACATTTCGTTGAAGATTTGAAGAAAATTTTTTAGAATCCCACCATAAGTACAACCTCAAAATTTACTAATATAGTTGCGAAAGAGACAAGGGGAATATTCTAAAAGTCCTACAAGCAGAGGCTGCCTAAACTAAGCAGAATTCCTGCGTGCTGGTATGACACACTACTGATTCCATCTGACCATATATTCTTTATTTATATAAAAAACAAATCCGATGAGTAGAATTGGGGGAAACATGGAAATGCGAGAAACTCGCTGAATATTTAAGTTGCGAAAAAATGTAAAGAACAACAATCGTAGAGTATCAACCGCCGGGCAATATTGGTTTTGTAGCATTTTTTTGATCCGATTCTCAATAACGGAAATATTTTTAAATTGAGAATTCCCTCCTCCCTCGACTCCAGGTTTGGTTCGATTGTAGCCATTAACAAATACGATCTTTAGTATTGAATAAAACGGTTTAAAATCGAGTATAGTATAGAGCAAATAAACATTTTAGAGCCAAGAATTAAAATCTTAATTGATGACGTCATCACACAATGAATTTTCGTGTATGCGCAATGAATAATTTAAGACGTTGATAGAGGCTTGGATCTTATAAGACTGCGACGAACGCCAAATTCAAAGAAGTAGACTACCAGGGTGTTTCGGGGGGACGAGTCCAATAATTGTTTCTCTTATATAAAACAAAAATTTAATTAAATTACTAACCAGCTTAGTTTTTTAGTTCGAAGTGCGTAGACTATTCAATTATAACTCTGAAATAAATGAATTATCAAGTGAAGTTATTGATCATGGTTTACTTTGGAAAGAGTGAACTTTATTTTTAGCTGTCAACTTTTAATTTCTGAAATTAACACATTAATGAATGCCCTTTGAAAATTTATATAAAGTTCATTGATGTATGCTATAATGTCAAGAAGAAAAGTTAACTCACTTATTCAAAGGAAAATCGATAACTCCACTGTAATTTTTCCTGTGTCTCCCTGGAAAATTTCAGTTTTGCCTTTGACTCAAGAAATACTTATAGAACTTTTCCAAGGCTAACGCCATTTTATTTTAGAAAACCATATAACAACACCATAAACTTTCCAACGATTTCATTTAAGAGTTGTTTGTTTGATTATATCTTGATGATCTTGGAAATATAACAAACCGTTGAAATGAACATTTCCGAATTGACTCTTGTCTAATCAGCAGTTTGTTGAATAATAAAATGGAGCTGTACATTTTTTATTTATTTATATTAACGTCCACTTTTTTGCAACTAAGGCTAATTGGGGCGGGTTATCTACAGCTCACCACCCTTTTCTAGCCAGGGTGAGACTAAGGATTTTATTTAATGAATTTCGTGACTAAGTAACTCCTGTTGTTCAGGCGGAAATCGAACTCGCCACTCTAGGTTTACCATTTGAGATTAAGGCCAACGCTTTAACTCACATGGCTATCCTGAGCCCCAGGTGAACATTTAATTCAGTACAGAGTTCTATAATGTTTTTTTTTTCTTCTTATACTGTCCCTTTGAGAAGTCCTTTTTTTGATAACGTGTTCCTTAGAAACATTCCATATTACATGTACGTATGATTAGATTTATATAAGTTGGGACATACAATATTGACAATTATAATTAATTATTACCATGAAATAAGATATATAGAGAAAGAAAAATAAATAAAATAGTGAAATAAACTACAAGATTAATAAATTCAACTGATGTTTCGGTTATTTTCTACTCTTTAATTTGGGAGTGCATGCATTCAAAGCCAAATATATTTAATTATTTTCTGTTTAGGTATTTGACTTGTTTAAAATTCAATTTGATTTATTGTTGAACATAAACTATGGAAACACTACTGTGTGTTTTTATTATTTGACCACATAAATTGTCCCATCCAGGTGTCTTCTTAGAGTCCGAATGTTTCACAGTTTTCAGGATTTCTGTTATGTCGAGCTCTCATGTTTGGGTAAAATTTGTGATCCGAGTCTTTTTGATTTTGTGCTTTTCATACATATATAGTTTCAGTATCAATACTCTCATTATTACTAAGGGTTGGAAATAAATATTGAAGATGTACAATTAAGAATTGCATTATTTAATTGTCACTAACTGAAATCATGTTAATGAGGCCTGAGTAGAGTGTAATTAAAGTTGTAGTCTTCATAATCATACTGGCTAATGGCTATTATTATTATTTTTTCCACTTTTCCACGCTGAAGGCAACAGGAAACTTCTGCAGGTTCTTGTGAACCCCTTTAAATCCTCTTCACCCAGATTAATTATTTATAATTTAATTTACACTAGCTTTATAAATCAAAAAATATACAAAGGAATATTTATATTAGTTTCATTGAGTAACAGAGATAGTTAACTAGAGTCAAAGATAGAAATATTCATAACACTGCTTAGAGGAAGTAAGATTGAAAAAAAAAAGTTATTTTCCTCCCTTGTATTATGTAAGGTGCGTTTTTTAAGTTTTAAAAGAAAGAGTGTTTTGGCACGAGGCTTGAAGGGTCTCCTTAAAATTCAGAGGGGGCAAATGATGTTTTGTCTCCCATTCCCATCCGTCCCCTTAAAAAACATGAAAACCCAAGAGAGAGGGAGGGAACGTATAAAAATAGGACACGGAATTTACATTTAGTATTGTCATTTTAAACTCTTCTTTTTTTTATAAAAAAAAAGAAAATGTTAAACATTTTAAGTATTGGACCATTTTTTTCCATCAATAAGTGATGTCTAATTTGTGTTATGTGTGTGTGCTTATAATACATATACACACACACACACACACACACTCACACACACACACACACACACACACACACACACACACACACACACACACACACACACACACACACACACACACTCACACACACACACACACACACACACACACACACACACACACACACACACACACACACACACACACACACACACACACACACACACACACACACACACAAACACACACACACAAACAAACAATTACACACACGCACATAAAACACTTTTTTTTTATTTGTTTCCCTTGTTTTCTTTATTCCAAGCGTAAAAGAACGTCATTCATTGAACTGAATGTACACTGCAAAATCACTTGAATTTCCACTAAACATGCAATATTCTAATTATCCATTAACTTTGTTAATATAATTATTATAGAAAACAACATAAGTATTAAAGATTACTAAAGTTAAAAAGAAGAGAACATTTGGACATTAAATACACTATAATATTGAGTTTTCTAAACAACCAAAGTTTATTTCACTCGGATCATCTTTAATAGTTATTCGACATATTAATTAGATATGTGAACACATTAATTATATTATATTTTGAAAATGGGTTATGCTCTTTAAGAGGAAATTTTCATTTCTGTACTTCCATGTAATAGTCTTGATTCTTACTTAGTTAGCAGTCTGGATTGGTATGATAAATGTAGATATGTTTGATGTATAATCACTTGGACTATCAATTATTTAGATTCGTTTATTACTATAATAATATTATGTTTTGTATTTCATAGCCTGTGTTCATTGGGAAGTTGCTATAAATAATGTTATATACATTTATTCTCTATCTTGAATATTAACCGAGATATTTGCATTTTTATTAAATCTGGGCGGCTAACGGACGGGTGACTTTCCCGCCAAAAGATAGTTCGGCCGTTTTCTTAACTGCTCAACTCTCGTGAAATTTCTCTATTGTAAACCTTCACATGGAAAATCTGCTTAGTTTATATTAGTTTATTATAAGCAGCCCCTGCGTAACGGACTTTTTTAGCCTGAAAAGGGTACCCGTAGTGGTACCAAAAATTAGCAGAAAGCAAGTTTAGAGAAGAAGAATATAATAATATTATATTTCATAATGTAATTACTACATAATAACTTACACAATTACGATAGTACATGTTATCCCTTTTCCAAACCCATTCTCTTTGTGTGATATTGCCCATTATTTTATATTTTACACAAAATTTTCAAATATTGAGTATGATAATGATCAAAAATTGCGACCATTAAAACATTATCAGACTTGGGTGAATATATGTTACTGTAAAACCCCGGAGTGTGGTAAATCCTAAGATTTACCAGAAGCATTGGTAAATGTCCGATTTTGTCTTTCAAATCGAACTTTAGCCAGTAAAGCTTAGGATTTCCCTAGAGGCTCGGTAAAAGCTAGAATTATCTCAATCAGGGTGCGTCTTTCGGACTATTACCAACAGATTTTGGTAAATCCTAACATTTCCCAGCGTCTGTTAGTAAAAGTTGGAATAAAGGTTATTTGAAATGAAAATTATAGAATAAGTTTTATTATTATTTTTTATAGCATGGGGGAGAATTGTGGCACTTTGAATTGCACTTCATATTAGCTAACTTGCACAAACATTTCTTATTTGAACATTTTTTTAAGCAGTTGCATTTTTTGAAACCCTGGCCACCAACCAAAGACTGTTGACGAACTGCGGTGCGAAGGCTTATCTCTTCGTCTGGCACTTCATCAGGAGACATGAAAATGAGGTAGGGGGGAATATACCTGTCCCCAATCCTCTTCATTGGGCATTTACCAAAGAGCCTTGGGAAAACCGTACATTTACCAAACAGCATTGGTAAAAGTACGAAATCTCACATTTATTTAATGTTTTTCGGGCATTTACCAAGCTAGACGACAAATCCGGGGATTGACCAACTGTCATGCGGTAATAGCTCGAATTTCATCTGAATTTCGGACTTTAACCAGTGCTCTTGGTAAAACCTAGGACTTACCGGTAAGTCCTGACATTTACCACACTTCGGGGTTTTACAGTAACATATGTTTACAGACACACACAAACATTAGCAGTAATTTGAAGGGCACTCATTTTATCATCTCTATGGAAGAATCGATAGCAAATTTTTTTTTAATAAAAGGAAATTTACTCATAACTCAGTGTTTTGCGTTTAATGAGAATTTAGGATGTCTTGACTGAAAGTTGTTAGGGTTCATTTGTAATCTACTAAGTTATACTGCTCCACGAAACTGTGCCTTCCCCAGGAGAAATGATTCGAATGTATTTTACTTCCGCCAAGAGTAACTATAGAACTATCGTGAAGCAATAAATATTTCCATAATATATATATGACCCTTGACCTCTAGATCCAGCCGGAATCAATAGTCTTCCAGAGCTCGTACTTGCAGCTATTCTACAGAAGAGAATAAAGCCTGCCTTACAATACCGGCCATTTCTATTAATGCATCCAATTAGCACAGAACCAATTATAAATTTATCCATTTTTCTTCGTAACAAACTCAAATATTTAAATTCAATTTTCCTTCCTTGTGGATTTTCTGGCCTCTTCATATTCAATATCCTTTCCACGAATCGGAGAAACGATATAACATAATTCATAGCTTGTAAATACTTGAATAATGTCCGAATAAATATTGGTATCTTTGAAAGAGAATATTTTGTTTTTAAACAAGCATCCATTTTGTTCATGTAAATACGATAACAAATGGTTTTGTTTGTCAAAGATAGCTATCGTGTAGTGTTGTGACACACTTCGAAAAATCTGGACGTTTGCCAAAACCTTTGCAGATCAATAATTCAAATACTATACTTGATTTTCCCAACTGGAGAAAAACGTACATCCATTTTGGATTTGTACTTTATCCATCTAATTAACTCATTAATCCATATTCTTTAAGTGCCCAAAATTTAGATACTTTATCGGAAAGATCTTTAGATATCGACATTCCTGAGTCTGTTCATACATTTGCTGCCAGCAATTGTTTTTCGTTCGATGAAATTGTATATTGAAATTTAATTGCTCTAATGTATAGTAAATTATATTATTATTTATTAAGATCCACTATTTGCTACTATGGCTAATAAGGGCTGGTTATCCCACCTGGGCAATAGGAATTTATTTAGTGACGAACTCATTAAATAAAATCCTCAGTCCCACCCTGGCTAGAAAAGAGTGGTAACCTGTAGATAATCCTCCTTAATTAGTATATTATAGCATATTAAGAAGTTTTTTAAATTGGATAGATACAGATGCAAATATGTAGTTATTGGCTGATTTCCCGATATAATGCGAATTTTTTTTAACTTCCAACAAATGTCTTTGATACGATCAAGTGGACAAAATAAAGCCTTTTTAAATTTTTTTGGCGGGCCGCACATAAAGTGAAACTTATTAATAATTTACAAAACTTTATTTATAATAAACATTAGAATAAAAAATATAAAATTTAAAAATAAAATAAATATTTTGTATAAAAATTTTAATGCAAAATAACAAAAGCAATAAAAGAACAGAAAAACGAATTTACTTGAAATTTGGTACTGTTTTTTCGATACAAGCTGATCAATACTAGCCGGAATTAATGAGGTATATGGACGCAGCTTTCTAATCGTGCATCACTCAGTCGTGATCGGTGGTCATTTTTGATTAAATTTATTGTTGAAGATAATTATTCGCATACATACGTACTTCCGAACACAGACATCATTTGCTTTGCATTTTTTTAAAGCAAAAATTTTCCAGGGCTCGCATGAGATTTATAAAAAAATGTCGATGTTTACTAAGAAAAATACAATTTTTAAATCGGTATTATTCTGCATGTCAGTCATTTCCATTTGAAAGTCCTTGAGAACTGTATCCAAATCGATATTAAATGTCGAGGAAAACATTTTCATGGAAACCGCTGTCTTCTCAGCTTTTGGAATTGTAATTGAAATTCGTTGATTAAAATGTCTATTTATTGTGCTTATTTTTGGAAAGTAGTAAAAGTTTTCTTATTCTAAATGTGGAAAGTTAGACACATTATTCTGCAAAAGATGCTGTTTCCATAATTTTAATTTTCACTCAATGTCCTCAATTTTATCATAGGAATTGTGAATAAACTGTCCTTTGCCTTGAAGTTCCACATGAAGATCATTGAGATGCCCAGTCATGTCGATAAGGAATTCAAAATCGCACATCCATTCTTTACTACAAAATGATGAAGGGCATATCCCTTCATATCCAAGAACCATTGTATTTCGACTTTTAAGTTGTATACTCTTTTTATCATTGCATCTCTACTTAGCTAACGTTCTTCGTTATTAAAAACCACGTTACCATATTCCGTTTCTAAATCTTTTAGAAATTACTTAAATTCCGGTGATTTAACCCTTTATAAAATTGATTAGTTTAATTATTGGTACTATGACATTTGGCAAACTCAATCTTTTCGTCCACAAATTTTCCTGGTGAATTATGCTGAGGTTAACGAATATTTCCCTTCCTGTGACCTTCTTAATGTCTTGAAACAGTCTTCCCGATACTCCTACCTCTAAGCTTGACATTGCTCGTGCTCCATCTGTCGATATACCAATAATATTTTCCAATGAAATAGAAAATTTTTCCAACACAGACTTTAATTCGTCGTACCGGTCTTAGTCGATTATAGTCCCTTGCATTGGAATCAGTGAACACAATTCTTCGGTAATATTATATTTGGTGCCGATACCACGTAAAAATATAGCCAGTTGAGCTCTATCGCTAATCAACTGCCAAAGACTCTAACTCTAATCAAGTGGCAAAGAACAGTCAGTATTCGAATTTTGCAATGCGTTGTTGCTATGAACTCGGAAAAGACTTCAATTCTCCTTGCAATGGTGAATATTGATAAACTTATGTTTGAAATAATATTTATTTTATTAGCAAATGCTATTTCTGCAATAGCAGTGAGACATTCTTTTATCATCTCGTAAAGGATTTCATTTTTTGCCAGTATTTGACTGACAATAAAACTAGCCTTTACTACCATATTTGATAAAATAGCTTGATTTTCATAAATAATCTGTGGTTTTCACAAGATTTTCTACATTTGAGTAAACTTATCTATACGGTGTTGCTCTGTTAAGTTTTTATATTGTTCTTCAAGTTTTGTACCGTTATGCCTTTTTATGTTATTTTCTTCTAATGTCGGCACAGTCTCTGAGTATATTAAGCATACATCTTTATCTTTGACGAAAGTCATAAAATAATAAAATTTTCACTTTTCTTAGAAATGCTCATTCGCAACCTTCCGTTTTTTGGTCCTTTTGTATATTATGGATTAAAAATTTGAAAGTTAAAAAAATTGTAGGAAAACTTAATTTTGAATAAAAAACTCTAATATTACATTTTTGATATTAATATTGCCCTAACACCTTTCAAGAAACAAAAGAATTGCTAAAATTAATATTTAAGAGCTAACATATAGACAAAAATTTGCTTCAATAGTCAATTCCAGTTTTTTCAATATCATACTTATAAAAAAGTATATATGATTGTGAAGTGAAAGAAAGTATTCTTACATTTAAAATTAATTATTTAATTTACCGATTGTTGTCCAATGTTTGTCATTTGGCAAAACTCTTTGACGTTTTATAAAACACAATACTAAGCTAACAGACAAATTTTAATCTTCCCTGGAATAAATTCAGAATTTGCCCGAAGAATGATCTCTCGGGAGGTAAAACGTTCACCCCTATTTAAATTAATTTATTAGAAAATTGTTTCTGAAAATTTCCTAAGTTGCGTGACCACGTCCAATTTTACTGGAAATTCCATTATCCATATTAATTTCCCACTAATAATACAGAGTGCCCTTCGTGATGTACTATTGTAATGGACTTGAAATCTCTTTTCAAGGTTAAGTGGTTGCCTGAACAGCAGAAACAGAATTTCTACTAAAAGGTCTTATATAAAGTTGAGGTGAATTTTCGAAAATGGGATTAGTATCAAAAGAAAGATTGAAGCTGTTATTCGATTCGTGGGATCGGAAAATGGTTGTTCTTCTTATTACTTTACTGGTTGTGTTGCCCGTCGTTGGTGAGTTGAAATAAAAATGGTTTCCCATCGAAATATAAAAATTGGATGAAGTAGCTTAATAATCCTTTCCTTTCATCACAGACGGAAAATGCTTTTTCTGAATATTACTCTTGAATAATATGATTCGCCAGTTATCTGCTCTAATGGTCGGCGTTTACTTTCCGTTCTTGCTAATGTTCGATGTCTTCCCGGTCATCTTCATCAGACAATTTCTTAATGCTTCATAGGTTCATGTCGGATTCCCCGAGTATTAAATCAAGAAACTTTGATTTTGAAATCAAACCTTCATCCTTTCTAGCCCCTCCAATTAGCCTTTCTAGCCTTCTCTTTGGAAGAGAATCACACATGTACTGCATGAAAAAAACTAAGCAGATTTCCCACGTGCTGGTGCGACACACTACCAATGCTCTCTATTTCCAAGTCAATATTCGATGAGTATAAATGTGGAATTGTTGTATACCGAAAACAAGAAATAACTAAGATCTCACTTAATATTTGGGTTACAAGAAAAAGAATATGTCAACAATTGTAAAGCATAATTAGTTTAACAAAATCAGTTTTGTTACATTTTTCGAACAAACTCATAATTACATTGTTATTTTGGATTATCTAATTCGCACCCCTATTTTAGCCATTAACTAATATGATCTTTATAGTCCAATAAAAAATTATAAATCGAGTATGGTATAGATAAACTAAAAATTATGTCAAGACCGTAAAATCTTAATTGACGTCATCGCCCAACATAATTGCATGTATATCTCATAATAAAGGCACATTGGAAACAATATTTCGTATTTAAGTTTGATTAATCAATTTGGGTATTGCTACAGAAACATATTCTCAAATTAATGATGAAAGAATAACATTTAATATTAATTAATTCGCTATCTAGATGAAAAACTGAAAAATTTAAAATTTTATACAAAATTCCAATTTATATACATCAGAGAAATATTTCAGAAAGAGTATGCTTTATTATTTTCATTTAAAATATATTTAAGCTTAATCTCTACATATTGTCTATGTATGACTGTATGCCGGTTGGGTAAATACTATCTCGAAAATATATATTCAAGTTGAATACAACATAAAGTAGGTTAAAATGGTATTGGATATATATGGTGGTCATATGTCCTTCCGACCAAAAGAGAAAAACACTGGAAAGAAATGTATACAATATCACCCGTTCATAAGTCATGGAGGGTGTAGGAGTTAGAGAGGTCAGCTGGCCGAGTGCTACGGCCTTTAATAAAATAGAGAAAGAGGGAAGAAGAATGTGCGGTGGAATTTCTGGGTTCGATAAAGAGAAGAGCGCGTAAAGCGGTTTGAGTGAGATAGAAACAGACTGTATTGGAAGTCGGGACTTCAGAAGAAGGAATAAATTTAGATCTAGGTCAGACTGGTCAACAGTGAAACAGAAATTACCACCCTTCAAGCCGTGGGGAATGTTTTTGTGCTTTTAGAGACAGTAGGTCAAAAACAGAAATTACTTTGGTCAACGTGAATTCCACATGTTTGTAATTGCTGAACAGGCTTGAGTAGGTTAAGAATGTTCCGTGCTATCCACTGGAGTAAGGGATCCTTTTAGCAGATTTTTTATTCTACAGAATACAGGATATACACATCTCACCCATTTTGGAATAAATAGCCTAGGAAAGTGATTAAATAATGCATTTTAACAGATTTCCTTTAAGGGAAATCAGCTATTTTGGTCGTACTCATGGCGCGATTTTTGAGGATTTTTCCATCGATCCTACACAGGAGATGACATAAAAAGTTCATCACGCAAGGGCTGCATAACTAAGCAGATTTCCCACATGCGTTACGTATTTGCATTTATCTCGAAACGTAAAACTCTAATGAGAACAATGTTTGGTATTTAGGCTTCGAATAAAGTGATTCATAACATAATAACATCTTGTTAATATGAAATGAGTAGGAGTGGGGGTTTACTCAGGACCAAAAAAATGCAAATATATCAGTTAATAATCAAGATAGTGAAACATTTACATAACAACATTTATAGAACAATATTTTTTCAATAGGATTGATTCTATACAATATTTCGATCTGACGCATAATAACGGAGATATTAAGAATTTTTGAAATTCTCCACTCTAAATCCCACCTCTCCTGGTCCGATTTCAGCCGTTCACGAACTTGACCTTTTTTTTACATGAAACGACTCGTTTGGTAACGATTAAATTATAATTGCGACAGCTTGAGCGGTAACAGACAAATATATATATATATATATATATATATATATATATATAAAATTGTAACCTCTGTCTGTACATTGATTTTTTTCGCGAAATTTCACGATAACTTTTCGTTTCACACGTCATAGACACCATATCTGCATTTTGTTTCTTTGGTGTATGTTTGTTTGTTTGTTGGTTTGTTTGTTACCTTTTCACGCATAAACGGCTGAACCGGATTTTATGAAACTTGGTATGTATATTACTACTAACCTAACTTAGACTTTAGGCTATATTAATATCCTGTGTTACGAACAGGAGTGGGGGTTATAAGGGAAGCCCGAAATTAAAAATAGCGATATTTCGTTTCCTATTGGTTTTTCGGCAAATATGAACATAACAAAAGTTGTTTATTTTGTTATTTAGAGTAACGTTTGTTATATACACTTTTTTCGTATACCGAATTATAAACGAGATATACGCTAAAAACTATAGCGGAAGTGAACAATTTTATTTGGGACAAAAGACCCAACCGAATTAAATAAAAATCGGTATATGTATTTGCACTAACGCTTTCATTATAATAAGCCATACCAACATCTCTAGGGACGGGCAGGAGTGGGGGTTGTAGGGGAGGCTTGATTTAAAAATAGTGGTATTTCGTTTTCTATTCGTTTTTCCGCAAATATGAAAATAACAAAAGTTGTTTATTTTTTTATTTAAAGTAACGTTTGTTATATACACTTTTGCCGTATACGGAAGTATATATGAGTTATACGCTAAAAAACGTAAACGGGAATCAACAATTTTATTTGGTACCAAAGACTCAACCGAACTAAACAAAATTCCGTATGTGAATTAACATTAACTCCTTCATGATAATAAGCTGTACCATTATTTCTAGAGACGAGCAGGAGTGGGGGTTGTGAGGAAGGCCTGAAATTAAAAATAGTCATATTTTGTTTCCTATTGGTTTTTTGGCAATTATGCACATAACAAAAGCTGTTTATTTTGTTATATAAAGTAACGTTTGTTATACTCACTTTTGTCGTATACCAAGTATAAACGATATATACACTGAAAACTAAAACGGTAACAGACAATTGTATTTGGCACTAAAGATTGAACGGAACTTAACCCAACTTGGCATGTGAAATAGCATTATTTCTTAAACGATTAAAAGCTTTATTAAATTTTTTAGGTTCAAACGGGAGGGGTGGGGAGGGGGTATAAGAGAAGCCTAAAATAAAAATTCGCGGTATATTACATTTTCTGTTCGGTTTTGAGGCACTGTTGGTCTTTTTAACGTATCAAGGGAAAGGAAGTTTAATTCAAACATAGTTTGCCGGGCAGAATACTTTCTATGATTATGAATTATATATGTAAAAAAAACTGCATGCACGGGAAATATAAAAATATTGTGGACAGTGAAGCCTTACATAACAAATAATTTTATTATTAACAAATCCACGGCAACGACGGGTATACATCGGAAATTGTTAAAATATTGTGGAAAGTAAAGGCTTGCCAAAAAAAAAAATACCATCATCATTAAACCTCAAATGAATTCCCGAGCGAAGCCGGGTACCTTAGCTAGTATTAATAAATAAGCTGTTACATTATGAAGCACATTATTTTAAGTCTAAATACCAAATATCGTTCTCATTTAACTTTTAGGTTTTTGAAGTAAATGCAAATACTTGACGCATGTGGGAAATCTGGTTAGTCAACGCATCCCCTGCGGGACCGACTTTTTATAAGTTTACTTAATACTGGGCATCTGCTGCAGTCAATACCCTGTTCTTTCGATTACTATATGTCACCATTTCAAATAGTAAAATGCAGGGGTTTTTATTTAGTTGGAGTTATCAGTTCTAAGCAGTGATTTGGCTATTAAGTTTCTACTAGTTTAACTATTGACGAAAGGTGTCATTTTGGAGACGACGAAAAGAATTGGTTGTATTTGCCATTTTGCTCTACACGAGATGTAGTTTGGTTGTCAAGAGTTCCTGGTTCGAGGATAGACGGAGGCGGTCTCTGGCTGATCATCGATTATGGCTGGCAAGAACGTTCAATGTGACAGCTCCAATTTCAAGCTTGTCAACGACTGTCGTACGCCATTCACAGGCTCGAACATCCCGAGGCCCTGAGTATTTAAGTGTCATGCGTGTGTGAATTGCATTCATAAATCTATTTATTTGTATTTATTAGTTTGAAACATTTATTTTACTGAAATATTATAATTTAGTAAGGACGTATGTGATCTCCGTATGAACTTAATATAAAAATGTTTCAACTCAAAACAAAACATGCATTAATTTTTAATTGTTTGAAATTTGGGGATAATCCGTTGTACAGGGAGGCAAATGCCAAATAATTTCTTTTAGTGTGATTGCGATAGAAACGGTTCTCATGAGTTAAGTGGATTGTTGTATGGTACTTCAGAGATGCATTTCATAAAAACATACCTATTATAATTTTCACGTTTAACAACATCCAGAAAATTGATTGAGAGTAGTGCAGAGAATATTTATTAAATTAAGCTAAGAGTAAATTAAGCTCCCGACTACCAAATGAAAAGTAACTAATAAATAATTTAAACCAAGCAGATTTCCCACGTTCGCAAAGCATTTGCATTTATCTCAAAAAGTTCAATGAGATGAGACCAATATTTGGTATTTAAGCTTCAAATAGTGCTTCATGACGTAAAAGCTTAATGTTAATATGACGAGTAGGAGTGGGGGTTTACTGAAGGCCTACAACTAAAAAAATGCAAATATCTTGGTTAATAATCAAGTGGAATAATATGCGTAACATTACATTTGCAATAAAATTAGTTCTATACTACTTTTCGATCCAACGAATAATAACGGAGATATTAAGAATTTTCGAAATTCTCCCCCTCTAACCACCCCCCCCTCTCACTGGTCCGATTTCTGTCGTTAACGGCTGATCATGAACATGATCTTTCTTTTTTCATAAAACGATTAAACTAGGAATTAGATAATGTTACAATAAAAATTGCAACCTCTAGAGCGTTAACACACTATATATATATATATATATATATATATATATATATATATATATATATATATATAATATACACACACACACACACACACACACACACACACACGCTTATATATAAAATTTTGAACGGACCTCATTTTCGTCATCTCCTCGGTAGCATTGATGGACATTTGTGGAAATTGTTCGAAAATCGCTTCACGAGTACGACTTCAATAGATGATTTCCAATCTGCTAATTCAAATTGCTATAAATTTGATGAACAAAGCATATACTTTATCTTCCTGCTGGAGCTAATCCTTGATACTTGGTATCATATGTCCTGTCTGTACCAAATGCTGTATCTATTCCATAGTTCCAAAGTATTCTTGAAATCTTTTCCGTTTGAACCTTAACAAAAGGTATTATTGGTGTTTGACGGTGATCTTTTTCACTTAAAGTTTTCTTTTCTTATTTATTCTTGGATTGTTTATGGATTTTCTCATTCTCATAGGACCACAGGTCTCCTTTAGGTGTCTTTTCTCTTTCGGTTTTGATTATTTCAAAAATATTTAATATTTTTAGGAATTTTGATAGTTGCTAGTGTTTACCTTTGAACCAGCTCAACTCTACCTGGTTTTAACATAAGTATTCAAGTTTAGGCTAAATATTTCAATGTTATGGCTCTTCAAACTAAAATTTCTCAAATTAACATAACTAATTTTCAACAGCTTTTCTGTCAGTGTATTCGTTCTGTAATATTTCGCTGTCTGTAATCGGTGGGCTAGGGCTTGAAACGAAAATAGATCCTCTAGCAAAGTTAGCATCTCAGAAAATTCGCGAATTAGTTAGACCTTAAGTTAGTCGATTTTATAATACAGCCAGATAAAGACCATATTTTGCATCCAAATAAATGTAATATTTATATCGATATATATATATATATATATATATATATATACTTTTTATATAATTTTATATTTCGAATTGTAAAATTTAGGAAACAGTTTTCCACATTTCACATTATACTTCCCCCCTTTTTGCTCAAGGTCAAAGAGAACACATATTGACCATAAATAAGGTTGAATATTGCTGACGTTATAAAGATAGGAACCGCTATATATCTCGAATAGAGGCAGAGGTCGGACTAAATGGTAGAGAAGACATAAAAAAAAGGCATTCACCAAGGGAGGCTGTAGGGGGTGGTTTCTCTTCCCAGGGCGTCATGACCTACATCTTGGATCATTTTCTCCCACCTCCCTTCTGCTCTCTCTCTCTCTCTCTTTCACTCCCCCCCCCGTCTCTTTCCCCCTCACTTTCTCTCTCTCTATCATCCCTCCACCCACCTTCCCTCTTCCTTTCTTTCTCTCTGTCTATATCTATCTATCTTTTATCTATTTCTATCGCTTCCTTCTACCCCTTTCTATCTCTCCTTCGCCAAGCCCGACTACTATTATCTGTCTCCTTTTTCTCCCCCTTCGCACTCATTCTCTCTTTTTCTATTTATATATTTCTCTCAACTTTCCATCTTTGCAGTACTATTTTCTATTAATCCCTAGCCACCCTCTTAATAAATCATATCCACGTAGCTTCAAAAATGAATAACTTCAATTTAACGAAACGACTTATTTTTCTCTTTTACATACAATTATCTGCCGCGAGCGACCTACATCTTGTAAGATTGGAATTTATTCTGTGACAAACCCATTAAATAAATAATAAATAAATCCTTAGTCCTACCCTGCCAAGAAAAGTCCGTCACGCAGGGGCTGCGTAAACTAAGCAGATTTCCCACGTGAAGTTATACAATAGAGAAATCTCCATACGAGAGCTGAACAGTTGCGGCAAAGGGCCGAACTAGCTTTTGGCGGAAACCCGTTCGTCATCCGTTATCGGCCCAAATTTAATAAAAATGCAAATATCTCGGTTAATATTCAAGATAGAGAATAAATATATAGAACAATATTTATAGTAAATTTAATTTGCAATAAGATTAGTTCTATACAATATTTTGATCCGACGCATGGTAACGGAGATATTTCGAATTTTCAAAAATCCCCTCTCTAAATCCCCCCTCCCACTGGTCCGATTTCAGCCATTAACGAACTTGATCTATCTTTTTGCATAAAACGTTTAAATATCGAGTTTGGTAACGATCAAACAAAAATTGCGACCGCTAGATATTATCTATATATATATATATAATTTTGAACTGACCTCATTTTCGTCCTCTCCTGGGTAGGATCGATGGACATTTGAAGAAAATTTTCAAAAATCGCGTCATGAGTACGACCTCAATAGCTGATTTTCCTTAAGGGAAATCTGCTAAAAGAATGGTAACCTCCAGATAACCCGTTCCAATTAGCCTTCGTATCACAAAGTGGGCGTTAATAAATAACAATATTTGTGTATGACTGAATGTTTTGCTTAAACACTTTTTTCTTCGAGACTCAGCAATCTATGAATGTGTAACCTCAATTTTCTGGGGTTTGTAAGTATTTTCCATTCACACATAACTTCCCGCCTTCACTTCTACACTGACCATGAATAACTGTCAGAATTACTATTGCCCAGCCATGGACAGAAATATTTTATTTCACATGTTTTTATTTATTAGTTAACTGACAAACAGGAATGGAAACATTCTATAAAGGAAAATGTTTCAAAGCTTTTTCGCAAAAGTCCAAAGATGGACTCGGACTCCACTCCATAACATCTGGGCAACTGATTTTGCTCTTTTTCATTCAGGTTTTTTTTCCCCCTCTAAATACGATGTTTATTTGGTTTGGCCTAAATATCAGTTTTCGTGAGATAAAGGACAAAGCCAATCGATTTCTAAGCCAAAAAACACTCATTTTAAGATTACATGAAAATTCTTTCATTTGAAATAATTTCTGTATTGACAAATAGCTCCTATTATTGTGTAGGATATTTTTTCTTAAAATTAAACCAAGTGATTGGCAAATAGGTCACTAAACATCCTTCTTTAAACCTAAACACTCATTCTTTCTCTTTTGCCTACATGTTTCCATAAACAACACTCCCCTTTTGGAGTGAAACGAATTAATAATAGCTAGACGTGTGCTAATTGTATTTGTAAGCCAATGGGCATTCTAGGCATATTCGTAATGTTTAATACATGAAACATGTAGAGGTAGATGATTTAAATTTTACCGAAGAGGTCTTAAAGACCTTCTGCATATAACTTCAGTTTTGCTGAAATTGAGTAACTGATCTCCACAGTAATTCTCATAATTTTACATAGTTTATTATCATTTTTAAGCCCATTTTCGACATAGTATTCATCACTTCTGCCGTTCTGTTACACAACGAAATGCGATATCATTGAGGCCCAAAAGATCAGAAAGTATGAGTCCAGAAAATAATTCTGGTTAATAACAATTTGAAACACCTATAGTAAGCTCTCCATACTCAATATTATGAAGATAAATCCTTCCTAGTGAAAAAAAATATATATAATCTACACTGGGATTACTGAACCCTGTAATCTGATATGGCGCTTCTTCAGTGCTTTTCTTGTTTGAATTTACAGGTGAATGGGGCTAGATGGATCAATGTATATTAACAGCAAAAACATTAAAATGGAGATTCTTCGCCAGACACTTTTCCATTGCTTCTAAATGGTCTTATTCTCTTTTGTGAAGGTCCAGATTTTTTCTCCCGTAAAGCAGAACAGTCCAAACGAATAACAGCAAATATTTTGTTAGTATAAATGCAAGTATGTTTTTTTTTTTTATAAAGTACTCAGTTTGTTTTGGAAGGCCTGATTACCTAACACTGATCCTCTTGTCATCTTCTGGTTTACTATTATTGTCTTCTGCGATGATG
Organism: Riptortus pedestris; assembly: GCA_019009955.1. Lineage (NCBI taxonomy): Eukaryota > Metazoa > Arthropoda > Insecta > Hemiptera > Alydidae > Riptortus > Riptortus pedestris. Next base: position 104,411,870 of record CM032232.1, on the reverse strand, counting down.
TTTCCAAGGTAACAATGCTGCTAAACGTTTTCAATTGTGGCTTGTTGTTATGAATTAACGTCCACATTGTTGTACTAAGGCTAATGGGGACGGGTTATCTATAGGTTACCACTGTTTGTAGCCATGGGTGGACTGGATTTTATTTAATGTATTCCTCAATTAATATTATTTTTCCCCAAATGAGAATCGAACTCACAACTCTCGGTTTACCAAGTTAGATTAAGACTAACATCTTAACTTACATGGCTAACCTGAGTGCCCTCAATTGTGGTTTTCCATTGTTTCATTCTTCTGCTTTACGTGAGTTTTTAGAAGATTTTTATTTACTTCATATTGATCTAGGGCATATGGATGAACTGATGCCCCAGTAATTTATTTAACATCTGTTTCTTCCTTCTCTTTAGTATATTGCCTATTCAACAAACATGCTCGATGATTTCCAGCACACTGCAACACCAAAATGGTTCTATTATAGTTCTGATAGAATAGGTTAAGAGAATTGCCCGTCGCAATTTAATACAGCCTCATTAGCTAACGCCTATCATTTTGATCTCAGTCAACGCAGAATTCTGAGGAGTGGCATTCTAATAACTATATATATATATATTTGTCTGTTGCGCTCTAGCGGTCGTAATTATTGTTTAATCGTAACCAAACTCGATATTTAGTCGTTTTATGGGGAGGTTTTTTAAAATTCGAAATATCTCTGTTACTATACGTCGGATCGAAAAAATGTATAAAATCAATCTTATAGAAAATTAATTGTACTATAAATATAGTAATATACATTTATTCTCTATCATGAATATTAACCGAGATATTTGCATTTTTCAGTTTTCAGCCACTTCTACTCATGTTACATATACAATACTCAGTTATGTAATACACCACATCATTCGAAGCTTAAATACCAAACATTGTTTTCAAGAGACATTTATTATACGAGATAAAAACAAACATGTTCTGGTGACTCCCCCCCTTTCTTAAGTTTTTGGACTACTTAAATTGGATTGATTGAGATAAAAATTATTTTGATTCATTATAAGGTACCGTACTGGACATAGTAAATTGTTTTCAATCAAACTAATACTTACAGTTGGCAGAACTGTTTGTTTACATTTTAGAAGCTTTCCGTCGGGAGGTTTCTTATTATAGTTTGTATTTATTCACTTAATATTTAGGGTGGTGTTGTATTGCCGGTATGTAGATTTATCTATTGTTAAGCTTCACGCGGAAAATTTGCTCAGTTTACGCAGCCCCTGCATGACGGACTTTTAAATTAACGGATTATTAAAAAAAAGTATTATTCCCTGTCCTGCTAGCTGTCCTATTCATAAAGAAGATTCATTTGTAAAAAAAATCAAAAGTATATACCGTATCTTTCCAAAAACTCCACTTCACTTTTTTAAAGTTGCGCCTGCTTTTTGACAATAAAGGACTCCCTCTCGAGAGCATTCAATGAAGGGACGATGAAATAAAAATGGCTGCCTTGTTAGGTGTAGCAGGTAGAGGTGGTAAGATAGGACTGTGTCAGGCATTGAGCCACTATCAGGGGCTAGTGAGGGTGGACAGGCGGAAACATCAGTCCTCACTGATAACAGCTCTGCTCCTACTGATAGCGGCAGCTTTTGTCTATAGGCCGCCGAATCCCCTTCAACTCCTAGTACACGCTCTCTTTCTACCTTTCATCTGCAATTCTATTTCCTCAGGAGACCCTTTTCACTTGGAGCGTTCCTGACCTTGACACATATATATATTAAATGTGGCCTAAAGTTTGAAAGTTAGTTTCATTCTCGCTACAGTTTGTTGGAAATTAACATAATTTAAAATATACTTGTCCATAGAACTTCTGAATAAACATTTCAATGCTGAATAAAAGGCATTTCTTCTATTCCTAACAGGTAAACAGACCTTTAAACTTCCTTACCACCATAATAGGATTTTCCTATTATATCCAACACAATTTCCATATTGTTGACAATAAAGTTACGGTAGGACTTGTGCTAGTCAAATGTTGTTTAATAATACCAAATTTATGCTACTACAGATGATCGGACAGGCTATCTATAGGTCTTTTAAAATGTAGATTAAGACTATGAATTACGCTAAGCATATTCGTTACATTTATAAAAAATAAAAATAGTTATTTATTATACAAGTGACGAAAGTAGATCATTTTACAACTCGAATGAAAAGTTTACCCACACGAGCGAAGCGAGTGTGGTAATTTCACTGCCGGTAAAAGTTGGGTCATTTGAAATGAAAATTATAGAATAAGTTTTATTATTATATGGTACAGCATGGGAGAGAATTTTTAATTTGCACTTCATATTAGCTAACTTGCACAAACATTTCTTATTTGAACATTTTTTTAAGCAGTTGCATTTTTTGAAACCCTGGCCACCAACCAATGACTGTTGACGAACTGTTTGATTTGAAATTTGACGCAATAAAGTTGAGAGAGGGGTTTCTGTGCTTCCCAGGCTGGGGTAGTAGGGAGAATCCCTGTCCCCACTCCTATTCACCAAACATTTACCAATGAGCCTTGGGAAATCCGCACATTTAGCAAACAGCATTGGTAAAAGTGCGAAATCTCACATTTATTTAATGATTTTTCGGACATTTACCAAGCTAGACGGTAAATCCGGGGATTGACCAACTGCCAAGCGGTAAAAGCTCGAATTTCATTTAGATTTCGGACTTTAAACAGTGCTTTTTGTAAATCCTAGGATTTGCCGGTAAATCCTGACATTTACCACAATTCGAGATTTTACATTAACATATATATATATATATATATATATATATATATATATATATATCATTGCTACGAAAACTACGTACATGAAAGATTGAACAGAGACAGTCACATATTTGGGAAGTACGAATGAGATCATAGAAGCCGACAAGAGGTTCGAGCTCTTTCTAGGCAATACCAGTCCTGTTGTGGCGTGTCTGTGCACGCCTCCTTTGATGTTTTCCGTCGAGCTATAAAAGGATCCGGCCGCCCCGAGTTTAGTTAAGTTTGTTCTCAGCTGTCTTCAAGTCATCAGTGCGTTCAGCACAACTTAGTTCTAGTGTGGTAAAGTGTATTATGTGAAGAACAGAGTTGTGCCGTGACTCTGTGAAGAACAGTATAGTGCCGTGTTTAAATCAGTGCGGTGCCGCTAACTTCGCGAAGATCAGTGCAGTGCCGTGTTTTTGTGAACTTCAGTGATCGTGAGTGAGTTATTGGACTGTGTAATAACAAGAACAGTGAAGCTGTCAGTGCACACTGCGTGTACTTTACCACGTGACAGACTATAATAGCATTCCTCCAACGCGAGAGTTTTGTCCGGAAGTGGTTGTATTACTTAATTTTTTTATTTAATGTATAATATTAAATTATGGGCCAAACTATTCCGTAAATCAACAGTATATCTATAGACACAAACATTATAAATTATTGGGCTGTGTTTAATCCCAGCGAGTATGCGAATGCAGTTGGCCCTAGCGGCTTCCATGAAGAACGGCCTATTGAGTTAAGGAACAAAAGGGATAAATATAACAGAAAAAGTAAAAATAACGAACTGGCCCTAGACTAGTAGAAGCTCGTTGTATTTTAGAAGAGATACTCGACTTCATCCCTCCCCCACCCCTTCTCTGTTCCCTCGTCAGCGTTTTTAATTAGGGATGACACATTTCATTTCAACCAACTAACAACCTCGAGATAAGGATAGTTATTCTTATGCTTTCTGGATGAAAGAATGCATTGTTCCGATAGGGACTCTGGTAAAATTTGAGTAGTAGCTCTTCTTCTCCGTGGCCAACAAGAGAAAACATACAAAAATAAAGGAATTCTGCTAATAAACCCCTCGCAGCAAAGCTGCTACTCAGTTATGCCATACAGCACTTACAACTTAACTTGAGTTAAATTTACTAATGGAACTTTTAAATTTAATATTTATTTGAGTCCACTTTATGCAACTTGGAATAATGGGGAACTTATTTGAATAAATTTCTTCAAAGCCATTATATTGATTATTAACCGAGCTTCAACAAAATGTCTCCTCTGTTCTTCTTCTATAATAATTTTATTGTTGTCTATGCAACAGAATTAATGTATATCCTTACGCACAATATACCTCTTTTTAACGTTTCTATAAACTCATTATTTCATTTAGCCATATGGTTCCAGATATTGTGAGATTGAGACCTCAAGACCACTGCAACATTTTCACTCTGCTGCTCTTCTGTTTGTCCTTCTTAGATATATTCTTCAATATATTTTACCATGGTTTGCTTAATATCGAGCTATGTGTTGATTATTATTCCAAAATATCCAAAACATTTAGATTTAATCAATCAGGCAGCACACAGAATCCTAAGGGGTACGTTAGCATAATACAGGCGCACGTAATATACACAATTTAATTAAATTCCACAAATTTCTTGAAAGTAATAATAGGTCTTTAAAAAGAACCCTCACTTGAACTATAACCTCTAAAAATAATCTTCTTGGTTACAGGGAGATAATAAAACTGTGCCGAGTTCGATTCCCGCCTGGGCAACCTGGAATTTATTTAGTGACGAACTCATTAAATAAAATCCTTAGTCCCACCCTGGCTAGAAAAGGGTGGTAACCTGCAGATAGCCCGTCCCAATTAGCCACAGTTTCATAAAGTAGACGTTAATAAATAACAATATTTGTGTATGATTGAATGTTTTACTGGCTTTTTTTTCTTTGAGGCTGCGTTCTATATATGTGTTAGCTCCATTTTCTCCTCCTTCATGAACCTCCCGCCTTCATTTATACACCATGAATAACTGTTAGACTATTAAAACAGTGATTATAAAACAACTTTACCCAATTTGGAGAATGTATACTCTAAAATTTGGCCAAACATTCAAAGTGGAGTCATTCGCGAGTTGGAAGCACAATCAAGATGTGAGGTCCGTTGAAAACAATATTTAGTATTTAACCTTGGATCATAAAGTTTCACATGATGGCTTATTGCTAACGTGCGGTGAGTAGAAATGGGGTAATAACTGACGTCTGGTTCATATATCATTCACGAGAGTATAATGGTGAAGTAAAAAAGTCCGTCACGCAGGGGCTGCGTAAACTAAGCATATTTCCCACGTGAAGTTTTACAATAGAGAAATTTCACGAGAGCCGAGCAGTTAATGAAACGGCCGAACTAGCTTTTGGCGGGAAAGTCACTTCGTCCGTTAGCCGCCCAGATTTAATAAAAATGCAAATATCTCGGTTAATATTCAAGATAGAGAATAAATGTATATACCTAACAATATTTATAGTAAATTTAATTTGCAATAAGATTAATTCTGTATAATTTTTCGATCTGACGTATAGTATCGGAGGTATTTCGAATTTTCGAAAATCCTCCCTTCTAAACCGCCCCCTGACTGGTTCGATTTCATCCGTTAACGAACTTGATCTTTCTTTTTACATAAAACGACTAAATATCGAGTTTGGTAACGATCAAACAAAAATTACGACCGCTAGAGCGGTAACAGACAAATATATATATACGGACCTCATTTTCTTCATCTCCTGGGTAGGATCGATTGGCATTTGAAGAAAAAGTTCGAAAATTACGTCATGAGTACAACCTCAATAGCTGATTTCCCTTAAGAGAAATCTGCTAAAATCAACCAAAACAGGGTAAATTTCGACTTATTTTATTGGATTTATTTTTTAGTCATTTTAGAGACATTGTGTAACAACTGGACTACCGTCAGATTTGAGAGACAAAGAAACCTTTTGGAAAAAAAAAAAAAAAAAACTGGAGAAAAACCATTAATTTTGAATTTGTTATTTTCAAAGTTATTTCCTTCCTTCTACGAAACGAGGTAGTATTACAATCGCGAAAAATTTCGTTTTTCATATTTCAATAGAATATCTTTTTTTTACCCTTCTTGAGCCCAATTTGACAAGTTCCTGCATGACATCTGTGCTTTTATGTACATATCTCGCATAACTCAAAGTACAATAAATCCAGTAATCCAAGTAAGATTTTATTTTATAAACGAAGACATTTAAATACTTATACTAAATTTTTAAATACATTACTAATTGATTAACCGGTCTAGTAGGAATGCCAGTAGAACAGGAACGGAGCCAATTAAAGCCACATCAACTTCATATTACAAAATGTTCAGATGAAAGAACAAACATACCGGTGAAAGGTTCGCATTGTTACTAGCCCTTTCAAATATTGACTCTCTAGGGCAAAGTGAGCTACGTTTAACAATGTTTTCCGATAACTTTTAACTTCAAATTGCCAACTTGTTGTTGCAGGTATACTTCTGAAATTTCTCATACATAAACATGGATTAATTGGCTCAAAAAGCAACTCAAATTTTATTTACCAATATTTTGATGACATTTACTCAATTGTAATTTTAAATTAATGAGAATGGGACACGGTGTTTAAGTTTTTTTAAAAGAATATTATTATATGTTCAGATTGCCATAAGATTTGTAAGGGAGGTCAAAAAGAAAATCGTAAATATATCATTTTCTAATTAGCCATTCATTACAAAATGACACTATAACTTTCAAAAAGAATGTTTATTGTGGTGAGTTCCATTCTACCTCTAGCTCCCCCCCCCTCACCCTAGAGAGGGAAGTTTGAAAATTCAAAAAATCTCAGTTGGAATGCAAATTTGTACACATGCCAACCTTATTCCGAATTAATGTTTAATAAACGTTGTTATATGCATATTTCACCGCCATCAATATTAACCGAGATATATGTACTTTTTAGATTTAAACTTTCAGTAAACCCATGAGGGTATGTATGAACATACTCATGTCATATTAAAAATAAGCTGTTATATCATGAACCACTTTTTTGGAAACGTGAATACTAAATATTGTTTTCATTGAAATTTTACTGCGTGCACCCAAATACGTTGTGTTATGACGTCATAATTTTAGATATTACTTTCTTAACTCGTTAATGTTCATTTGAAGTATGCTTTACTCGATTCTTGTTTTATTAAAGACTAAAGACCATATTAGTTAATGGCCGAAACAGGACGAGGACTAGTGGGGGAGGGGGTTAGGGGAATACGAAAATTCGTGTTTTCTTGCTTTCAGCCTTCAGAAATATTCCCACTTCTACTCATTGGATTTTTATTAACAACAATAACAGAGATTCTAGTGTGAGATGAGATCAGTAGTGTGTCAGACCAGAAACTGGGAAACCTTGTTTACTCTGACGTATGACGGAGTTTCTGTTTCTTTTAACCTTCTTAAACAATTAAGAATTTTTACTTTTATTGACTACAAGTTAATTATTTATCATATTATCGTTTAGTGAATATAAGTAATTAATTTATGCTAAAATTATTTAACTTAAACCCAATACTAAGGCCTATCAGGGCTACTGTTAATGTAAATAGTCACCTTGTAGTTAATTCGTGGTGGAGAGTGGTTGATATATTCAAATGCAATATCGGGAAAACTACTCCTAACCACATCTACACTTAGACCTTAATCTCTTAAAAGAGATTAGTTCATTAGCTCTCTCTCTCACACACACACACTCTCTCCTCTCTCTCTCTCTCACTCTCTTTCTCTCTCTACTAAAAACGCATATAATAACACTGAATTTGTAATAAGATTTGTACTATATTTAACCTTTTTTCGATCCAATGTAGAATATCGCAGATATTTCGAATTTTCGAAATTCCCCCCTCTAAATCCCCATCCAGGCAAATAAATAACAGACAAATATATATATATATATATATATATATATATATATATATATATATATATATAAAACAAAATTTTAACAGACCACATTTTTCGAAAATAGGGTCATGAGAATGTTCTCAAGCGCTTATTTCCCTTTTTATTTTATCAGCAATCCCTTAAGGGAAATCAGCTATTGAAGTCATACTCATGACACGATTTTTACAAATTTTCTTCCATATATATATACTCGTATATATATTTGTCTGTTACGGCTCTAGCGGTCACAATTTTTGGTTAATCGTTCATGTAAGACTAAACAACAGTTTTTTGACGTCTAAAATCGGATGAAAGGGGGTGTAGGGGGGAAAAATTACGAAAATTCTAAATATAAGTCCGTTTGAAAAATTGTATAGAACCAATTTGCTTGTAAATTTAATTGGCATAAATTTTGTTATACGTACTTTTTCTAATATGAGTATTAACAGACAGAAAAACCTGCTAAAACTCAAATCATACTAATACCCAATATTGAAAAACCTGAATGTTAGGGAAGGCATACGAATATGATGTTGATGTACAGTACCTCGTTGTTTTATCAACTTCCGAAAGGCTTATCACAGTGTAGATACTTAGTTAAAATTACTGTCCCTGGAAATAACTAGGAAGCTTATCCGATAATATGACACTGGCAAGAGCTTACTGTAAAGTCTAATCTAATTGTGTGCTACTTAATATCTTGGTTTTTAAGCATCGGATCCAAAAATTGTATAGTACTAATCATATGTAATGTGCTATAATGTTGTAATGAACTTTTTTTTCTTCAATATCTTTTATATTAATCAAGATATATGGATTTCATAGTTTTCGGCTTTCAGTAAAACCCCTCTCTTACTCATATCATTTTAATAATAGCTGTTATATCATGAACCATTTCATTCCAAGGTTAAATTCCATATATTGATTTCATTGACTTTTACTTTGTGAGATATATCCAAGTAAGTTCTGTTGACCTGTTTGTTTACATTTCCTTTCCGTTGGGAGTTTATTAAAATTGACTGAAAGGTTTCTCATTACTGTATGTATTTTTCCACATAATATTCACGGTGGTGTTAAGTACTACTAGTATGTAGATTAATCTATTGTAAAACTTCACGTGGGGAATCTGCTTAGTTTAGGGATCTCCTGCGTGGCCGACTTTAGTACATTGGTCTATGAAGAAGAGATGTTGGGGCAGAGATCATAAGTGGGGTATTTGTTTAAATCAAATCTGAAATCAAAACAAGCAATTTAGTATAAATATTTACAAGCAACTTAGTATAAATTGGAGTTAGAAAAAATGCAATGGACAACAACTGAAGAACATTTATTATGGGGAAGTTTATAGGTACTCAGTAAAACTGGAATAAAATCCATATCGGGGGAAAATCCAGCCGATATGGAGTTTGTAATTGTTAAGGGGAATTATCGCACAATTCTTGCAGTATCAAAGAAGTACCCCTTGCTGTGCTTTTTTTATAATATCTGTTGGCAGTTTTAAATTCTTGGTGCCTGCTATTGTGGTTTTTGGCAAAAGTCCATTTGAACTTACTATAATAGTCGTAACTATGGCAAATTTCAGATTGCATACTTCTTAGCTCAATAGCCAATTCTTAATATTTTCTTAATTTTTTGACATAGGATTTTCGAATATTCTCATCATTGGGTACTGAAATGTAAATAATATCAGCAGTCTTATTGATGTTGTCAATAATGAGAATATCCGGTTTGTTATGATGCACAGTATGGTCAGTTGTCATCGCTTCGTGCCAATATATCTTTACATTATCTTTTTACAATAATTTTTGTGGACTATACCGATAATAAGCGACATTCCTGTCTGCCATGCCGAAAGAAAATGGGATTCATCTTTAACTTCATGATTGTTACTACTTTTCAAGTAATTATTATTATTCTTTAAAGTCCACTTTTTGTTACTATTGCAGTGGAACATTAAAATTTTAACAAAATTAATTATATAACATTTTTCTATTTCTTTCATAATAACGAAGATATTTAGTATTTTTGTTGTCATCCCTTCTTTAAAGCAAAACCATGTGTGTAGCTTTAATTTCCCTAAGAGAAATCTGCTAAAACAAGTGTAAAAAATATTAAGAATAAATTAATGAGATAAACAATTACAATCAAGCCATTTTAATATACTTAATGGGAAGCCTTTTAATCAAATTGACCACGGATGCTCACTAAACGAGGTTTTTTATTGCCCTATAGCAATCACTTTGAGTGGTCGGGACAATTCGAACCGTGCTCATGGCTTTCTTAGTGTTAGTGATATTAGGGAACGGACATGCTTAGCATTTTGATCAATATATAAGAGTGTTTACGTCTCTTGACGAGAATACTTTGTGTCACATTTCTCTTGATCCGTCTTTCGAGGAGAAATAATTTTCACTTGATTATACGAAGTAAAGAACTAATGGCGAAAAATATCGGCTTTCAAATTTTAACAGAGTTATCCAATGTGTGTGGATTTTTCTAGAATCAAACCACAATATATTATTGTTAATTACTAACGCCTAATTTTTGATAACTATGGCTAACTGGAGCGGGTTATGCACAGGTTACCGCCCATTTCAAGCCAGGATGGTATCAAGATATTAGCCTTTGGTAAAAACGACCTACTACTTTCAGATTAAGCTATCATATGGACCCCCAAGCTTAAATTTCAAATGTTGTTTGCATCGATTTATCACTAATTGTAAGAGAAAAATACACCATAATGTGTTATGATGTCAATTAAGGTCATCCCAGTAATTTGTGAAATTGCTTAATTTACGCAGACACTGCAGGAACGACTTTTTACGAAGTGGTTCTATTGTGTGTTTTGTTCTTAACTTTATCGTTCTATTCGTAATTATGTTCATTTTGATTGTCAAACTGTCTACTTCGTCAACTAGTATGAAAGAGTTAATCGTCTTTTGAGAACTCCACAAATACATAAATAGATTATGTATTGGAAAGCAAATTAACTGAACAGACAGAGTCTTAATCACTAGGAAATCGTTTTGCAATTGCAGGTGGTTGCTGTAAAGGGTTATGTTAGGCCAATAGTCACGGTACCTGCAAACGACAACATGGGGCTGTCTACGTTATGTCATCCGGGCAAGAGCCTGTTTCAATATAATAATTTGTAAATGAAGCCTGGTGACGTCTCCCTTTGTTTAGGACTTTCAAAAGGGCGTCATTGTTAGCCAGCGGGAACGGGAAATACGTCGATGCTAGGGGGCTGAATTCGGTCAGAGAGGAATGTTTTGTATTTAAGGACAATGCGCTTCAAACCAAGAGAGAAACAAGCCGGAAACGATTTTTTTTTCTCCCTAATTTGATTGAGTTACCATTTCATTCACTTCATTATGTATCATTTATATTGTGAGATTTATTTGTTTTAGAAACTAGTGGATCTCCGTTTCCCTCAGTCCTTCTTCCTATCTCTCTCCCCTTCACCTTCACTTTCTTGCATGGGTATAGATGGGTATAGGTATTTTATGTCGAATGAAACTAGCCTTGTTCGTTCTGTAATGCGTACGCCTGCGAGTTCGTTCACAAGTTCTGTAGTGTTCTTGATTGTGTATGTGTTGGGTAGGTGCACTGTCTCTCTTAGTATAAATGTAATATGTTTTGCTAGTCTGTAGTTGACTACTGGTCTTATGGGTACGTTAGTGTTGTGAATTTTTGGGTTGAGCTCTCACTATAGGTGGTCCTGGATTCATGTTATAAGTATTTCTAGTGTTGGTTGCCTATGTTGTTAGTGCAGCGTTTCAGTGCGTCACGTACTTGTTTCTGGGAGGCGTCTGTTGGGTCTGTCCTTTGTCGAGTGCAGTTAGTGTCCTCAATGAACTGGAGGGTTTTGTCGATGTAATCATGTGTGGTCATAATTACTGTTGCGTTGCCTTTGTCAGCTTTAGTTACTGTGAGTTTGTTTGTTTGTAGTTTGGTTCATACGTTTTCGCCGTTTTGTTTTTGGTTGAGTCGGTGTTGTTGCCTCTTTGTTTCTTGGTAGTGTCTTCTAGTAAGTCTACTATTTTATGTCTCATTCTGTCCTGTTTGTGCTGCGGTAAGTAGGTGATGGAGTTTTCTGCGTCGATTATGTTTGTCTCCAGTGTATCTCTTATGTTGGTATTGGGTATGTTGTGCTTCAGTCCTTTTTCCAATAATTTAATCTCGATTTCCTTGAATGAAGTATCTTTGAGGCTGACTACCCTGTTATGAAAATGTGAAAGTTTGTTGGGTTTACCTGTACTGGTTGTCTGTTTGTTAGTGAGTGTTTGAATCTGTGCATCGAATCGTATTTGGTTCGATGTTAGGAGAGGGTGAGAGGAGTTAAGGCCTGGCGGCTAGGTACCCTTTCATTCCGTTTCCATCCTGTAGTGTTTTCTGCATGTGCTGCAATGTTTTCTGGTTCTAGAGTGGAATAACAATAGCCTAAAAACAAATCAGTGGCCTCAAACATTGCGCTCCTCAGATAGGACTACATGAGGCTTCTTTGGCCGAGATACTTTCTTCTACATGACAACGATCCAAAAGACATAACATTAAACGAACGTCACGCATTAAGCTGATTTCCCAATTGCTGGTATGGCATACTATTGATCTCATCTCACCATGTATTCTCCATTTTTAGTTTAACAAGATTTGTACTATAACAGTTTATGATCCCAATCATAATAATAATGGATTATATTTTAAACTTTCGAATTCCCCCACTCCCTAAAGCACTCCCTTATTCCAGGCCGGATTTAGCTACTCAAATAAATATGATCTTTAGTATTCAATTAAACAGTAAAATGCCAAATAAAAGATCAAATAAACATTTTCGAATCACGGACGTTCAATCATAATTGATAAAGTCTACAAAAAAATGTGTTTCTCGCATAATAAATGTCCGTTGGAAACAATATTTGTTATTAAGCTTAAACTGATTGAACTGGGCAATAAGCCCTCGGTGTAAAGAGGCCATCAGTCTGCTGGAGACAAATCATTCCTGGTCCTTGCTGGTTAACGGGAGTGTGAGTTGATCACTCACGTCGTAAAACTCTGATGGTGAGTTCATGGAATATAACTCAGTGGAGGCGAAAGATCTCTAATGCCTATACAGCCAAACGAAATATATATATATATATATATGTGTGTGTGTGTGTGTGTGTGTGTGTGTGTGTGTGTGTGTGTGTGTGTGTGTGTGTGTGTGTACTAATTCCAGCCTTATTTCCAACATCAACAAGGTAGGGACAGCAGATCATTCACATTTTCTCAAAAGCACACCATGAGCACAATCTAGTCTACAGATTTGTTAAAAGCGTAATCCGCGATTAGCTACCTCTCAATATTGTTATTATATTTATTAGCAGATTTCCCTTAAAGGAAATTCAGCTATTGAGTTTGTAGTCATGACGCGCTTTTCAAATGTCCATCGATCCTACCTACTAGATGACGGAAATGAGGTCCTTTCAAAATTATATATATATATATATATATATATATATATATATATATATATATATATATATATATATATCAGCCTAGAGGTCGAAATTTTTGTTTAATCGCTACCAAATTCAATATATAAGATCAAGTTCATTAACGGCTGAAATCGGAATGGCGGAGGGGGTGGGGGAGGGTTTAGAGGAAAGGAAATTTGAAAATTTAGGATATCTTCGTTATTATACGTCCAATCGTAAAAGTGTAAAGAACCAATGTTATTGCAAAATAAATGTTCTATAAATGTTGTTATATTCGTTTTGTCACTATGTTGATTATTAACCGAGATATTTGATTTTCTTTAGTTTTCGGCTTTCGGTAAACCCCCACTCCTACTCATGTCATATTAGCAATAAGCTGATATATTATGAAGTACTTTCTTTGATGCCTAAATACCAACTATTGTTCTCATTGAACTATGACGCTTTGAGGTAAATGAAAATACTTGACGCACGTGGGAAATCTGCTTAGGCAACGTAGCCCTTGCGTGACGGACATTTTTGCTTAACGTGGGCCAATTAATGCGATTGCATACCCTTATTTTGGAGGGCTTTATCAGAGGTTACTGGCCGAGAAACAGCACGTGCTAACCTGGGCCCCTGGAAATGGGGCAATCAATGTTGAGCTTGCGCAGTTATGCCCGTAGTACTCCGTATCGAGCCTGCACTATGGCCTATGCACCCGAAGAGCCCACGTCCTCTGCACTTGTCGAGGGGCAACTTGTTGATCGGGGCACCAACTACCTAAACAGTCATCTGCAATCTTGCTGACCCTCCGAAATGTAACCCTGCCATTGTTCGGCAGAGCTCAAATCATCAGCTGCTATCTTCAGATGTGTCAAATACATAATTAAATAAGAGATACAAATAAAGTGTCCATATGCACATCTAATAGTAAGAAACCTTTTTTTGAGCAAAACTTGGTATTTATGCTGACCATAAGATCTTTAGTGATATGAACATCGAATGTAGAATGCGTCAAACAAACATTGCACCCGTTAGAGAATTAGCAGAAAAAAAAGAATATATATATATATATATATATATATACACACATATATATATATATATATATATATATATATATATATATACATATATATGTATGTATATATGCATCATTATTATATAATCTTAAAATTAAATTGCTGTATTAACTCCTAAATCTCTGATTTTTAATGACAATGTTTATTTGTTAGCTAGACTTCTCAGTAAAGACCCTAACAAATAATTTACTGAGGGTGAAACATGAGAAATTTAAAAAAGATACCACGCAAGGGCTGCGTTAACTTAGCAGATTTCCCACGTGCGTCAGCTATTGTCACTATCTCAAAACGAAAAAGTTCAAGGAGAAAATTATTTGGTTGATGGACTTCAAATAAAGCACTTAATAATATAACAGCTTATTGTCAATATGACATGAATAGGAGTGGGGGTTTACTGAAGGCGGAAAACTATATAAATGCAAACATCTACTTTAATAATAAATGTAAAGAATTAATGTAAATAACAATATTCATAGTACACTTTATTTACAATACAATTGGCTCAATACAATTTTTGGATACGATGTATAATAAGGAAGATATTACGAATTTTCGAATTCGCTGTTCCCCAGCCATTAACGAACTCGACATTTAGTTATGTATGAAATACTTATATCTCGAGTTTTTTTACAATTAAATAAGAATTGCGATAACAGACAAGTATATATATATATATATATATATATATATATATATATATATATATATATATATATATTTGAACGGACCTCATTTTCGTCATCTCTTAGGTAGGATCGATGGACATTTGAGCAAATCTTTCGAAAATCGCGTCATGAAAATGACCTCAATAGCTGATTTTCATGAAGAGACATCTGCTAAAATCAGAGTTTTAGACAATTTTTCAGTAGTTGACTTTGTTCTGACCATAATAACATTGAATATGGTAAGCGTTAAACAAAAATTTCGGCTCTAGAAAATATGCAGAATAAGTGTGTGTGTGTGTGTGTGTGTGCGTGTGTGTGTGTGTGTGTGTGTGTGTGTGTGTGTGTGTGTGTGTGTGTGTGTGTGTGTGTGTGTGTGTGTGTGTGTGTGTGTGTGTGCGTGAGTGTGTGTGTCTGTATAATTATTATATATAAACCCCGAAATCTCTGATTTTTAAAGTGAATTATTATTTGTTCAACTATAGGCTTGACCTCTCATTTGAAACACTCACAAATAATTTTCTGTGGGTGAAAATGTGAAATTTAAAAATGAGAGTTTTAGAAATTTTTGCAGAAATGAGTTCGCACCGAAAACCTCCTTTCAGAGTGAATATTGGGTATGTTTCACTGCACATTAAATTTCGTGTGTGTAGTCTGTTTTTAGATTTTTATTATAATTTTTATTATAATCAGAATATGAAATAAAAAATGAGGGACCCGATTTGAAATAACGCAGCTAGATTCAAGAAATCATACTTGTAGTCAACAAATATCAAAATTAAATACGGTTTTGATATCCTCGGATAAAAATAAGAGAGAAAACCGTTTGAATCAGCTCTCTACCCTAAATAATAAAAAAGTTAAGGGATGGGGGACCCCTACTGGGAGAGCTTGTTCATACACTCACTACTTAGTGTGGAGGCGGTCTAATGATTAAAGTTCTGAATTATTTTGCGAAAAATGTCTAACCCAAGAATTGCAAAAGTCCGTCACGCAGGAGCTGCATAAACTAAGCAGATTTCTCAAGGGAAGTTTTACATGAGAAATCTACTTACTGGTAAAACACTTAACACCAATGTGAATGTGAATAAATTCAAACGGTAATGAAAAATCACTCAGTCAATTTTAATAACCACCCAACAGAAAGGAGCTGGAGTAATTGTAACCAAACAGGTCTGCCAACCGATCAGAGCTGAACAGATAGATAGAAATATTCTTCAAAGGAAAGAAAATCAGTTACTGAAATAGTCAAAAGAATGGGGGGGGGATCAACAAAACATATTTGCATGTATCTCACAAATTAAAAGTTAAAAGTGGCTGAATTCTGCCACGACCAAGACAACCTTCCCTCTGGCTAGCGCATGGTCTACCCAGAATATGTATTAACTACGGCTAGAATCAGCTGCTTGCGTAGATGAAATTGAATAAGGAACTCACAAGTTTGGTGCTAACCGTTAATAAGGATGAGACAAAGTACATGATGGATGGTTAAGACGTCCATAGAGGCAGAAAATATTTTAGGTATGTTTCTTCATTTTACGTCATGAGAGGAATGGAAGAGCTATAATTAGAATTAGCCTAGCAGAAAGGGCTTCGGCTTGAGAACCTCCGGAAGCAATGATGATGATATACAAAATCATGATTAGACCCTTCGTCGCGTAAGGCCATAAAGACGCGGCCCCGCACAATAGAAAATCAAGAGAGCTGATGGACTGCGAATGTATACTTTTAGAAACCGTCAAGCAAGCCACAAATGGCGCATCAGAAGCAAAGCCTGAGTTGACTCCATATTTACTGTCGAAAAGGTAAGCTACAGTGGTTGAGATGTCTTGAGCAAAATGGAAAACTTCCGACTGCGTACAAGAGAGGTAAACCTAGAATATCTCAAGAACAGAGGTAGGCTTAAAAGTTGCCTAGAAAAGCGTTGACCACTGCATAATTCAACTGGAAAATTTGTATGCGAAAAGATTGAATTGCCGAATGTCACAGTACCAATAATTGAACTAATCAGTTTTATAAAGTCGCGTGCTTAAAATCACCGTGAATTTAAAGAATTCCTGAAAGATTTAGAAACTGAATATGGCGATGTGGTTTTCAATACAGAAGTACGTTGGCTTAGTAGGGGTGCAAAGCTTAAAAGAATATATAACTTAAAAAGCGAAATACAAATGTTCTTGGATATGAATGGATATGCCTTTCCTCATTTTGGTAATAAAGAATGGACGTGCGATTTTGGGTTTCTTATCGACATGATCTTAATCTGACTCAGCATCTCAATGATCTAAAATGTGAAACTTCAAGGCAAAGGACAGTTTATTTACAATGAGTTTGATAAAATTCAGGGCTTTGAGTGGAAATTAAAATTGTGGAAACAGTATTTTTTGCAGAATAATGTGTCTCATTTTCCACATTTAGAAAAAGAAAATGTTGCTGCTTTTTAAAAATACGCACAGTATATAGACATTTTATATAGATAGTGCCCGATTAGCAGTTGCAAAAAGTGGACGTTAATAAATAAATAAATAAATATAGATAGTGGTTTCCATGAAAATGTTTTCTTCGCCATTTAATGTAGATCTGGAAACAGTTACCGAAGACTTTCAAATGGAAGTGATTGACATGCAGAATTTAAAAAACGCCAATTTAAAAAATGTATTTTTCTGAGTAAACATAAAAAAAAATATTATAAATCGTATGTGAGCCCTGAGAAATTTCCGCTTTTGACGAAAAATGTAAAGCAAATGATGTCTCTGTTCAGAAGTACATGTGTTTGCGAACAATTATTTTCGACCATTAAATTATTCAGAAATGACTAACGCTCAAGACTGATTGATGCACGTTTAGAAAGCTGCATGCGAGTAGCTACTTCATCAATTCTGGCTGATATTGATCAGCTTTTATCGAAAAAACAGTGCCAAATGACTGATTAAACATTTCAAGTAAATTCGTTTTTCTGTTATTTCATTGTGTTTTTTGTTTATTTTGCATTACAATTTGTATCTGAAATCTTTACTCTTTTTTAATTTTTGTATTCTAATGTTTATTATGAATAAAGTTTTGTAAATTATTAATAAGTGTTACTTTACTGTGCGGCCCGCCAAGAAATTTTAAAATTTAAAATTGCCCTTTGATTAAAAAGGTTGCTCATCCCTGGTCTAAAAGTTACCAGAAGAGAGGTAGGCCTAGAAAGAGGTAGGCCTAAAAGAGAGATAGGTCTAGAAGAAGCCTATGCTAGAAGAGAATTAGGCATAGAAGATGCCTTGAGAAGAGGTAAGCCAAGAAGAGAGGTAGGTCTAGAATAGAGGTAGGTCTATAAGATGCCTAGGCTAGAAGAGAATTAGGCATAGAAGATGCCTTGAGAAGAGGTAAGCCTAGAAGAGAGGTAGGTCTTAAAGAGAGGTAGGTCTAGAATAGAGGTAGGACTATAAGATGCCTAGGCTAAAAGAGAATTAGGTCTAGTAGATGCCATGAGAAGAGGTAAGCCTAGAAGAGAGGTAGGGCTTGAAGAGAGGTAGGTCTAGAATAGAGGTAGGTCTATAAGATGCCTAGGCTAGAAGAGAATTAGGTGTAGTAGATGCCATGAGAAGAGGTAAGCCTAGAAGAGAGGTAGGTCTTGAAGAGAGGTAGGTCTAGAATAGAGGTAGGTCTATAAGATGCCTAGGCTAGAAGAGAATTAGGTGTAGTAGATGCCATGAGAAGAGGTAAGCCTAGAAGAGAGGTAGGTCTTGAAGAGAGGTAGGTCTAGAATAGAGGTAGGTCTATAAGATGCCTAGGCTAGAAGAGAATTAGGCCTAGTAGATGCCATGAGAAGAGGTGAGCCTAGAAGAGAGGTAGGTCTTGAAGAGAGGTAGGTCTAGAATAGAGGTAGGTCTATAAGATGCCTAGGCTAGAAGAGAATTAGGTCTAGTAGATGCCATGAGAAGAGGTAAGCCTAGAAGAGAGGTAGGTCTTGAAGAGAGGTAGGTCTAGAATAGAGGTAGGTCTATAAGATGCCTAGGCTAGAAGAGAATTAGGCCTAGAAGATGCCTTGAGAAGAGGTAAGCCTAGAAGAGAGGTTGGTCTAAAAGATGCTCAGAAGAATGGTAGGCCTAAAAGAGAGGTAGATCTTGAAGAGAGGTAGGTCTAGAATAGAGGTAGGTCTATAAGATGCCTAGGCTAGAAGAGAATTAGGCCTAGAAGATGCCTTGAGATGAGGTAAGCCTAGAAGAGAGGTAGGTCTAGAATAGAGGTAGGTCTATAAGATGCCTAGGCTAGAAGAGAATTAGGTCTAGTAGATGCCATGAGAAGATGCCTGGAACAGAGGTTGGTCTTGACCATATGTGGGCAATCACTGGCCCGCGGTAAGGTTTGATCCAGCATGCGAGATATTTAAAACCCAATTAAACAAAAATATTACACTACTTACTCCAAATGTGGAAGATGAGGAGTGATTTGTGCGTTTGGCAGTACTTTATAAATGGGAACAGTTCTTTTCAATGAGGAAAGTTAGCTTATCATAACATCGTACAAGGCTGACTAACGATAATTTGGAAAATTCTTTTCGTTTTTGTATCAGTGGAATTAATCCAAACATCGATGGATTAGTTTCCCAAATTCATGCTAAAGTGTCTCATTGATTTAGGTGTCGCTATTTCACTTTCGTTGTTTGTAAGAATTCCTAATTTTACGATTTAATTATAATGTTGTACCTATTTTTTTTTCATTTCATTTTGTTATTTTAATAAATAGTATTGTAATTACGTCGTCATATAATTTCAAGTCTGATATCTAGCGTTACAAATGATGAAAACTACTTTAAAATGCAGTACTCTTAAAAGCGGCCCGCGAACGTATTTGCACACTAAAGTTTGGCCCACAACATGCCAAAGGTTGTCCATACCTCTTCTAGACAATAACGGTAAAGTCAGATGATAAGTTATATACGAGTGGCAATGCTTATTAATTAATTCATTTGATCAAGAGTGAATTTTTTAAAATATTCCTACTAATAAGAAAATATATATTTCAAGATCATCTGATTTCTACAGTGTTTCTTTTGCCTGTTTTTGTGACTTCTTGTCTTCAGGGGGAAATGATGAATGAAGCGACATGATGAACATGCAACAAGTACCGGTACAACTTTATTAATTCCTTACTCTGATTCAGAGAAGTAAATATGTAATTGCATACTTGGTGTAAAATATAAAATTTCTCCAATTAAAATTAATTCTCATGACTCACATGGTTAAAATGAAAATAGATAAGGTTAAAAAGGTTATTTATTAACGTCTACTTTATGGTATTGTGACTAATTGGGACGGTTTATCTACGGGTTACCTTTCTTAACCTAGGAGTGACTCTGGATTTAATGTAATTAATTCCTCACTAAGCTGAATCGGGAACCAAACTTTGTTTAGTCGGTAGGTTTTATTGAATTCGAATTAACGACTTAACTTGCACAGCTAAGTGAGTCACAAAAATAAGACCGCACGCAGGGGCTGTATAAGTTAAGCAAATTTCTCACTTGTTCGTATGGCATGCTGGAGAGGCTGAAAAAACAAAATAAAGTCCGTCACGCAGGGGCTGCGTAAACTAAGCAGATTTCCCACGTGAAGTTTTACAATAGAGAAATCCGCCTAATAACAACAGTATTAGTAAGGAATCTCTAAACCTATTCACGAGGGACGAACAGTTACCAAAAAGGCCCACACTAGCTCTCGGAGGAATGTCCCGAACGTAGCCGAATCCTGACGACCACACACATGCATACAAATGCAAATATCTAGGTTAATATTCAAGATAGAGAATAAATGTATAGAACAATATTTATAGTACATTTAATTTGCAATAAGATTGATTCTATACAATTTTTCGATCCGACGCATAATAACGGAGATATTTCGAATTTTCAAACATCCGCCTCTAAACCCCCCTTCCCACTGGTCCGATTTCAGCCATTACCGAACTTGATCTTTTTTTTTTTACGTAAAACGCTTAAATATGAAGTTTGGTAACGATCAAACAAAAATTGCGACCGCTAGAGCGTTAACTGACAAATATATATATATATATATATATATATATAATTTTGAACGGACCTTTATTTTCGTCATCTCCTGGGTAGGATCGATGGACATTTGAGGAAATTTTTCAAAACTCGCGTCATGAGTACAACCTCAATAGCTGATTTCCCTTAAGGGAAATCTGCTAAAAGAAGTAACTCGCTATTATTTAAGTTATGAAAAAAAAAGTCCGTCACGCAGGGGCTGCGTAAACTAAGCAGATTTCCCACGTGAAATTTTACAATAGAGAAATTTCACGAGAGCCGAGCCAGTCAAGGAAACGGCCGAACTAGCTTTTGGCGGGAAAGTAACTCTCGTCCGTTAGGCTCCGAGATTAAATTAAAAACAATTCAATCTCAAAAAAACAACAAGAACACAAAAGATGGACTTACCTTTAATGATAGCAGCGCTCTGAACACTTATTACACCAACACTAAATAGTACCACAGAATATCTATTATGTGTAAGACTTAACCTTTCAGAGGGGACGTGGGGTGCTGGGCACTCCAGGCGACTTTTGAACTGGGCTGTATGTTTGTAAACAAACTGGACTATCCTCCCCTCCCATGACTTTTCCTATTTCAGTGTAACCTTCCATATAACCTATCAGTTGAGATCAAACACCGGTGAGTTTAGGATTTATAACGTGATTGGGGTGCTGAACATCCCACGTCCTCATTGTGTCAAGGATTTTAGCAGATTTCCCTTAAGGGAAATCAGCTATTGAGGTTGTACTCATGACGCGTTTTTGAAAAATTTCCTCAAATGTCCATCGTTCCTACCCAGGAAATGACGAAAATGAGGTCCGTTCACAATATATATATATATATATATATATATATATATATATATATATATATAAATATATATATATATATATATACTAGCTCAGATACCCGGCTTCGCTCGGGAATTCATTTGAGGCTGAATGGTGATGGTATTTTTTTGGCGAGGCTTTACTTTGCACAATATTTTGGCATTTACCCGTTCCAGTGATTAGGGTTAATACCCGTTGTTGGCATTTGTTAATAATAAAATTATTTTTTTATGTAAGACTTCACTGTCCTGCATATTGTCATATTTCCCGTCTCCTGTGCATTATTCATAGATTTAAATTATTAAGGAAAAAATATTGACATACATTTGAATTAATTTTTTCAGGTGAGGCACCTGGTAGTTCATATTGAAAAGAAGTGCTGAGCAAATTTCTCTAAATAACAAAATAAACAACTTTTGTTATGTGCATATTTGCCGAAACCCCAATAGGAAATCATTATTATTAATTTCAGGCCTCCCTTATAACCCCCACTCCTGCCCGTCCCTAGAAATGTTAGTATGGCTTATTATAAGGAAGGCGTTAGTGCTAATACACATACTGAGTGTTTTATTTAGTTCGGTTGAGTCTTTTGTGCCAAATAAAATTGTGGACTCCCGCTATAGTTTTTAGCGTATAACTCATTTATACTTCTGTATACGTCAAAAGTGCATATAACAAAAGTTACTCTAAATTACAAAATAAACAACTTTTGTTATTGCATATTTGCTGAAAAAACAATAGGAAACGAAATATCGCTATTTTTAATTTCAGGCCTCCCTTATAACCCCCACTCCTGTTCGTCTTAGAGAATATTAATATAGCCTAAAGTCTAAGTTGGGCTAGTAGTAATATACATACCAAGTTTCATAAAATTCGGTTCAGCCGTTTATGCGTGAAAAGGTAACAAACAAACAAACAAATAAACAAACAAACAAACAAACAGACACCAAAGAAACAAAATGCAGTTATGGTGTCTATGACATGTGAAACGAAAAGTTATCGTGAAATTTCGCGAAAAAAATCAATGTACAGACAGAGGTTACAATTTTATATATATATAGATATATATTTGTCTGTTAACGCTCTAGCGGTCGCAATTTTTGTTTAATCGTTACCAAACTTCATATTTAAGCGTTTTACGTAAAAAGAGAGATCAAGTTCGTTAATGGCTGAAATCGGACCAGTGGGAGGGGGGGTTTAAAGGGGGGGATTTTTGAAAATTCAAAATATCTCCGTTACTATACGTCGGATCGAAAAATATTATAGAATCAATCTTATTGCAAATTAAATTTACTATAAATATTGTTATATACATTTATTCTCTATCTTGAATATTAACTGAGATATTTGCATTTGTATTCTGCATGTGCTCGGCAGCAGTGGCTATGTTCGGACTTTCCGCCGTGAGCTCTGGCGGCCGTTTTTGTAATTATTCGTCCCTCTCGTGAATAGGTTTAGAGGTTACTTACTACTACAGCTGTTATTAGGCAGATTTCTCTATTGTAAAACTTCACGTGGGAAATCTGCTTAGTTTACGCAGCCCCTGCGTGACGGACTTTTTTTTTTCATAAAGAAACGGTCCCGCGAAGTTTTTGATATTCGTGACCCCAATTTTGCTAACTTGATATTAGAAGAGCTTGTACGTTTGGACAATGAAGAACTCATTAACCCTCGGTCGGGCGCGTCAACAAATATTCCGTCTTGGGGCGCGTGTATCTCAGAGATCATCCTCAACCGTTTTTACGGAAATACAGTTTTTTAATATATATTTTTCACTAAAATGTTCAGTGTGTGATTAGAAACCATAACAGAGGAAGTATTTGTTTGAAAGAAGTAAATAATTTTTAAAATTGACAAGTATTATAACATAAAAAAAACGTGGTAGATAATTTTTAAAGTATAATTAAAAAACACAAATATCAAAAGGAATTGTTTAAATGCACATGCCTTAATTATACATAATTCATTTCAGTTTGTGAACAATATAAAAAAAATATCTAAATATAACTTCAATCAAAAATAAGTAGCACGAAATCACTTTTAGATAAGACTTATTGAAAATCATCAAAACATTTTAAAAATACCAGTTAAATTGTTATTTCTTTTGCAGAGCTACATTACAATTAGTACAAAGCATGGAACTATGTTGTAAACAAATTTTGTTTCTGCAAATCTCACAACACCTACATTTATTTTCAGTTTTGCTTGGGTCACATCATTTTCTTTTGTTCGTTGTAGTGGAGGGACTTTTTTTATGCTGTTCTGTACTTGAGTTCAATGTATTGTTTTATGAGTCTCTGTAGTCTTCAAGTTTCGTCCTTAGTTCGGTTGGTAAACGTCTACTTTTGTCACTGCGTCGTGCAATATATCCTTGTACAAGTTCTTCTGAAAGCTCAAGTTTGAGCAAAATAATAGAATAATAGGTTTATATGATTCCATTTAATAAAGAGAAACTTAATTGATGTACATATTTATGAAATACAGATTTCAAAAAAACTTACGAGATCGGGCGCGTGGTATCTAGGAGATAAAACTGATTGACAGGTGAAACACAAGACTCCTTTAAACATAGTGACACAACTGATCTTGAGAGGGAGACCTATAAATAACATAACTCGAAGCACTACACCACGACTCTCTGCTAGGAGGAGTGGCAAATATTTTTCTAGAAACTGTGTATCTGAGAGATCACGCGCCCGACGGAGGGTTAATATAGGTGTTCAAAATGAATCTCGTTTTTGTCTGAACGAAGCACAAATTTCTGATATAGAAGATAGTGAAAATGAAGGTGAAGTCGATCATGTTGTGATCAGTGAGCATGAATCGGAGTCTGAGCAAGATCCACTTTCCTCAGATGATGAATCAAATGACGATGTCAATAGTGAAACAGGTTATTACTACGGAAAAAAAAGATTCAAGTGGACTCGTAATCCTCCCAAAAAACGATGTGGAAGAGCAGCAGCTCAAGACATAATGGTTCATCTGCCGGGTTTATGCCACGAAGCCAAGGATCCGGACAGCATGCGTCTCCTGAGCATGTATGGAATTTACTATTCAATGAACATATGCTAACAACTGTCATGATAAAGAAGCATGGAAGAATCCAAATATTCCAGAATTAAAACCACTTGACTTGATAGAGATGCGAGCATACATCGGCCTTCTTTTATTGGCAAGCATTATGAAAAGCGGCCGTGAACGCCTCACCTCCCTATTTGAACGTAATGGTCATGGTAGGGATATATTTAGAGATACTATGAGTGTAAAAAGATTTTTTTTCATAACTCTTTGTTTGCGGATTGACGATAAATGTACTCGGGCGGAGAGAAAAGAAGAAGATCCAACAGCTGCTATAAGCGAAATATTTTCTCAGTTTCTTTATAATTCCCGCAGGGTTTTTTCACTTGGAGATACTTGCTGTGTAGATGAGTCATTGATTCCCTTTCGCGGCAGAGTAAAATTTCAAGTCTACATGCCCAACAAGCCTGCAAAATATGGCTTGAAAGTTGTATGTTTGACTGATGCAAGAAATTCGTATTTGTACAATGCATATTTGTACTGTGGTAAGGGTTCTGATAGGATGTCTTTGCCCACAGAGGAGAAAAAGTTGCAAATACCAACACAATCAGTCATTCGTTTATGTCAACCTATTTATAACACGAATCGTAATGTGACGTGCGACAACTGGTTCACATCGATGGAGCTGGTAGAAAATATGAGGAAAAGAGGGTTGACTTTAGTTGGTACCTTGCGAGTCAACAAGAAAGAAATTCCCCAAGAATTTTTGCCTGAAAAGAAGCGCCCTATTGGCTCTTCACTGTTTGGATTCACCAAAGATTTAACAATTGTTTCTTACGTAATACGAAAATCAAAGGCTGTCATTCTGTTATCATCTTTCCACCATGACAACTATTGTGATCCTGAAACTAAACTCCCGGAAATTATCTCGTTCTACAATTCTACCAAAGGTGGGATAGATAATTTGGATCGAAAATGTTCAGTCTATAGCTCTAAAAGGAGATCTAGCCGCTGGCCACTTACCATGTTCTTTGCGAGTCTTGATTTCGGTACCAACAATGCATGTGTTCTCTTCAACCATTTTCCGCAGAAGCAGAATGTCGGTCGGTTTGGGTTTATAAGAATGCTAGGAGATAACATGCTTGCACCTCATATGAAGAGAAGAATTTTGAATCAACGACTTCCTCGTGAATTGAAAGATTGTATAGAACGTGTAATGCCGAAAGAAGCCAACAATCCCAGGAAAAGATCTGGACCCCAATCTCCTACGCTCGCTGCTCAACCCAGCACATCAAACAATAATACCAATGCAACAGGCCTTCCGTGGAAATTAGCAAAAAGGGTGCAGTCCAGATGTACAACATGCCCTCGCAGCAAGGATCAAAAAACGACACAAGTTTGCGATCTATGCAAACGTCGGCAACATGTAAGTCGGCAAAAACTGTTCCAAAGACTAGCTGTACGATTTAGTATAATAATTTGTTCATAGCTATTTTTTTAATTTTATGATACCATAACTAACGAATTACAATTTTTTTATTCATTAGATGTAAATTATTTCTAGAAAATTATGTTGTTTTTTTTATATTTTAATTCAAAATTTAGAATTTTTAATAAACTTTGTTTTTTCCAGCAAGTAATTTTTTTCTCCTTATTTCATTATAATTGGTTTAACAGAGGTATAATAAGTATATAAAAATCGAAACATAATTATGAAAATTTGGTTGAATTTAACACGAAAACCGAAATATAAAATTGGGGTGCTCAGCACCCCACGTCCCAGTGAAACAAAATTTGTTCACGTCCCCTCTGAAAGGTTAATACTGCTGTGAATATTAAGTAAACAAATAAAGGGCAAGTCAAATGGTAAGAACCTTCCTGATAGCAAACAGTCTGAGTTGTAAACAATCAGGTTAGCCAGCTTTTACCGGAAATAAAAGCAATTACGGAAATATATTTGAATATAAGTTATAAATTTTATTCATAACTTTTTATTAAATCTAGTACTGTAATTAATAATACACCAGAATAATTTTAATCACAACCATTCCAAATTTAGGAATCCGGGAGGACAATAGGAAGGGTGGGGGCAAAATACGATTCAGACTGTTATGAGATTTTCACATGATTAAGGAACAAGCAGGTTAGCCAGCGAAGGTTTACAATAGATAAATATTATTATTATTTATTAACGTCCACCTTTTGCAACTCAGGCTAATTGGGACGGGTTATCTACAGGTTACCACCCTTTTCTAGCCAGGGTGGGATTTTAGGATATTATTTAATGAATTTCGTCACTAAATAATTTCCTTTGCCCAGGCAAGAATCGAACTCGCCACTCTAGGTTTGCCATTAATCAATAGATAAATATACATACAGGTAACACTTCCGTGAATATTAGTGAATAATTACAAACGGCAATGAGAAATCTTTCAGTGAATTTACAATACAAGTTAATGGTCCCTACAACGTAATACGGCTGGATTGTAAACAAACAGGTTAGCCAACCTTGTAGGGCAGTATCGATAGATAGACCGGAAAAACAAACAATTAAAGAAATATATCTGAATATAAAATATTAATTTTATTGGAAACTATTTACTATAGTTAGTGGAGTAATTTGAAATGAATCAAAATAATTTCTATCTCAATCACTCAGATTTTTGTAGTCCAAGAAAAAAAAAAGTCCGTCACGCAGGGGCTGCGTAAACTAAGCAGATTTCCCACGTGAAGTTTTACAATAGAGAAATCTGCCTAATAACAGCTGTAGTAGTAAGTAACCTCTAAACCTATTCACGAGAGGGACGAATAATTACAAAAACGGCCGCCAGAGCTCACGGCGGAAAGTCTGAACATAGCCACTGCTGCCGAGCACATGCAGAATACAAATGCAAATATGTCAGTTAATATTCAAGATAGAGAATAAATGTATATAACAATATATATAGTAAATTTAATTTGCAAAAGATTGATTCTATAATATTTTTCGATCCGACGTATAGTAACGGAGATATTTTGAATTTTCAAAAATCCCCCCCTCCCACTGGTCCGATTTCAGCCATTAACGAACTTGATCTCTCTTTTTACGTAAAACGCTTAAATATGAAGTTTGGTAACGATCAAACAAAAATTGCGACCGCTAGAGCGTTAACAGACAAATATATATATATATATATATATATATATATATATATATATATATATATAATTTTGAACGGACCTCATTTTCGTCATCTCCTGGGTAGGATCGATGGACATTTGAGGAAATTTTTCGAAAATCGCGTCATGAGTACGACCTCAATAGCTGATTTCCCTTAAGGGAAATCTGCTAAAATGGAAAAGGTGCTACATTTGTCCATCCAGCAGTGACCAGAAGACATCCAGCAGCTGCGGAAAGTGTAAAATGGCAGTATGCAACATCTATACAACACCTATTTTCAGAAAATGTCTAGACTTATAATATTAAACTAGTTTGTTATGATATTAATGCTGTATTATTAATTGAGAAATAATATATATATATATATATATATATATATATATATATATATATATATATATATAATTTAGAACGGACCTCATTATAGTCATCTCCTGGGTCAAGCTTTATTTTACGAGGTACAAACAAATACGTTCTGTTGAACACCCCCCCTTTTAGCAGATTTCCCTTAAGGGAAATCAGCTATTGAGGTCGTACTCATGACGCGAGTTTTGAAAAATCTCCTCAAATGTCCATCGATCCTACCCAGGAGATGACGAAAATGAGGTCCGTTCAAAATTATATATATATATATATATATATATATATATATATATATATATATATATATATATATATATTTGTCTGTTAACGCTCTAGCGGTCGCAATTTTTGTTTGATCGTTACCAAACTTCATATTTAAGCGTTTTACGTAAAAAGAGAGATCAAGTTCGTTAATGGCTGAAATCGGACCAGTGGGAGGGGGGGTTTAGAGGGGGGATTTTTGAAAATTCAAAATATCTCCGTTATTATGTGTCAGATCGAAAAATTGTATAGAGTTAATCTTATTGCAAATTAAAGTTAATATAAATATTGTTCTATACATTTATTCTGTATCTTGAATATTAACCGAGATATTTGCATTTGTATTGTGTGTGTGGTCGACGGAACCCCACCATGTTCCGGACTCTCCGCCGAGAGTCTGTTAACGCTCTAGCGGTCGCAATTTTTGTTTAATCGTTACCAAACTCGATATTTAAACGTTTTATGCAAAAAGACAGATCAAGTTCGTTAATGGCTGAAATCGGACCAGTGGGAGGGGGGGGGTTTAGAGGGGGGATTTTCGAAAATTCGAAATATCTTCTTTACCATAAATCGGATCAAAAATTTGTATAGAACCAATCTTATTTTGAATTAAATTTACTATAAATATTGTTCTATACATTTATTCTCTATCTTGAATATTAACCGAGATATTTGCATTTTTATTAAATTTGGGCCGATAACGACGACTGTTTCCCGCCAAAAGCTAGTTCGGCCCTTTGCCATAACTGTTCGGCTCCCGTATGGAGATTTCTCTATTGTATAACTTCACGTGGGAAATCTGCTTAGTTTACGCAGCCCCTGCGTGACGGACTTTTGTTAGTCTACTGATCGTTTCAATTGGTATCTGAGGTTCTTGTGGTGCATCTGGCCCTGGAACGTCTTTGATCAGTGACCCGAAGGCTACAGCAAGTCTTTCAATGTAGACACTCCTCTTTAGCTCGTGAAAAATGGGTTCTCTAGGACACATTTCAAGTTAGACAACTCTGGGTCTCCACACAACAACGGGAATCACTAACATGTCTAGCCATTTCAAATATGTTGTACAGAAAAAAAGTTTCACAAACGGTGAGGTTGGGTCAGAATGACCCCAGAGGATGGATAACTAAAATATATTAACAATTACAAAGCCAAGAGCACGCTGAAGTGAGATGTGTAGGAATTCTGGAAGGTACTGGGAATAACAGCATTATCACTGAAAAAGTCTGATCCTGAAAGGCAAAACATTTTTCGCTGGGTCAATTTGACCTGTACATCACCAGTTAAGGGTTAACGCATATGATCTTTCTTTACACACGAAAGTGTTAAATATCGTGAAAGCTCAAACAAAAATTATGGAATCTAAATAGAAAAAATGGGAAGTGATGATGTCATTTGGAACATATTTGCATGTATGTCATTTAGTAAAGGCATAACGAAAGCAATATTTGCTATTTAGGCTGAGAATAAGACATTTCATGATATATTGAGTAGAAGTGAGTGTTTACTGAAGGAAGAATGCAAAGTAAATTATTCGTTTAATATTCTATTAAAAAATAAATTTACAACAACATTGGTTATATAATATTTTTAAATCCAACTCATAATAATAGAGATATTTTGAATTCTTGATTTTCCTCCCTTCAACCCCCCCGCCCCCTCTACCTTCTGGCAATTTCAACAATTCTCTCTATCTCTTCTCTCTCTTACTCACACACACATGTGTATATGTATATATATATATATATATATATATATATATATATATATATATGTATATATTAATGTACCTTATTTTCGTCATTTTCTTGGCACAATCCAAAAGCATTTGAAAAATTTTTTTGAAACTCAAGTCCTGAGTTCAAGTCTAAAGCCTCTTAAGGAAATCTATCCAAACAAGGTTATTCAATTAGTGGCCCTTAATCTTAGAATCTATTAAGGGTTTTTAAATACTCATTCACTAGCATTTTGGAGAAACTTTTCCACATTATACTTCCAAAATATAGTTTCCCTACTCAGTTAAAAACAGATTTTTTTAAAATTTTGATTGTGGCAGGTTTATTTTTCTTTTCAGAGACTAATGTTGACACCAGAAAATTGCAGTTTGGACTATGTCAAAATGACTGACTCAAACTACAAACAAGTTCTTAACTACTACAGGAGATGTCTGTTACTAGCCAGGGCACTCAATAAATATGATAGAATTAGTTATATTAAGAGAATTAATGAGTTTTTACAAGAAACCTGGTATGACTTTATTTGGCGATCAAATTTGAATGAAGAAGAGTTAATAAATATTTTGGTAATGAAGGTAATGTAATTATTTTTTACTATAATGCAAGTAAATTTTACTTAAAATTTGTGCACTGGAGTAATAAGTAATATTTAATAAAGATTGTCCATGATGTAGTTCAAGTAAGGCATACTCCAGTGTGATCCTGTAGTTTCTACCCACGTTCTGTGGAAATGTACTTACTAAATAACTGATGGGTCAAGGGTTTGTTGGAAATCAAGAAGTTTGCATGACCCATTCCAGACCAATGATATTTACTTTTTTATTCAAGTGTTTCCTCCGCTGTTTCAAGATACAGAGAGGGCACCAGGGAAGTGGCAAAATATTGGTAACCGCACAACTTAGGTATATAATACCTGGCTTTGAATCTGCAACCCCTAGTTCAGTTATTCAGAGCATGGTCACTTGGGTCCGTCAACCACTAGCTCATAAAATTAAATCACACATGATTTGAATGATATGCTAAAGCTACGGATTTCATAGAGGTTGTTTAATGAAATGCTGAAAGTATCTTGTTAATAAACAAAAGGAGAAGTGAGGGTTTAGTGAAGGATGGCATAAAAAAATCATAAATATTTCTGTTTTTGAGTGTCACATTTTATAACATCATATAAACAATCTAATAGAAAAAGTTGTTTTCTTAACTTTTTTTATAATTGAAATATTAACAATTTTATTTGTATTTTTCAGTTATTAAAGCTGATGACTGAAAAATGTGAAGTGAACCCCATCTCTTTTGCATTTAATTTTCACAATAAACTAATATATCATGTAATAATAATTCCAATATGAATTGATCAGTACAAGATCATTTTGTAGACAAACACTCACTCTGAGCAGAGGGTAGTACAAGTATATGTTGGGTAGTGTAATTTCTTAAAAAGGATTGGTTGGAAGTGAAAAATAGAGATGATTAATAAGTGTGTTGAAAAAGAGAAGTGAGTGTTTGTGTACAAAATAATCTTCTGCCAATCTATACGTATTTAAATGAGGTAGAATCACACCATTAATAATATGTTTATTCCAAGATTAAATATCACTTATAGTTTACACTGGACTTTAGATGCATGGAAAAAAATAAATAATGTCATTAAGGTAGACTGCATATATGTAACACTATTGACACCAAACCTAATCATGTTATTACCAAACTTGACATTTGTTTGATTCAAATGAAACTAATGATTAAAATCGACAAGGAGTAAGGTACAATATAAAATCTCAAACAGCTACATTATTATGCATTTACTTGAAAGAAAGTTATATGAACAAAGATTATGATCATGTTATTTTCTATAATTTTTATTCTATAAAAGCAATTTTTCCTAACTCATAACATTGTTTCCTGATTTTTAAACTACAATTGATATGGGTGTAATGGATATAAATTAGCACCATTCTCTAATCAAATACTGTTTGGTCGAACCTCCACCACATAAAATCCCTTGCAAATGCGGCACTGGATGCACATGTCCATTATTCATCAAGAATCTTAAGTCTAATCTTAATGCTGTCAGCTAACCAAGTTCACAAAATATATTAAATACTTTAGAAAGCATCCATACCTATATCAAAATAATACTAAGAATGTTTCTTCAGTACTAAAAGAATTGTTTTTATTAAGTAAACTATTAATTTTTCCGGTCTCAGGTTAGCCATGAGAGTTAAGGTGTTGGTCTCAATCTCACTTTGTAAACCTAAAGTGGTGAGTTCGATTCTCTCCTGGACAATAGGAATTTATTTAATGACAAACTCATTAAATAAAATCAGTAGTCCCATCATGGATAGAAAAGGTTGATAACCTATAGATACCCTGTTCCAATTAGCCTTGTAGCACAAAGTAGATGTTAATAAATAACAAAATCGTATTTCATCATGAAGTCAAAATATATTCATTATATTTAAAGAAACACTAATGAAAATGATCCCCTAGGAGAACATAAAGGAAGAATTATCAGACGGTTTAATACATGAGCCAAAGGAAAAGAACAGATATTCACCTCCCGAAGAACATAATTATATGATTATCAGATGTGTTGGAATTCTGATTGCTATAGCATTATTCTTTTGGATTTTAGTTATTGTCTTAAAAAGCATATTTTGTACTAGTAGCAGAGTAAGAAGAGGGCAATCATGGTCGTAAGAACTTAAATTTTAAAATATTTTTCATTTTTAAGAAGTAAAAACTGACAACATTATTTTCAACTCCTTATAGCTAACCTCTTTCAAGAATACTAGAAAAGTAGGAGGTTTTCTCTAATTTTGATTAAAGATAATTATAATTTACAAATAAAACCTAGCCCTCGTGGTTTCTTTTAATAATTTTATAATGACTAATTAGCCATAAAAAGCCCAAAGAACTGTAATAAGCAGAATATCAGCTTGTTGTCTTCTTGAGTGCCTCCATATCTATTTATGTGAATGTGTATGCTAGAAATGCTAAATACCATGGGGATTCATAAGTCTCTAGATTTTTATCACCATCCTCTTTTGTAATTTGAAGCCACTTTTCTGAACCATGATAAATCTTTAATTCAAAATATTCTTTACAACAATTTTACACTTTTCCAACACAACACCTGTCATGGAGAAAGTGTGCCATGAACCAGAATAGGTGGTAATTAGAAAGTGCAAGATATGTGGGATGAGGAAAGGGATCAAATTCCAACTCCTTTTTTTTTTTTATGTGGAAATAGTAGTATGAGATCTTGAGTTGTTGGGGCAAAAGAACTTGGTTCATATTCACCAGTGCTGGGTACTGGTGGGCTAGACCTGAGTAAACTCTCTCATGTTCAGGATAAATCTCTGAAGGATGTTTTTGTATAGGGACTAATACAAAGTATTAATTATATTGAAAAATGTTAGTTCAATTTTTTTAGTTGTCATTACATTTTACTGATCATGTTTCTCAAACAAATTATTGTTAACAATAAGAAATTATTGTTAATAAGATATATATATATATATATATGTTAATGCTTTCAATCTCTTCCTCCTAATTATCTTTTTTCACTGCCCCAGTGAGTGTGTTATTGCCTGAGCCTCTCAGCCAATCAACAGTCTCCCTTCCACCATTTCCCTCTACAAATCACTCACAAATAATTCTGATGGCAATGAATTAAAATTAAATTGGAATACTTAGTCCCATGAGACGCACTTGAAGAGAAAAATTCATATAGACTTTATTACACATATACATGCAAGATTGGCAACATTAACTATTTTAAAATTTAAATAACTTCAATCGTTGACATCCTTCCACTAATAGTCATCCTCCTTAATTTGAGTCCTATTACAATCATAATATGACATTTTTCACAATTTTTGTGAGTAATGACATCTTTGTGCATAAAGCCCATTTTAATGACAACAATATATATTATTCAATTTCAAAAGTATGAACAAGATAACTAATTTTTCATGTATTCTAATGTGTTTATTCTTTTCTCCATTTGCTTTATTATTTAGTAGTACATGTGAAACAATGAGAAAGTATCATGATGCACCACCATCTATATCAGCGTCATCTCTCATGACAAATGGTAAAGAAATTTTATAACATTATTTTTTAATTCATGGAATGCTTGATCAATTTAGATTCGTGAATAAACTGATGTATGATCCAATGAATAACCTAAGTACATAATTCTTCAATTCATAAAACGTTCAAGTTTTTCCTCCAAGAAAAACATAGTTAAATGGTTAGATTGTATAGTGATTGGAAATGTAAATTGTAATAATACATATTGTTATTACACTACTACCATACATGTATATAAACATTTTTATATACATGTGTATAAACATATAATATTATTGTCTTTAATAACTTAAGAAACTTCAATGAAAAAAAGAAAGATCACTAAACTTAGTTGCCACTATAAACTTCCTTTACCAAGGTCAGGACAGTAGCATTTAAAAAAAGAAAGAAAAAAAAGTTCTATAAACAAATCATGTTTACTGAAAATACATTTGAAATACTACACATCAATTCATTTATTATAAATGAGACATTACGGCTCATATATTATATTAATTTTTAGGAAGTAAACACCATTGATTAAAAAAAAAAAAAACATTTAACACTGTTTTTTTTAATGAGAAAAGTGTCTAAACTTTTCAGTGCACAAACCTGTATACCCAGCCTAATACTATATCAACAGACCTACAACTAAGAGTACTAATATGCAAAACTAATCTGTGCACAGACCAAAAAACACACACGTTCACTATCTGCACATGCACTAACCAATTGAACCATATTAAAAATAATTGTTATCAATTTTATAATTTCAATACTAACTGTTCCAGTATATCAGACAT
Source organism: Riptortus pedestris (assembly GCA_019009955.1). Taxonomy (NCBI): domain Eukaryota; kingdom Metazoa; phylum Arthropoda; class Insecta; order Hemiptera; family Alydidae; genus Riptortus; species Riptortus pedestris. The sequence continues at coordinate 104,376,650 of CM032232.1, read as the reverse complement.
CAAACATTCAAAATGATGGTCATCAACGAAGTCAACAAAAAGGTAATTAGCATGCTGTAAGGTAATTTAAATAAATAATTTTAAAATTGTTTTAATTTAATTATTTATTAACGTCCACTTTTTGCATCTAAGGCTAATTGGGATAAAATTGTTTTAATAACACTGTGAAAAAAAAAAAAAAACCTACTCTACTGAGACTCAAGATTCCATGAATGCAAAAACTCCATGAGGATTTATTACTTTCAGATCAATGATACAGAAATTAAAATTACTGTATTGCTACTCAATAGCTCCAAAGATATAAATACCCTCTCTAAAACCTATATCAAGTTGTCCCATTTACAGAATGAAAATTTCAAAACAGAACTTGGGATACACCGAGGCACTACTTCCTTTAGTATAACGATGAAAAATAGATTTGCTTAAATTTTATAGTTCTTAGTCAAAAACTAGTAACCCCCACTGAAATGACTGGAATAAAAATCACAACATAAATACCAATTTTGAATAGCTTTTGGATTCTATTTTGTTAATATAGTGAGACGAACTCAGAAATCAATCCATAAACGACCAAAGAAGAAAGTGACAACAGTTTTACAAAAATTAAAAGAATTATGCTTCATCACTAAGGCAGAAAAAGAACAGAAGGCATCGAATGCAACAATAATATCACTTACATCATCAGGTGTTGGTATGTAAGTAAGCAACTCTTAGATCAAATAATTTCCAGAAACAATACACTAAAATATTGTAGTAAATTATACACTGGAAGTGAGGCATGCTGTTAAAATCCATCATTATTCCCGTCATTCTCACTTAATACCATACACAATAATTCAAACCAGACTGATTAAAAATTTAGTACACATCTTCTAAATGACATAGCTACTTCATAGTTTTAAGTAGTTTTGTAAAGGAGTGTGTAATTTCAAATTAATTTAAAATATTTTAACCATCATCATCACGATCTAAAGGCTATCACCTAGTTCTGTAGGTGGATTCTTCTTTTCATATTACTATACCCACAGAATTCCATGAGATGTTTGATGTCTTCAAAAATTAACCCAAAATAAACTTTTACACTATTTTTTTTTTTTCAAGGCTTTAATCTCATCTCTATTTTCATTTAGCTTATTCAGAAAATCTGTGTTTGATTTCCTTTCAAGAATTCGTCAGTATCTACTTCTATTAGGCCAACATTTTTTTGGTTCCCGTGAATGCTTAATTTTTTTTTTAGGTGCTCCTAGGTTCCATTTTTGAGGACATACTTTTTTTATACTTCGCCTGATTATGAAATTTTCCATAACTAATAGATCATCACCATTTACTTCTGTTCCTGAATAGCAATGTTTTAATTTTATTTTGATATCTTTGTTTAACAAGAATGCAATCAATTTATAATAAAAGTTTATCAGTTTGCGGTTCCAACTTTTTTTAGTAACTTTGTAAAAGTATTTTGGATTCATGCTCCTTACAGAATCACAATAGCATTACCTAAATTTTTCCAGTTTCTTAATAACTCCTGAGTGTCACTAGCATGGCCTTTACCTATTATGGAATTAAAAGTCTCCCATAAATACAGTATTGTCCTAGGTTGAAGAAGATTTATTAAAATTCTTCTGTTTGATCATAAACCAGTTGATTTCAACCAAGAATTCTGAAATTATAATATATGTTTTAACTTAACAACGAGGTTCTGATAAAGACAGAATTGCCAATCTTCCTTCCAGATAGATGTTCATATCTGAATTAGTTTTTTTTCTTCCTGTAACTTCCATGGAACTGAATTCATGAAATGAGCAGTGTCATGTCATTTGTTTTGCTCTAGCCTTGCAAAATTTAGCGTTAGATAAAAATTACTAATCTCTCGCCCAAAAGTGCCAGATTTCAGCATCTTTGACTCAAGAAATGCCTGAAAAACAGAGCATTGTCTCTAGTAGATAAACAATTTTAACCATCTGATGAGTAAAGACCCAATATCTTAACAATAAATTGTTTAAATGTGAATTTTGGGGCAAAGCACATTAATATCCAGTATCTAGGGCACACATCTTTGGTTGAAGCCCGCATGATGCTACTTGCCATACTAGTGCCTATGGTCGCACTGCACCTATATCCATGCAGCTTATATAGTCAATCATTCATGATGCTCAGTGGGAACTAAAGGAATGGATTAGCTCCAACCTAAAAGCCTAATAACTGAAGAGCAAAATAAAATGTAGAGAATGATCTCTAGATTCAAACTTCACAGTTAATGTTCAGAAAGGTATAACAAAATTTCAGTAAAATATAAAAGTGCTTTACCCTTGAAGTGAATTATTTTATTCATAATTGTGAAATGTGTGTTTAGTGTAAATGAGAGTTTCTTCTCAAAAGGGCCATAATGAACTCTGAATGTTATGTCTATTTCAGGGATGACTCTTTCCAACCGCTATTCATGACAATCAGAAAAATAAGAAAAGAAGAAAAGGAATCAGACAAAAAAGAAAAAAAGAATACAAATAAAGCAAGGAGTTAAAAACTTAAATACTGTAGAATCTTAGTATACGATATATAGCAATTAACACTGAGAATAAACTTGTATAGTATTAACAGATTATAAAATCAGAACAAAACCTTATGGTGTATCTCAAATAAAACAGTTGGTACTAGTTCTTAAAATTTGTTGAAATCGGAAATACATCATTTAATTGATAATATGTCAAATTACATGTGCGCCTTAATTCTTAATGGTATTAGTTTAGTAGGCATCAGATACTTAGGAATACATTTGCTTCAAAACCATTAAGTTGGTATTTTAAGTGAAGGATGGTAACAAAAAAATACAAATAGCTCCACTAATATTTGAGTAAAATGCGTAGAAAACAGTTGTAGTAATTAACTTCATTGGGATGAATGGTTTTATAACATTTATTGTTGTGGTACATAATAACAGATATTTTTTATTTAATTTTTTGCCTTTCTATTAACCCTTGCTCTTCCAGTAAAATGTTGGCCAATAGCAAACAAACTATCATTTACGATACAATTAAATATAATGCTTGGTTACAACAAATATCTAAATTGTAGCTCCAGCAGTATTAATTAACAAATTGACACACATACACACACTCTGAGAGGGAGAGAGAGTGAGAGGAGGCAGATACAACTTCTAAAAAAATAAATAAATGTTTTATTTAATCTTTTACAATAAGAGCTATGAAACCATTTTCTTTGATCTCTCAATTCTTCTTAAAGAAGTTGATTTTCCCAATATCTCTAGCATCTCTGCAACTCCAGGTCCTTGCTTTAAAAATAAATAAAGATTTTTAATATGCATCACAATTTTACGAAATTTTAAGCTCTGAAATGAAATTCCACTTACTTTTAGTCCACTTAATGACATTCTTAATAAAGACATGATGTCCTTAAAAGGAATGTTTTTTTCCTTTGCAAGGTCCTTTAATAATGTGAGAAGCTCAGACTTTTCAAATTTCACCTTAGAAAGTTTTTTTATCAATTCATCTAAAATTTCTAAAACAAAATGAAAAAAATAAATAGGTATATATATAGTGTTGCAAATATTGTGTATAAGTAATCACTTATTTTAGAAGAATGAAGAAAATAAAGGCAACCCTACAGAAGAGTGGCACCAGAAAGTGGGGTCTAGAACTGTTTGGACGATGAAAACCAGTGGGCCTGGAGTCGGTGCCATTCTAGGCCCGGTGCCGGGCTATATACAAATTGGCCAGCTTCCCCAAAAGTTAGTTCTCCGCTTTCTTACTAGTGAATAACAGTGTGTTCAGTGCAGCATTTAGTGAACAGTGCATATATAGTGATTAGTTATCAGTGCATATATTGATTAGTAGTGAAGAATAATTAATCAAGTGTGTAAAAGTGTGTAGTGCATCATCAAATAAATTGTGCAGTGATAAAAAACACTAAGTGTATTTAATTTTGAAATTCAAAAGAACCCTAATAATCAACATTTATTATGTTTGCAATAAATGTAACAACTGGTGCCAGATGAGGGATTGCAAAATTAAAATAAACTAAAATGAAGTTTGAAGAACTAAAGGTGGAACATATGAAAAAAGAGCTGGGTAAACTGGATCTGCAAACTTAATAAAATAAACATAGCCTGCTTTATTTTCACGTTTTTTTGGGCCTACGATACTGCAAGCCATGAAGCCATGAGTCACCATCATTGGTGATTCACGGTTCTTTCTAACACATTGTCATACCCTGTGGGTATTAAGGTCCTGAAGTCCCTGTTTATAGTCAATTCACTGATTATATTGAGGTTCTGAGATTTGATAACTTTTTTCGTGTTTTTCAGAGCTATTGGTTGTGAACCTACTATTTTTACACATTTGCCACTATTACTCAATACTGATGGAACAAAATTATCAAACTTTATACGCTTTATGCTTTATAACGTTATTCCTTTGTAAAAAATAGGAAAAAAGTATTTGACTTTGTTTTCTAAAGACACTGGGTGAGCAAATTAACTCCAGTTTTTTCTTTTTATTTTTTAATAGTAATTATTTGGCAACTCCTTACCAGGGTCACTATTTGAAAGATTTCCTTGTTTAGGAACAATCCACAGAAACTCCATATTTTTACCAACTAAGTCTTTAAGATATGAAATCCTAGGAAGGCTCCAAAGTAATACTGTCTCAATGTGTTTGCTGGAAAGATCTAATTCATCCAAAGAATACCTACAAAGAGAGAACAATTTAAATAAAATTATAATAAAATAAATAAGTGGAGACACATTAAATAAACAAAGGGCAGGGGAAGGGTATATCCATTCAATTACTCTGTAGCAGAGGTAAGAAATGAGATAGCATTCATGGCTGTCAACTCGGATAAAATACTGTCTAGCTGAGTGCAAATATTTTAACTAGAGTTTAAAAATTTACCAATAATTGAAAGAACTAAATCATAATGTCAATTAAGCTTGAATAAAGTAACACACATGTGCATCATGGTTTAAATAAGAGGATATCATACAATACAATACAACACCACGGGCATTTTATCATGGCTATAAATATTATTACGTTTTATTACAAAACCAGTAATAAAACATTGTCAATAAGAGTTCTTTTGGATTGCAAAATTAAACACACAAGTTTCATAGTTTTTCACTGCACGATTTATTTCACAATGCACAATACTCTTGGTTAATTATTACTACTTACAGTATTACACTGATAGTGTCACTGTTCTTCAGCTTACACAGTCCAATAATTCACTCGTGGTCACTAAAATTTACAAAAAGATGGCACTGCACTGACCTTTACTTCGCGGCACTGCACTTTCTTAAACACGGCACTAAACTGTTACTTACAGTCACGACACAACACTGTTCTTCACGGCACAACACTTTGCCGCACTGCACTAAGTCGCACTGTAGCGCTGAACATCCCTCGAAGACCGTCGAGCGTCCACTGAACTGCGGTACTGGCAGGGTCTCGTATAAATGCCTGTAGAAGGGGCTAGCCAAGGAAAGGTCTAGACTAGAAGTTCCAGAACTTCCTGGAAGGCCCTAATTAGATTCTGCCGCTGGCCCTATTTAGATCAAACGCAAGGCTCCCTCTCCTTCAGGCAATCTTCCACGTATTAATTTTTCGTAAAAATATACATTTCTTTTGTTTTTCTACTCCACAAATCTAGTAATTATACCACTCTATACAACAGAACATTTTGACTAGTGATTTCAGCTCACCATATATTCTCTATTTCTAAGTAACAATTCAATGAGTAGAAGTTGGGTTTACTAAAGGCTGAAAACAAGAAAGTATGAAGATCCCACTTAATATTTGAGTTACCAAAAAATGTATAACATCAACAATTGTAGAACATCAATAGTTTAACAAGATTGGTTCTATAACATATTTTGATCAGACACATAATAACAGAGAAATTTTAGAATTCAAACTACCACCTGCTTTAACCCATCCTATTTCTGGGGTAATTTCAATCATAAATAAATATGATTTTTTGTGATGAATGAAACAGTTAAATATTAATTGATGATGACATTACAAAACATATTTGCATGTATCGCACATAATAAATGTCAGTTGAAAACAATATTTGGTATTTAGTCTTGGAATAAGAAGTCTCATGATAAAGTGACTTATTGTTAATGTGCAATGACATAAATTGGGGGTTTACTGAAGGCAGGAAAATAAAATTAAGTGCACGGGCTGCTTTAACTAAGCAGATTTCCCACATGCAAACACTGCATTTTAATTTCAGTGCAATACAGTGTTTTATGTGATGATCAGTACATTAACATGTTTTGTGATTCGTGACTTATTGTACTGTGCAATAAGAAGTGAAGTTATCGGTGCATATTGTGAGTAGTAGTGAAGAATAATTTACTAAGTGTGTAGTGCATTGTCAAATAAATTGTGCAGTGATAAAAATGCTAAAGTTTGTATGTTAATTTTGCAATCCAAAAGAACTCTAATAATCGTTTATTGTTTTCTTAACATAACGTAACATATATAAATTATTTTGAACAGACTTCAATATTGACATATATTCATCTCCTAGGTAGGATCATTGGACATTTGAGGGAATATATGGAAATATTGTGTCACGAGTACAACCTCAATAGCTGATTTCTCTCAAGGATAATCTGCTAAAACGATATGTTTGAAACATATTTTGAAATAAAATATAAAATTTTATAACAATATTTCTTGAAGTCGTGCGTTCATAGCAGAAATTCTTTTTCTTTTTTCTATTAAAATTTTAAAGCCAAAATCAAAGCACTATTTTAATACTTACTTATTACCATATGTTCTCTCTACCAGGGTTTTAACCTCATCTATTAGCAAAGCCTTTTCTCTATCACTTTTAGCCTTTCTGGATATCTCAAGTCTGTTGAATTCTCCCAATCTGTCAGTTGGAAGTTTTCCGGAACTTTTATTAACGAACTTTATATCAAACTGTAAGAAAACAATCAACAAAATATAACATCAGTGGTATAGTACTTTTGTAGATTAGCATAAGGGAAATAATTTATTAACTAACCTTAGATACAAGTTCGTCTATTGAAGATGTAGGGCTCATATCAGGTGGAAAACCTCCACCTGCCTGTTTAACATAATTTAACAGTGCCCTTGGAAATAATCCACTTTCTCTCAATGATTTAACTGTAATATCATTTTGTCTTTTTGATAATTTTGTTCCATCAGTATTGAGTAATAGTGGCAAATGTGCAAAAATAGGAGGTTCATAACCAAGAGCTCTGAAAAACAAGGAAAAAGTTATCAAATCTCAGAGCCTCAATATAATCAGTGAATTGACTATTGAATGTGAATTGAATTAAACTTATAGCTGTAAAATCAGTAAAATAATACTTCATGGATACTGTGTCCTCCCTTTCTTGTTTAAATTCTTAATTACAACATGCCAGAGGGGTAAGACTAAGGTAGATTAGAGTTGTAGTTTGCATACTCATACTGGCTGAGGTTTATCATTATGGGTTATGGAGGGAAGCCTATCTAGCATTTGGCCTTGAGTGAAATTTTCTCCGCTCATGTCTTTATTGGTGTGAACAGAATTTTCTTCAAACTGACTTTATTGCTGGATGGTCTGATGCAGAAGGTAACAGGAAACTACTGTATCCCCTTGTGATCCTATTATTCCCTTGTTCATTCTCGTGAATATCAGGTCCAATAAACAAACCTTCTAAAGGTGTAGCCTGTCGATAATAGCCTCCCCTCTCTAACATATCTAGCTCTATGAAGAACCTTCTTTAAATTCATTCTCCTTTCTTTGCTCAGATAGACAAAAAGTAATGGAAATTATTTTTGTTTTAAATTAACTACAGTATAAGAACTGAATAAAGAAATAAAGCATTACTTACATATACCAGCCATTTTGCCTTATATTCTGACAGGGCTCACAATTTTCTAGACTGATATTAATAAATATGATTATTTAACTAGCCAGAGTTTTTGAGTTAAGAGCCCTACAAAAATAATATAAGTTACAAAATTTAAACAGATCTGTTCCAAAAAAACTCAATGGTAGGCCAATTATTCTAATAACTTATATTAATTAAATTTAAATAATTAGAGCCAGTCATAAACTGTGTTATCAGTCTCTGAAGAGAACAATGAATTTCAACAAGAAGCCTGGACACATTTATTATGAAAAAGATAGGCTCTTTAAAATATAAAATGACACATATTAGTCCAAAACAGCAGGAACAAAGAAACAACTATTCTCATGGTTGTTTATGAGTTATCCTATGGGGAAGGACAATGCGCTTTTTTCAATGCACTATCTGAATACCAAATGTAATGTCTCTTCTAGTCTCATTTCATTGAAAGGTATGGGAAAAAATTTTTGGAGCAGAGACTGACAAAGAAGTGAAGTGGGCACGCCAACTAGATGACAGGAGAGGTAAGAGATACATTCATAAGTCAATTAAGAAATCTGATGTGGACACCACAAAACTTCCTTGTACTCCTATTAAATTAAATGTTCAAAATGTTTTGTTTAAAAATATTTCATTTGAAAGTGACATGCTATATTTCCGCTAAAATTTCCAATATGGACAGGATCAAAAAATGTCACAAACATAAGTCATAGATACTCAACAAATAAAAAAAAAAACCTAGACAAGTCTTCTGTACCTTCAATAGAAAAAGTTTACCATATTTTATTTTACCCTTTCTAACCCTCCTCCTCCCCCTTAAAAATAAAATAGATGAAAATGGCTTAAATCGTCAATTCCAATAGAAATTGAAGGCGCACAACAATAGAAATATTAGGACAGCCCTAATTTGAAATTTCATCATTTTAAGGTCAGTCGTTTTTTATGCAACTAAGACTGCCTAAAAGGAAGGTAAAAAAAAAGTTGAAAATTAATCAACGTCACTTATCCTACTCTAGATTCTATTTTTAAGTCATGATTATATAAAGTCTCTTGCCCAGAAGGATTTGAGTCGTAATATAGCTAGCTATCCAGGCCTACATATATTGTAACTACTGAAATTTCTTTTGCTTAACAATCTTAACATATTACTTTATGTTTAATATATTGTTATACAACATATTATGGCAGGCAGTATTTTTCTGTCAACATCTTCATCATTTCATGTTATGACAGGCAGTATCATAACTTCACCCACTTCCTCACTTCCATTCAGTTATCTATTTTTTTAAAATACCATTTTTGTAAATACAGTCCATTTTTACCCTCCACCCCTAAACCATACTGACTGGTGGTAATATAAATTCTAACTGAAGGAACTTGTCCAACCAATATCGCAGAGTGATAAATGGGAATGAACTATTAATTTTCTAACAGGGATATTTTAAGTAATATACGTATAAGAAAATAAAACTTTATTTGCACTAGTGGCTGTCAACATTGGGTAGTAGACATTGAAAATTGTTTATGTCACATGGGTTTGAAAACTGATCTAACTAATGATTTTTGTTCATTAAATTTTCATTGAATTGGCTCATGATATTTCATAAGGTGAATGCTTGTAGAATATATGCATATACACTCAGTTTTATTTCAGTAGGGCTGATTACCTATAAATCATTATATGCTTGTTAGTGCTTTGTAACCATTCAGCTCCTCGAATCACATGAGAAATATTCATTAAGTAGTCATCAACGACATTAGCTAAATGATATGTAGGCCAACCATCAGCTTTCAAAATAACTGGATCACCTTCAATTTCTTGTACTTCGTGCAATGTTGTCCCATAAACCATGTCAATAAATGGCTCAGCAGAAACAAGCTGGAAATTAAATAAGGAATTAATAATAATTCTTCAGATAATTACAGAAAATCAAATATTTAATTCACTGAATATGAATAAGTATATATTAGTAATGGTGCAAAGAACACCTCACCTTAAAGCGAATGCAACTGGACAAACCAGCTTTCATTTTATTCAATACATCTTCTGTACTTAAATGCCTGCAATGATTATCATATTTCGGAACAAGTCTATTTCTTATAGCATCTTTTCTTATCAAATCAAGTCTTATTTCAGTACAAAAACAATGATAGGCTGATCCACTAGAAATAAGCTTATCAACAAACTCTCTGTAAGGAAAAAGAATTTAATGTTTAATTTTCAATCTTTATAATTAAATAGCAACATTACAATTGTTTATAGTGTTGAATTTAAATGTTCAGGTATCAAAATAATGTACTAATTAACTTAAAAATATGTCCAACGAAACTGAAGGATAAGATAGAAAATGCCAGGTTGGAACAGGATGCCCTAGTTATTTGGAGAGCTTGCTAGCTAAAACCACGCAGGAAGGAAGGCTTGCAAGGAGATATACCAAGAAGAGCTATTGAGACACCCTGAGTAACATATTTACTGTTCATGAATGATCATTCGAATACTTGCCAGGAAATGGTACATACGCTGAGGAAAGGTAGACATTTAGACAACTCAGAATATCTAGAAATTAAGTTGAGAAGTTCAGTTTGGCGAGGGACGCAAAATAAAAAAAGGCACAGTAACAAGTTGGGGTGGCTTCTTCTCCACTTGGTGGGTTCTTGGTAACCCAGGATGGTAAGTTCTATCCTCCATTATCAGATCAATGTTGCATTTTAAAAATAAATGTTTTATTTTTTTATGTATCACATTTCTTTGTCAAGTTCAATAGCTCTGTTTAATATGCATTTATTTAGTGACAGACTCATTAAATACAATTCTTAGTCCCACCCTGGTAAGAAAAGGTAACCTATAGATAATCCGTCCCAATTAGCCTTATTTTTAGTAGGAAAAAGTGGATGTTAATTAGTGGGATAGTTGTTTAGGAATACTTATTTAAGTAAATATATGAAAAATAATATAATAATTACTTATAAATCTCACGTCTTTCTGATTGAATGTAGGGACCAAACTTCCCTCCAGAAGATGGCCCTTCATCCGGAGTCAAGCCAGCCCAATTTAAATCATATTCTAACTGTTCAATAGCTTCAGGTATCAACCTTGTTCTGTCAGTGTCTTCTATTCTAAGGACACATTTTCCATCATGTGATTTCGCAAAAAGGAAGTTATACAGAGCAGTTCTCAGGCCTCCAAGATGCAGATTTCCTTTAAAAAAATAATGAACTGAATTAATAAGTATATATAATATGAAAAATAATCATACATTTTATTTACTTAGTAATAGGTGAATTTAAATTTTTCATCAGTCCCAAGGGGGCCTTGCTTGAACTAAGGCAATCTACAATCTGATGAAAATTGAAGTGTTTTTCTCCATTTCAAGCATGAAAACTTAAGTAATTTATTTATTTCTCACATAATTAGAAAGATTTAACTACAGGATCATTTTCTTTTTCAAATAATTTGCATTACTGCTCAATATGTGAGAAAACAAAATAAAAAATTTAAAATCATCGAGGCCATTATCAGGCTATATTATAAAATGTACTAACTTAAGGTCTACCTAATTAGTGATTTTTCTGAGATGCTTACTCATTAGAAAATATATTTTTGTTTTAAACCAAAGCCCACTGATTACTGACTGTGAAATCTTAGAGAATGAATATATTGAATAAAAATGTGTTGAAAATTAAAGAAATAAGGTGTTAATTTAAGACATTTTAATTTAAAGGGCCATAAAATTGAAATATTTAGGCACAATGTGGATACTTATGTTAATACCAGGTAGAGTGGAGTTGATTCAATGGTAACTTCTAGCAGCATTCAAAATTTCTGCTCAAAACTATTAAAATTTTTTAAATAATCAATTTTTTTAAAAAGGACAAGAATATAAACAAATTATGAAACTGTGCAAACAAAAACACTTGAAAATGTTTAACTAACAAATACACCCATAGACTTCCACAGTTCTTATCATTATTACTATTAAGGTCTTAAGGTATTGATCATGTCTTCCACGTTTTTGCCACAGAACCTGCAGAAAGAGAAAAAACACCATAGGAGGAGACCTGTGGCACTATGGGAAAGAAAAAATCCAAAAACAATTCAAGAAAGATAGGAAAAGAAAACTTCTTTTTTTTTTTCTTTTCTAAAAGTGCTCGTTTCCCTTTTACTTTACTATAAGTAGCAATTTATAATTAGATTTAATAAATATATCATAGATGTAGGCACATACTAATACAATATCTAGCAAAAGAATTATTTAGGGATGTGTTAAATTAATGTTATTAATTTTTTTTTAAAGGGATGGCCCTTGAAGAGGTGGCAAATAAGTCACAAAACATGTAGGGCATTTCAATAAAGTTTTCTCCAAAAAAAATGTTTTTTATTGGAGACACTTGCCATAAATTATGAAGAATATAAAATAAGGAATTATTGAAACAAAGTCATACTGGATTTGCACAATGTGTGATAGCAGAAGTTGTCAAACTTTTGAATTGTGGTATATATTATCTTATTTCCTCCAATATGTTGACGATAAATGAATATGTACTATCAATAGCTATTAAATTTACTTGGTAATGTCATTGTAAAAAAGACAATATACATTTAAACTCAATATGATTTGAGCTTGCCCGGGAGGGGGGAGGGGGGGATGCTACAATCGATTTCCCTCTCCTTGCTTTTACAATATAAATTAAACTATTTTTAGGGTACTACTATTATTTATTTACACCAGGTATATAAATTAATAGAAAATTCAAAATTTTCAATGTTTTGAATAAATAATTTAAATAAAGCAGTGTTAATAACACTCCAGCGGGAGCGGAAGTTGTTGGGTGGGTAACTCAGTTAATTGTGTTAACTTATTTCCTGTGAAATATATTTGCTTTCTACTCACATTTACTATTATGTACATAACTAAGCTCGGATTGGTTTTCGACTGGAAATATGTACATTACAGATAATGTTTAATTATAGAAGATGCTACCCATGATTATGATTTGAATTATTCATGATGTGTCAAACAGTGGAGAAGGATTGATTAGGGACTTATTTACATTCATGCTTCAAAACTGAAATTTCTTTTCTATAAGTCCCCTACCTGACCCTTACAGGAAAACAATGCACCCAGATGGAAGTGTACTTGTACATTGAAGCCTTGCCAAAAAAAGATACCATCATCATTCAGTTTCAAGTGATTTCCCGAGCAAAGCCGGGTACCAAATATATTATTTTATGTATATTAGTAAAATATATTATTTTACTCTATTCAAGTAAAATGCTTAGATCTAGTAACCCATGTTACAATTGCAGAACATAAAAGAGTCAAAACAGATTACTTCATATCCCGGGTAGCTAGCAAAAATGAATTCCTCAGAATAAATAGGCATCATAAAGTTATCCTTCCAAAAAAAAAATTACTCAAATAGAAGAACGGACATCATAATTCCTGATAAAGATATTAAAATGGCACTCGTAGATTTAACTGTTTGGTTCCTAGTAAATCAAGAAAATTTATAAAAGCTGTATCTGATATTTAATAGAAAAATATAAAGTAACCAGTGGCTGAAAAAAACATTTTTCTTTTACCTCTATAGTGAACATTTCACTCAAATTAGCCGAATCTCATTAAGATTCAATTTAAATGGTGGATTACCATCTGAATGAAGGTGAAGCCTAACAAAGAATAATAAAAAAACATACAAATAAGCAAGAAAAACTAAAAAAGCCAAGTAGCTCGCAATCTAATTGATATAAAAAAATAAGGTGTTCAAATTCAGCTATTCTAAAAATATCTCTCTTTAAATTGTCATTTGAGCTTATACAGAACGCCGAATCCTCCATTGGTAAAGCATTGTAGTTATTAACTGGTTTTCTTCCTTTAGAAATAAAAACAAAGCATCTACATCAGTGAAAAATATAATCATATCTTTTCTCATCTTAAGTACTATTCTAAGTTCTATTTGTTAACTTCATTCAAAATATATTTGTATGGGACTCAGGTTAGCCATGTGAGTTAAAGCGTTCCCTTAATCTCACATGGTAAACCTTAGAGTGGTGAGTTCAATTCTAGGCAAATAGGAATTTGCAGACAGGGGGAAAAATGGCCATACTTCTACTGTAACAATTAATTCAAGTGACAGAGAACTTTTGATGCAGTGCATCATCAGTGCCCTGTCAACACACCGAAAAACAATAATTAATTATTGTTTTTTGGTGTGTCGACAGGGAACTGAAAATGATGTACTGCATCAAAAGCATTCTGTAACTTTAATAAGTTGTTATAGTGGAAGTGTGTCCATTTTGTTCCCCTACCTGCAATAGAATTCACTTCCACCTGCCAGAATACCAACTTAAAATAGGAATTCATTTAATGATGATTTCATTAAATAAAATCCTTAGCCCCTCCCTGGTTAGAGAAGGGTGGCAACCTGTAGACAGCCGGTTCCAATTAGCCACAATACCAAAAAGTCAATGTTAATAAATAATAAAAATAATAATTTGTATGAAAAGAAGATAAAAATTGAAACTCATCAAAATAAATGCCCCCCCCCCATGCCAAACAAATAAAAAACTGAATAATACCTGGAGAAATTACATAATTTTGAATGGGTATACATAATGAAAATGTTGATTTGAAAAGTATAAATCTAAGGGGAAATGTCAGCATAATGAATATCACTGAGATTGCTAGCAACATTTGGGAATGGAATATTTTTAATGAAAGTAAGCAATCATCCTATCCTAAATTGATACTGTTGAAAAGGGACCTAAAGTATACAATTTTTTTAATTTTGATCCCTACTGGTATAAGCAGAAGTTGTTAATTTTAGGCAAAAGGTTTACAGAGTACATAGTTTTTGGGATGTTTATGATAACGTATTTCAAATATCAGTACAATATTTATTTTCAAAGAGGATAGTCTCCTCTAAATATAAATTATTCAAACACAACTTTTATGTACGAAGTATTAAATCAGCTACCTGTGGGACTTGGTGCAAATCTCACTCGAACATGCCTAGAGAAAAATCTTACAGTAGTTTTGAAATTCATATTTAAATTTTTTTCTTCAATGGCTTAATAATGTGAAACGAAAATATATGAGCTGTCATTGAGTATTTCGAACGCTGGCGACTTTATACGGTCGATTTTCCTTATAAACGCACTTAACATGTCGTACTATCAGGCCGCCTACAATATGATTACAAGGCAAGATAAGCACAACTGGTAAGGTTATGTATCTCTAGCGGCAGTTTGCACTCAAGTAACTCAGCTGACTTTCACTTAAAACCTGAACCATGGATACGTTCAGTTATAAAGTTCTTTGAAAAATTTGGTTGGATGAAGTCCTTTTATTTCTGGGAAAATGGTAAGTTTAAATGGCTCCGTGTTCTTTTTAAAATTTGTATCGCTTATAACCTTTGTGACAATAATAAAATAAACCTTCTAGCACAAGCTGAAGTCCTCACAAAAAGACAAAGTTAAAAAGTTTATTGCATTCACTCAAACTGGTGAATCTACAGCTATTTATTGCTTATCACAAAATGATTGGAAATTAGATTTGGCTTCAGACAATTTTTTCCAAAATCCAGATGTCTACTACAAAGAACCCAAGACAACAGTTGACAAGAAAAAGATTGACCAACTCTTCAATAAGTATCGAGGTATGAATTTTACTTTTATGTAGATTTTTATTATTAAAACTGTCATTAATTTTCATTTAAATGTTTATATACTAATAGATAATCAAAACATAATTATTCAGAACCAAAAATACTTAATAGTTTTAACTCAATATTTGTTCACTAACTAATTCATAGAAGTTATTTCTAAATTAATTAAAAGAAATGATTCTGCTGTAGTTTTTTCCCCCTTAAAGATGTGATGTATTTTAAATATGAAAGGAAATTTTATGTTGTAAAGGAAAACATTTCCTAAGGTATTTACGTGAATAGTTTTTTATGGACACATAAATCTCAGACTGTATTGAAGCCAAAAAGGTAAAATGTAACAGTAGAAGAAAACAATGACACGTGAAAAACAAAGGTTCTTTATTTAGAAAGGTGATAGTGTTCGTTTAAAAAAAGAAGAACTGTCATGAAGAAGTCCAGATTCAAATTTCTTAAATAAATTATTTTATTTATATAAATAAATCTAGTTTGAGGCTATATATATATATATATATATATATATATATATATATATATATAAATGTTTGTGTGTTACTAATTAATTCAAAGTAATCAGAAATTTACAATCCTCAAATCCAAAAAAAGGAAGATTCTAGCCAAATATAATAGCACAGTTCTGCAAAAGGTAAACAATATCATTTTGATTACTAGAAGTTAACTGTTTCTTTAGTACTGGGCAAATAGTGGTTTTCAAAGGTTCCAAAATGGTTATCATATGCTTTAGCCACTCTCTCAGATTTCCCACAAGTGAACTCAGCTATTCATTTCAGGCTTAATTTTCAAATTATTTCATTGAATGAACATCCTACCTAGAAGTTGAAGTAAATGAGCTCCATTGAGATATATATGTGTGCGTGTGTGTGTACAATTATATAAATTTGTCAGTTAACATTAGTTTTTACATTTGTCCATGTTTATTATAAAACAGAAGATTGTGTTCATTTATGGTCAAAATTTGATTTTATCCCGTATATATCTGTAGTTGTTTGTCAGATCGAAAAATGCTACATAACCAATCTTTTAGATAATTTTTTTTTTCTCTATGTCTGATATTAACAGAATTCTTTGTATTTTGACAATCTGTAAACCCCCAATCCAGGCGATTTCTAATTTTAGCTATTTCGTCATTATACATCTCATATTCAGATTAAGATTCAATCTTACTTATATGAGGAATAGTCAGTATTACTTATATTAGAATGGTAGATAGGGATTACTCTGTGCTGATATGACCCACTGTGATATTAATGAGTGTTATTCCTTCACATGGGAAATCAGCTCAGTGTATCTAGCTCTCCTGTACCACACACAACTTAGAGGATATTATCTCAACATTTTGCATTAATTGAGTCCAACCAATTTGTGTAAATTGCTTTTGAGAAACATAGTTAGAGTTTACTCTGGTTGAAAGATAAATTAAATTCAAAAGAATGAATAATTTCTTATTTAATTTTAGATCCTGCGGAGCCGGATAAGATGACGGCTGATGGAATTATGAGGTTCCTTGATGACCTCAGTCTCAGTCCTGATTCAAAGTTAGTACTTATTATAGCCTGGAAATTTAAAGCTGCTGCTCAATGTGAGTTTTCAAAAGATGAATTTGTTTCAGGAATGACAGAACTAGCGTGAGTACCGGATAACTATATACATTCTTTAACTTAACATATTTCCCTTTTTTATTCTTAGGTAGTTTCTTAATTTGTGAAATTATTTATCAAATCAATTTATAATAAGACTCATGGCATACATTTATTTAACTCATTCTGGAGCAGTGACTTATTGGCTTTCTATCATAATCAGCAATATGAATCAGATTTTATTTCCCAGTGTCTCGAGTTTCAATGTTTTTCATCCCAAATGCTATTACAGTTCTAATCTTTTAAAATACCAAAGACCTTATCTAGGTGAGCAATATGAAAACATTTGTTGTTTAGCATAATGCTGGAATAGAAATAGTAGCTTATCACACCCAAATTACCTTGTACAATTAAACTCGTTGTTGCATGCACCATTGTATGCATTTGAATTGTATCTTATTTTATTTAGACGAAAGAATGAAATTATCAGGATCAATAAAAAGGCCTTGTCCTCAACTAGTGCTTTAATTTATGCTGAGTGCACTTTCAGAGTCAGCGCTCCATCTTCAGAACCTGGCACTGAAGCTCTGTCCCTGGAGGGCCCCATCGCACTTAGTCACGTCTTCCTTTTTATTAATGTTCTTCTCTCCATTCTATCCAGTTTTGTATGCATCCCTTCAGCCATGTTCAGTCTCTTCTGCTTCTTTTTCACATACAGGAGCTCATATTTAATAGTAAACATGTCGTGGCTCTTTCTTGGCATGTGCGGAAAATTTGGTGTCACGTGTAATGTACTCCTTAAGCCCTGTTCTTATCTTTCTTCCACTTTGCCACATCTAAGAGGCCAGAAATCCTATATACACCAGATCTGGCCAAGGGGTCCACATAGTCCTTAACACGGGGAACTAATTTTTCAAGAGCAGCTTGCTCCTTTTGGCGGTAGCTATTCCAAGTTTCCTCAGCCTAGACCCAGTATTCTCTGAAACAGGGCTCAAGTAAGGGATGGAGACAAGGAAAGGTTTCTTTCTCAGTTGCTCTTCCCCGTTGGTACTCTTCAGCTGCTTGGTCAACTTTCTCTTTAATCTCCGTTGGATAAGTCTGCCCAACTGTTCCTCATAGTCATTTGCTTTTGCAATATGCTTAATGCAACAAATTTCCTTAGTTAATTTTCTTGCACTAATGGAGTACTGATCAGCCTCTCCACCAGATAAGCAGTCCCACCATTTTGTATTTTTGGTGGCGCTTAGAATTGGTGGGTACTAATAAGTCAGTGGATGAGGCATTTATGAATATTCAGAATTTTTGACCCCCTCCATATCTCTCTATCTCAAGATCTAGGTAGCATAGCTTCTTAACTTTCACGTTCTCCAAGGTGAATTTAATTGACTCCTGGCAGCTATTTAAGTAGGAACGTAATCCATTCAAACCATCAGTAGAGCCACTAAAACTGACAAAAATGTCATCTACAAAACGGGCTCAGAAATCAATGCAACTATAGAACGGGTTACGAGCCGATAAAATGAATTTCTCCTCAAAGAAATTCATAAGCATATCAATGGCAGAGCCCATGATTAATCCCCAATCCATCTTGTAATATTTACCACCAAACTTGAAATAATTCTGTTTGAGACAGACCCGTAATAACTATGTAAACTCTTTTCCCAGTACAGGATTAAAATTTTGTATTAAAAAAACTTTTCAAAAACCCAAATGACATGGGGAGGGGGAACATTTCCAAACATGTAAATTATATTGAAAGAAGCCAAAATTCCTTAGTTTAGAGGTGCTTAATTTTTATATTAACTCTTCTCTGTTAGCCACACTATATTTAGATTTAAAGTTCGTGAGCCTCTTGAAGTTTTGTACTTACCAAACATTTCATGAGTTTTTCCAAGGGTGCCAATTTAAATGAAACAATAGGCCTAAACGGGTTACCATCTTTTATGTATTTTGGTTAAACAATAGAGTAATGGAGGAAGAGGACTCAATTGAACTAGGTAATGGAAGTCTTCTTTTTTACATAAATTGGGTTGGGGGCTTGTAATATGGCTTCTTTTATTTGCTTATTAAAAGTATTGGTTGGGCCCCATTCGAGTTGAGAACACCCTTCTTCAATTAGAAGGGGATAAATTCTTTTTTCGTATTCCGCATTACTCATTATCAGAGAGTCGTGACCCTTGTCAGCCTTGGTAACTATTAAATTATTATTCTTTAATTTATTGTACGTGTCTCATAATAATTTTCATAACTAACCGGAATCTCCCCCTCCCTTCTCACTATTACGATCCCTTCCCCTTCTGTTTTATAAATGTTTTTCTAATTCAATAGCACATTATCAATTTCATAGCAACCATGAGATCAATAACATCTGGGGGTGGGACAGGTAGGAGGAATTAACTATATTTTTGATACCCATTGGCGGATGTGCTTGTAACATACAGTGATAATAACATTTTTTTTCATGTATTAGAAATAAATAAAAAGTCAGCTCTTGACATGTATCTGTAAAGCAATTGCATTCATGACCTGTATTTATTCTTTCACTGATTAGTTAGAATGATGTAGAAAGGTCTTATCCTTGGCTTTAGTAAGAATTGGTTGTTTTGTTTCAGGTGTGATAGCATCGAAAAATTAAGAGCCAGATTACCTACTTTAGAAAATGAAATAAAAGATAATCTTAAGTTTAAGGACTTCTACCACTTTACGTTCAACTATGCTAAGAATCCAGGCCAAAAAGGACTTGAACTGGATATGGCAATAACATACTGGAACATAGTTCTTCAAGGAAGGTTTAGGTTTCTTGATTTGTGGTGCCAGTTTTTACAGGTAGATTTCTTCTTCAATTTTTTTTTATTGCAAGCCTATTTCAAAACTATTGGTTTGAGTCAATCATTTAAATCAGAATTATATCAATTTATGTTCAAATGTTCCATTCTTACGCATATTGTAATATTTCAAATTTTGAATGACCCATTATTAATGAATTTCTAGGTCATGTAAAAAAAAATCACTTAAATGCAAATAGAATTCTATTTTATTACAACTTATTGTATTTAAAAAAATAAAAAATATGTAAACATCAAATTCTGATTAAAATCCATTTTTTAGTCTTAAAATGTTTAGTTTATGAAATCCAATATGTGTACTTCGTCTTCCATTCACTACATAGATTTTATTAGTGTTTCATGAGAGTGGCTGGGGAAATAGTAAACAAATTGTGTTCAAGGTGTATTTTAGCAGATTTCCCTTGAGGGAAATCAGCTATTGAGGTTGTACTCATGACGCGAGTTTTGAAAAATTTCCTCAAATGTCCATCATTCCTACCCAGGAGATGACGAAAATAAGGTCCGTTCAAAATTATATATATATTTGTCTGTTAACGCTCTAGCAGTCGCAATTTTTGTTTGATCGTTACCAAACTTCATATTTAAGCGTTTTACGTAAAAAGAAAGATCAAGTTCGTTAATGGCTGAAATCGGACCAGTGGGAGGGGGGGATTTTTGAAAATTCGAAATATCTCCATTATTATGCGTCGGATCGAAAAATTGTATAGAATCAATCTTCTTGCAAATTAAATTTACTGTAAATATCGTTCTATACATTTATTCTGTAACTTGAATATTAACCAAGATATTTGTATGCATGTCTGTGGTTGGCAGGAGTCGGCTATGTTCGGGACTCTCCGCCGAGAGCTAGTGCGGGCCATTTCGGTAACTATTCGTCCATCGTGAATAGGTTTAGAGATTCCTTACTACTACTGTTGTTATTAAGCGGATTTCTCTATTGTAAAATGTCACGTGGGAAATCTGGTTAGTTTATGCAGCCCCTGCGTGACGGACGTTATAACTCCCTTGAGTTTTGAGTTAAACTCAACTTAAATTTCAATCCTTATTTATACAGGATTGTTACTAATGCAGAAATAGAGAATAGCACGTAATAACTTCATCTGTGATAGAATGAAAAAATGCTATTTTATCCTTGTGTCATTCCAGGGTGTGAGAATTTTGCTTACTTAACGAAACCATCATATGACAGCCATCTTTCAGGATCTGAAATTTAAAATACATGGTATTTGGATAACGATGAAATATAATTAGATAATCAGCTTTTTCCCCTACTTGTAGGAACATCACAAAAGGTCAATTCCCAAAGATACGTGGAATCTTCTCCTCGACTTTGCCACTGTCATAAATGAGGATATGAGTAATTATGATGAAGAAGGGGCATGGCCTGTACTCATTGATGATTTTGTTGAATGGGCACAACCACAAACAAGAGGGGATTCTCCACATTCAACTCAAGCGTAGCATCAACCTCAATACCATATTTTTTACAATAGAAAAATCCTTTAGAAAAGGCCAAGGATAGTTGTTTTCTTTATATTTTTTGTTTTATTTTGACTACTTTATTTCACATTTATTGTAAAATACTTTGGCAGTCTAATTTCTCTGGCCTTTCCTTGCTTCTGATAAAAGCAATATTTCAAAACATAAATATGTGAATCTAGATTTTACACTTAATATCATTATATTTCTTCTTCTGCAATGAGTCAGTTCACACTAAACCTTTATTATTCACACCATCAAGATTGTATTATATTTTTGTATCGCTTTTTATTCTTGTTTCAAAATTATCAATTTTTTTTTGCTGTTTAATCATCACTTCCCTAATCCTTAATATATAGTTTTATTACATAAAGTAATTTTTTGTTTTAATTGGAGGACCTTTTGATGTTTGGTTTTGTGATCTCTTGTGAATAGTAGAGGCATTAACATTTGTATATAATCAAATTTTTTAACGATATTGTTAATAATCAAATTCTATGGTATAAAGTACGATATTTTGAATGAAAATAGTTTTCTTTTGTTTCTGTAATATATATTATTTCTTAAAGTTATTAAACAATTCAGTCTAGTTTTTGATTATAATATATTATGTTCATATAGTAAAGGTTTATTTCCTACTTAATAACATGAATGCAATATGCTTCTAGTATTTTTCAGTATCAATTAATAAATAATAACAGCTTCATTTATTATGATACAGTACAGTTTATTAAAAAATATATGTATATTAAATCCATCCTTATTTGGAATTCATTGGAATTGTGAATAAATTAAACATCTATGTTATACTTTAGTCTTGTTGTTATTGGTCAACTTTGTTATAAACTTTGTAGATATTAAATTTTTTAATACCATGGTTTTAATAGTTTATGTGAAATTCAGTAAATCCTTTGTTATTGGATTAAATATAAAACTATTTATTAATTAAGTACCTTATTTCAGGGAAATTACTCACAACTCTTGTTGCCTTCTTTACCAGAGCTTAGCATAAAAACTTATTTCAAATCAAATTTTGAAAATAAATTTAAATCGAAATATTTTGTTTATTTTCAATCAGCTAAATTTTCAAGTCATTTCAATTAATTCTCTTTGTGATGTCTCTTTTAAGTTATTTTTAAAATGTGGTTATTTATTTTGCTTTTTATTGAAAGTGTCAAGAGTTTATATATTTTTACTCTGATCACTGGTCATTGTGATAAAACAATTTTAATGTTTTGGTAGAATTATGTACTCCTGCCTTTATTTTACTATCAATGTAAATTTTCTACTTAGAAACAAGTGATTTGTAATTATTAAATATTCGTAATTTTTAAATATTTCTTTATATTAACTTTTAGTGGCTTAAAAAATAGTTAAATTCTAAAGAATTGAGTCCTCATTTGTTATTCTAATATTTTCTCTATAAAGGAAAATATTAGACTTATTATTTTTTTTTATTGTATTATGTTTGCGTTGTACTTTAACCTGTATTGATGAATGGTTCATATTGAACTCTAATTATTCAATAAAAAATAGTGCTCGAAAACTTAATAAGAAAAATTAATACTAACCTTAGTACATTATGTTACCCTTGACTACTTAACTTTAGCTGAACCTCCCCTAATTTACTGAATGATGGGTAAAAACTATGATGATTATGATTATAATCAAGAGTGGATATGATTAAATGAATACAAAATTAGAATCATAATCGCTGTCATTATAACCATTCAGTCAAAATAATGATATGCTAGTGACCCCATAATTACTATTGTAAACCCAAGTCCGTGCTAATGATTATGAATTTATTCTGTGTCTTTGTGTGGGCTTGAGCATGCATAAGTTACCTGTTGGTTAACTGAATGAAATCTAGAAACCAGGAAGCAACCTTAGCCATCAAGTTTATTTGTACTAACTTCTCTTGTGGGAGGAGATCTGAGGTTCAATTCCAATGCAGTATTGACTTAAAGTTAATTGAAAGTTCTATCTGGTTTACAGAAAGGAAACGTAAATTTAAATTTTCTTTCAGTTTTCCAGATTTCCTTCTCACCAGGAAATAGAGTATATTGTTGTATTCTTGTACTTTAAAGTGTTGCAGAAGGGCTCAATTCAGGAAATTCCCTTAATAAGAACTATTGAACAGCCATCCCCAGGAATCTCTCCTTATCTCATTTTAGAGCCCCCTAATGGTGTCGATGCAAATTATAGAAAAAATCCTATCTCTTGTCAAAGATTTCCTTGAGAGAAACACTTCCAGGACTCTCACTCCACCTTTAACTCCCACATATAGAGAACCAATCTCGGTCATGGACTTCTTTTGCCTAAAACTCTGGGATTACAATATCCTGTCATTTCTGTCCCAAAGCTTAAATCTCAAGGAGAACGTTATCCATATTTGATCTCTCTGAGAGGGTGTTAAAGATAAAGTACGTGCTCCGAAACTCTGCTGCGGAAAATCTTTGTGAAGAATAAGACCTTTTTTTGTGTGATTCTTTTCAACTAATAATAAATCAAATCAATTTAGGAATGTTTTAGTTTTCTTACTTAATGCCTAAAGTGCTTTGTTTTGTAAAGAAAAGAGACTTTTCAGAATTAACTAAATTATAAGCTATTATTTACATACTCATTACATTTAAATTTCTTACTGAAAAATATATATTTACTATATTTTTCTATTATCCTAATAGACCTTGCTTGAGACTTTTCTATCTTATTATTCACTATTGTTGTCATAAAATAGTACGTGATGAATTAAGGACATACAGTTGTCATTAAAAGAGCTTTCATTCTATTCTGAATATTGAAGTTTTATTATGTTTTGTACTAATATATGGAACTCACTTATGTTTTTCAGGGGCATGTTATTGTTAAGCATTTGTAATGGTACATAACTGCGAATTTCAATCAAATTTTAACTTGATTATGCAATTTTTATTCATTTATCTGTTATCCTGAAAAGTAAGTATTATTTAATTGGTGAATTATTATAAAATTGTATGGTGAATCTGCATAAGCAGTTAAGACTGGCCAAGAAGAGTGTATATGTTACACCAAGAGGAAATAGGAAAAAAGTCCAGCTAATGCAGCTAGAAGAGAACTTTTGGAGGTTGTACATCCATAACTTGAGAAGCCTGACTGGGAATGTGACAAATGTCTACTATGGCAGATGCAGATGCCCACATTCTTCAAGGATGGTAGTGCCAAATAAGGGAAGATTTAGCATTTTTGATTATATGAGGAACAATAAGTTAAATACATTTGTTGATCCTGTTACAATTAGTAAGAGGGGGTTCACCGTATCCATATTTTCATTTTGTGCTTGTATGAGTCACGCGGCCATGTTGTATAAAAAATAAAAATAGTTTTAAGATATCTCTCTGAGAAACTCCAGCTAGGACAATTTCCTTTCCACTTGGAGTACTAATATATCGAATTTAGCTATCTTTATACACTGTAGATTTGGACTATTTGGTAAATAATTGTATTAATATCTTCTTTTTTTTACAATCTTTTTAACAAACATTGTAAAACATAAAAATCACATGTTAAAATGCTGATATTATTTTTATCCTTATGACTAAGACAAAAAGGGTTGGAATTATTGATGTCTGGCCTCCTTGCACTCAATATCATGCAATTAACTTAATTGCTCATGTATTAAGGTATCACAATTAATCTTTTCTCATAATGGACTAACTCCATCCGAGGGGAAGATAGCATTTTGTAGATTGGCCCGAGATGTGAAGAGTCCGTAACTTCTAAGTGTATAAGTCATATGCCTCTAACTACTAAGTACTGTTAGATTATTTGAAATGACTACCTGGCCTCTACTAACTCTAGTAGGTTTGAAACAGAGGGGGTGCTAAGTAAATGTCTCTATCCCTATACGGGTTTAATATGATAAAAGAAAATCAATGTTTTCATACTAATAATTCTCCATTATTTTTTAAGTATCCCTTGAGGAATTCAATTTTTGTATGAAAAGCCAGCAAGGAGATAACAATTTTATTTTGCCCAGTAAATTCAAAATATTTCTAAGCCTCGAATCAAGACAACTAGGTCAGGTTTGGTTGGTTTTGAAAGTTCATACAAGTTTCTCTGTGAGTATTATGACGGAAATGTTTTGATTCCATCCTTTATACATTACTGTGATTATTGGGGAAGATGGATTTGGTTGCAAAGCCAATATTTTAACAAAAGTTTCTGTAGAATTAGCTTGAGTTTGGGTAATAGAAAACCTATTAATAGTTAAAATTTAGAAATCGTTATGTTTTAAATCAGTTTATTTTCAGTATTCATAGTAGAGATTTAGCCAAGGTTTTTGTTTGGAGAGATGCTTAAGACCTATAACTGGAAATTTTTGAACCCTAAAAAATATAGTTTCTTATAGAATATAAAAATATAGAGAACATTATTCACATCAGGTAATACTTAAAACAAGCTCATTATTGAAGAGCTTAAGGCATTCAACCATTGTTTTTTTCTCAAATTTTGTCCTGGCTTAAAGTTAAAATTCACTATCACATTTCCCCTATGGACATGGACTTCAGAACATTCTGCCAACTTTTTAATAATGAAACTTCTTTAAGGCGCTTACCTCTTACAGTTACTTTATTGAAATGTCTTGCCTACCATATACAAAATATGACATGCATAAATTTAATCCTTTTGTTAAGTTAGGTGCATAGCCCGTCTAGTTTTACTAAAACCCGCACCCTCCAACTAAGATGTAGGTCAAAACGTAGAATTAGATAAGAAAATAAATATTGATAAAAGGTTACTCTCATTGTTCCACCCACCCCAATGGTTAGACTTAAACGGGCAAAATGGTGTAAGCGACACATATCATACTAGTCAAAACATATACAATGACATCGTTAAAGGATTATGTCACAGAATTGAATTTCATAACAAACGTGAAACTTCACGTGACTATTGATTATTTCAAAAATGACGTCACTAGTCACGTTGCAAGCCTACTGAGTGGGCCCGTGTTTAAGTCAAAGCTCTGTGTTTAGTGCTAGTTCTGTTCCATAAAATCATATTTTAGTGTACGTTAACGGAATGAATTTTCGGGGTGTCGGATTCCTTTCATCATATTAAGAATTGTCAGTTTCGATGTTGCTTCATTAAGCTCAGCAAGACAATTTATACTGCAACGTATAGTGTTTTTGTTCTCCAATGCATTCGCTTGATTTTGTGCTATTTGTTTGATAGAAGTGTTAGAAATAAAAGAACTTTATTCTTTTCAAAACTTTTATTTTCTACGAAACTCATACAAATTCTTCCTACTTGGACTTTTGATTTTCCCTCCACTACATTGCTCAGTGTTGCCTGTTACTACAATTATGTAAGAATATTGCATCAGGTATTTCTATTCAAAGTTTTTAAAACGTTCTTATTTTTAAGTACAAACCTAATTTTTTGGAACTGATTTTCCATAAAGTTGTTATATTTATTTATTTTTATTGAAATAATTTGTATGATGAATGTTTTTCTTTGGATTGTTTGTTATATGTTTATTTTTATAAACCATTTAGAAATAGAGTAAACTAGTAAATACAACTCATAAATGTCAACATGAAAAAAAGAATTTATATAACAAAAGTCGAAAATGGAAATTGGTCTAATCATAAAAACATCTTTCTTAAATAAATACATGGATTACCATAAAATATTCTATACATAATGACTATGTATTAAAATAAAAATAACTAATACTTTCATCTTCAGGAATTACAAAATGAATGAACATATTTTTGGATTGTCTGAAGGTCAAGACATTTTTCATGAGTCTACATTAAAAAAAAAAGATAAAGATCATTTCCAGTAAATAAACATTCTTTAGACATTTCAGATTTGCCATGATTAAATTCTGTGAATAAAGAATGTTACTCATTCAGCAGAACTATACGATTACAATAATGATATTGGCTCCCTAGACAAGATCATCAAAACAAGTGATATCAAGAATTTCTTTTTTTAAACATTAACGAATGCCGTGAAATATGGTTAAGTTCAATTAGTTTTCCCGAATTTTATATTTTATAACTTATATCAATCTAAATTATTGTTTCTAACTTTAAAATATTTGCGTGAATATTTAATTCATTTTGGTCTCGGATCTACATTGTTTTTTTTTCAAAATGTGATAAACATAATTTTTATGGATATAACCAATATATAATGAACATTATAAATCAGAAGCAGGAATTTAGCAAGGTTGCAATTAATTGCTTAATCAATTAATGAGGAGAAAGATGCTCTTCGCGGTTTTCTATATCTTAAATATTCCACGTGTGACCATGAAATAACAGAAATGAATAACATTAAAATATATTATGAATTGTGTAATGTTGATCTATACATTTATATGTAAAGTATGTATATGTATAAATTAAAAACTATAAATGTCTTTGGAGTACATTGAAATCCATGAATCTTATTCGGATTTGTGCTATTGTGAATGCTTTAATGCAGAAATAACTATCATACACTGCCTTTCCACATTCAAAATTTCTTTGATAAAAGAAGAATAAAACCAATAATCTTAATTGAACTGAGCATACTACAGATAATAGTAAGAGAGACAAACTATGACATATTGGAGACGTTATTTCAAGGTTATCGACCCTCACTGGAATAACAAGACAGAGCTGAAAATGGTCTAGAAATAAAGGTAGTTTTCAAATATTTCTTACTCCCCTCTAAATCAGTAAAGCAAAATTATAATATTGTATGATAATCTATTATATTTAAACATGGTTGGTGCGTGGGAATTGATAGAAATATGCTTGTTTTGTGTCGGGTATGCATTGCTATCTAAAAGGGGTGTATCTGAAATGTCAGGAAAGCTTGCCATTAAAGGTGGGTTTGCTAAATTGAATCCACTTTATGCTACTAAAGCTAATTTGGGAATAAACGAATAAAACAAAAAATATTAAACAGCATGGGACGTAGTCAGAAATAGGTCGTTTGCGATCTAAGATGTCTTTTGAAACGTCTGGTGGATTTTGAAATGTGAGTGCGGGTCATTTCTCTAATTGGAATATTCACTTCTAAATAGGTGATTCTCTCCGCTTAAGCATCTATATTTCAGTATGGTTTGTTTGTTTTTGTGAAAGATACCTCAGAGGCGTTTCTTAATAATGCCTGACTGACGTTTATTAACTTCAGTCTCGCACGACAGCATTAACGAAACAGGCTTCCTACGTGAAGGTGGAGGTGACAATGGCACCTACCTCCTTGGCCTGACAGCTTTCACTTTCTTAAGAGCACTCAAATGGCTAGACTGAGATGGTGTGCAGAATAGGACCAACACTGTTAAATAGGAGCGTGAAATGGAATTATTAAACCATTAAAAGGCTGCGTAAACTAAGCAGATTTCCCACATGAAATTTTACCATAGAGAAATTTCACGAGAGTCAAAAGTTACGGAAGCGGCCGAACTAGCTTTTGACGGAAACTCACGACTAGACCCGAAGTTAGCCGATCTCATTTCGTCCGTTACAATTAATAAAAATGCAAATATCTCGGTTACTATTTAATATAGAGAATAAATGCATAGAACAATATTTATAGTAAATTTAATTTGCAATAAGATTGGTTCTATACAATATTTTGATCCGACGTATGGTAACGGAGATATTTCGAATTTACGAAATTCCCCCTCTAAACCCGCCCCCCCCTCCCACTGGCCCGATTTCAGCCTTTAACGAACTTGATCTTTCTTTTTACATGAAACGACTAAATATCGAGTTTGGTAACGATTAAACAATAATATTCCTCTAGGGCGACAAATATAGTTTTGAACGGACCTCATTTTCGTCATATCCTAGGTAGGATCAATGGTCATTTGAAGAAAAATTTCGAAAATCGTGTCGTGAGTACGACCTCAATAGCTGATTTCCCTGAAGGGTTTACAGCTCTTAACGGCAGGTAAGTCTCTTGGGGTATACATAGGGGGGGGGGGCATTCCTCCTTCCCAATAATTTTAACTTAAATTTTGTTAACTCACCTAATTTGTTGGATCCTTAGACTGCGGAGACAAACAAGATAAACAAGATGTCGGACAGTGACGTACAAGATGGCGGCTAGGGGGGAACTAAAATGCACTTTAGCCCAAATTCTGTACTTTGGTGTAACATTAGGTGTACAAAGCTGGAGATTTCAGTAATGCTTGTACTTTAATCGAGTTAGTGGTAGAAACTACCTTTTAGTATTATTATTCCGTATGTTTAACTTTGCGTAAAATTCCGGGTGAGGGGTATTTCCATGAAATTTTACTTAAAATCACAGGAGGAAGGAATTTAATGTCAAGAAATCACATTTATAGCTAGCATAGAACAAAATTAATCTAATATTGCATTTTCTCGGAAAAATACATAGCACTTAGAATCAATTCTCTACTTCAAATAATGATTGTTTTTATATTTCTAAAAATGATTTAAAAAAAAAATTACGAACTTTTAATAAAAGTATTTTAAGTGGTTTTCTTCTTTTTTCAATGTTTGTTCCTGAAACATCTTCCAATTTACTTCTATATTGTTTTTGATTTTTATCCGTTTTAGCAGATTTCAGTTAGGGGAATTTAGCTGTTGATGTTGTACGAGGCGTTTTTCAAAACATTCCTTCAAATGCCCATCGCTCCTGCCAAGGAGTTAACAGAAATTAAATCAGTTCAAATGATAGATTGTAAATAAGTTCGTAGCGTTTTGAACTGGTGATTTCAATAAAAAAATTCAGATTCTACATATTTTTAATCAATTATATATCACCCATTTTCATCTATTACATGTTGCCATCTTTCAGGTAATATTAGCAGATTTCCCTTAAGGGAAATCAGCTATTGAGGTTGTACTCATGATGCGATTTTCGAAATGTGTTTCCTGTATTGAAGAGAGTATTGAAGCGTCCGACAATATATATATATATATATATATATATATATATATATATATATATATAGATCTATCTATCTATATATTTGTCTGTTACCGCTCTAGCGGTCGCAATTTTTGTTTGATCGTTACCAAACTCGATATTTAGTCGTTATGTAAAAAGAAAGATCAAGTTCGTTAACGGCTGAAATCGGACCAGTGGGAGGGGGGGTTTAGAGGGGAGGATTTTCGAAAATTCGAAATATCTCCGTTACTATGCGCCGGATCGAAAAATTGTACAGAATCAATCTTATTGCAAATTAAATGTACTATAAATATTGTTATATACATTTATTCCCTATCTTGAATATTAACCGAGATATTTGCATTTGTATTCTGCGTGTGGTCGCCAGTAGGCTATGTTCGGACTTTCCGCCGAGAGCTCTGGTGGCCGTTTCCATAAATATTCGTCCCTCGTGAATAGGTTTAGAGGTTAGGTTAACTGTTTTTTGGGGCTTGAAACTACTGGGTTATTACGCCCTAAATAATGTTTTAGGTTTAGAGGTTTCTTACTACTACAGTTGTTATTAGGCAGATTTCTCTATTGCAAAACCACGTGGGAAATCTGCTTAGTTTACGCAGCCCCTGCGTGACGGACTTTTACTTTTTGTCATATATGCAAATGCCTTCTGTCCATCCCCTCTCCTTTTGTTCTTGTACTTCTAAAATTTGAGTGATTGAGATAAAAATTATTCTAATTCATTATAATTTACAATACCAGCTATAATAAATAGTTTTCAATAAAATTAATATGTTTTATTCAGAAATATTTCAGTAATTGTTTTTTTTTCCTGTGAAGAATATTTCGATCTGTTCAGCTCTGAGCGGTTGGCTGACCTGCTTGTTCCTATTCGGAGCTTCCCATTGGTTTATTAAAATCGACTGAAATATTTTTCATTACTGTTTATATTTATTGAGTTAACGTTTATTGTTACAGTGTTATCAATATATAGATTTACCTATTGTAAAACTTCTCATGGGAAATCTGCTTAGTTTACATAGCCTCTTTGGGGCGGACTATTTTCCGCATCTCAATTGTGAAGTCCCCTGATATTTACTGAAATGTACTGGGGGAGAGTATCAGGAGTTTTTTTTTCTTTTTGTGGCCCGAATGGTGAGAATTTCCAACAAGTGGATCAAGAAGAACTACTTGAACTACATGATTATTATATCAAAAGCTAACGCATGCATGGAGATGGTCCCAGAGTTGTCTCCACATAGAAATTAATAATGACCATTAAGTAATAAGTTTGATAAATTAACTTAATCTACTCCCATCTCATGTCATACTAACTAGTCATCCTCATGGGATTTGAGAAAGGAAGAAATTCTGCTTTTGTTGATGTTGTAATAGGTACATATACACCTTTCTTATTTAATGAAGTTAAGATACTCCTTTTATTTTCATGGATTACTGATTCGTTTAATTCATTTTTAAAAAGTACCTACTCAACGTTTATTTGTAATTGACATATTTCTGCTTTTTCCTTAAAAAAAATTGAGAGCGCTATGCATTAGAACTGTTAAAATAAGTTTACATTGAGGTTCACCACAGATAACTAATTGTCTTACTCCTTAGAATTATTGCAGAGATGTACAGAGAAATATTTATTGTTGTATAATAAACATTTTAATTTTTATTCTAGCCAGCTAAAATGGAAAAGAAATCAATCCTTGTCAACATGAAGATTAATATTACTTAAAGAAAAATGTCAGAGAAGCATACTGTTCATTGGTTTAGAAAAGGATTACGGCTTCATGATAACCCAAGCCTAAGACATGGCCTTAATGGGGCCAAAACTTTCAGATGCATATTCATTTTGGACCCATGGTTTGCCAATGCTTCAAATGTTGGAATCAACAAATGGAGGTAAAAATTAAAGCCATTATGTAATTGTAATAATTTAGTTCAATTTGTCTTTTATTAAACTTTTTAATATATTTATATCACATTTTTTTTTTAAATTGAGAACATTTAGAGGAGGGGTTAAATTTGAATAGTAGTGGTTTAGGAATCTTACAGAATTCAACTAAATGAATTACTATTTTAATATTGTTTTCTATTATCAATACATCGTAAATTAAATTTATAGATTTTGTGCTTATTGTAATTTAAGGTTTATTATATTTCCAAAATAAATAATACCATCTACAAAAAATATTTAAGATTGTTGTTTTGAAGTTAATAAACTTATTTTTCATGAATCACTATGAGGGATGTAATTTTTATTTACATCAATAAATAGAGCTTTTGATAGTTAATTGAGGGTGTGCATAATACTATGATTCACACTGCATTATATTAATATTTACTTTTAAGATTTCTGCTCCAGTGTTTAGAAGACTTGGATCGAAGCTTAATGAAGTTAAATTCAAGACTGTTTGTTATTAGAGGCCAACCAGCTGATATCCTACCCAAACTTTTGAAAGTATGTTAAATTTATTTCATTATATATTTTTCTAACCATTTTACAAATGAATTTATTAATATGATTCATTTAATGAAGAACATTACCATTTGCTTTTTGATTTAACCCTTTAATTGTGCAAATCCACTATAGTGGCTTTGTGCAATTAAAGGGTTAAACATTATGATTTTCCTTCATTTTATATAATGCGCCTTTGATTAAGAAATCATATGCATGTAACTTCGTTAAATGAATCTGAATATATATATATATATATATATATATATATATATATATATAGATATATATATATATATATATATACATGCACACACACACACACACACATTCTTAAGTAGAAATTCATAAATTTTGAATTATGTGAATATTATATATATTATTATTAAACGCTACCCTCAAAGAAGGCATTATGGGATTTGTTGACTAATTCACCTTAGTTTTGGTTTCGCCTCTTTCTACATTTATTGTTTATTCAAAATTGTAACAGATAACCTACATTTATTTACTTGATGACTCTAGGGATTCACAGGCACTTTCACATATCAGTAAAAGGATCTATATCATTTTCAACCTTTTAATTCTTATTAACTGTTTGACATTGCCTTTAGATCAGCTATGCTCATCACCAATTTATAATAACCATGTGTCCATATGTAGTCATACTATATAGAATAAACATACAAATCACCAAAGAAACAAAGTATGAAGCAAAAAATAAATTAATAAAAGTATAAAGAATGGATTAGTATAAAGCATTATTTTTATGACTTAGAAAACTTTAATTTTATATTTGTATGTTATTCTTATTATTTTTACAAAGGAATGGGGAACAACATGTTTGACATTCGAAGAAGATCCAGAGCCTTTCGGAAGAGTTCGAGATCAAAACATCATGGCCATGTGTAGGGGAATGAACATCACTGTAATCTCATTAGTTGCCCATACACTCTACAAATTGGAATGGTAATTCTATATTATAGTATTGTATGTTGAGATATTTATTAAATCCATCTTGGAATTACAAATCTGCATAAAAAATAAAATCGTATTTATTTGCGGTTAAGGATCTTTAGTTTCCTGCTATATCATTTAATATTTTTTGCAGTATAATTGAAAGAAATGGAGGGAGAGCTCCCTTAACATATCATCAATTTCAGTCTGTGGTAGCAAGTATGGAAAGTCCACCTCTTCCAGTTCCGCCTGTAACATCAACTGTAGTTGGTGATGCAGTTTCACCTATAAGTGATGACCATGATGAAAAATATGGTGTTCCAACTCTTGAAGAGCTTGGTAGGTCCAGTTTAATTATATATTATATAAATGTCTATATAGTCTTTTGGTGTTTTTATGGTAATAAAACTTAGAGAGAAATTCTCTTAAACAGAGGTTTTCTCTTTGATCTATATTGGCGGTCAAAAAAAAACCGGCACTCCTTGAATTTTTTTTCTTAAATTCTTTTTTCATTAGAAAAAAATGTTCAATTTGTTTACCTACATATAGTCTGTTTGCATGGACCACAAATAAAGAGTAACACACTTCATTAGATAAAAACTCTGAAATTAAAATAGAAAGCAAATTAAATCACCTATAATTCTTTTACAGAATTGCAAAGACCTCTAATGAGCACCATAAAGCTTGTAATTAGACTCATCAGAAGAGGTCCCTAATAATGTGCAATCATGGCAGCACTCCATATAAGTTGGGGTGGCCAGTCTTATGTTGCAGTGAAAAGTGAGGGCACTGGCATATAGTTGGGCTTTAGCAAGCCTTCATGAAGTGATATACATGTTCCGAGCTACAAATAATCATTGATTGGTCTCAACTGATACCTGGAAGTGGTTTCTGAGGGTCGCTCTTAGACATCCTGATCCCAGTCTCTTCTGATAGGCTCCTGCTCCACTATACTCCCTGGCCAAGTGATCCTCAGTATTCCTGACATTGACTGTCCTTGACCAATGCGCCAATCTGAGCAACACCATCCAAAACCATTTTAAACTCTTAAAAATGTTTCTTGAAAAGAAACAAATGATTTTCAAGAAAGAAAAAATTTTCCATTACAATTTTATTGACAACTAGAGTCAAACTGATATGAAGTCACTGTTTTATCTTCACGTTTGTTAAGAATTAAATCCTCTCGTGTTGTTTTCAGGAAATAATTAGTGCAAGGAATTAAGCCTCACAAGGTAATGCTATGCAAGGTAATCTCTTTTAAGTTTTTATTTAAAATTCTAGGTGCGCCAATTATTTTGACCACCAGTGTAGTTAATTTATTTTAAATTTATATGTACTTCTCCCTTCCTACTCACATTTCTTTTTTAAAAAAACACATAATATATCTTAGTTTAATATATATGTTATTCACAATTGACAATTACACAGGCGCTGTGTAAACTAAGCAGCCTGGCCATTGGATACTCTGGATTTGATCGAGTTTTAGATTTTTGATGGTTTATTTTTCCAATTTATCTGAATTCCACTACAGAATAACGTATGTGAATAACATATATGTTCTAATTGAAAAATGTACAATTTAATTTACCAAAGAGATTTATAAATATTTTATTATGCAATAATTTTTTATTGAGGTACAACATAAATGTATTAACAATTATTTGGGAATATTTAATAAATTAGGAAATTTCTGATTCACTGAGAAGCTTGAAAAGTGATTCCAAAAATACTGTACCAGAAGAGGATTCTCTGGATCAGGAGTAGGAGTGTGGAATGAAATGTGTTCCGTATTTATTGTGCAGTTAAACTTGTTACACATAGGTGCTGCTTTACCTTGGAGTAGCTACATGTAAAATTAATTTCTCTCATTTGAAGACCAGCTGGATTTTCAGAGTTTCATTTCAATCTAGGAAGCCTGATTCAGGTATAAACGTAAAAGTTTCTATCCTTTAAATCTTTATTTACACTTCAACCAGTTTCTTTAATCACTGAAAATCATAATCATACTGTTTTGAAGTAAGTCCTTTCTGGGAATTAAGATAAGGATTTGCTATGTACCACTTAACTTGCCAATGGTGCTTTGGTGATTATTTAAAATGGTTGCTGTGGAAATTAGAACTTCAGGAAATTTACCTTTTGCTTGTATATAATCATCCAGTCCCTTTTAACTACAATATGTATTTTAACTCCATTCACAATGATAAATCAATATCAAAGAGTACTTGATTAATAAGTGTTTAAATTTTAGTAAGATTTTGTTTTTGTTAACAACTAAGAATAATTATACTAATTAGATTTTGTTTGTATTAAAAAAGTATTGCCTTATCAAAAGTTGATTGATTGAAGTATTCACTAATAAGAATCAATTGTATCTCATTAACCCTTAGACTGTGTAGTTCTCTGAAGGGTGACTATTTTGCGATGCGGGAGTCTATCCCCTACAGAGCCCCATATGCTGAATTATTTCTATGTTCTAGCACTATCCCTATAAATCCACCTCTTCTACTTAAAACTCCACTAGTTTCAGATATTTCACCAATAGACACATTTTAGTGCATATCTTCAGGATCACCATCGTTACCCAAAGAAGAATCGCCTTCATTTTCACTTGCACCCACAAAAAGTTCTATCAAAATTATTCATCAGGAAAAATCCTTTTCCAGATATTTTGAAGCACTCAACTATTCACTTGAAAACAGAAAATGTACTCAGTAAATATACTATTGTAAATTGCTAGTAATGAATAACATTCCTTGAGGTTGAAAAAGGGCCAGAGCAGGTATAAGGGAATCCCAGTATAGGGAAACTAAATATGAAAAAAGTAAATCAGTATGCCATCTATCAGTTTTGAAGGGCACTGTAGCTTCTATAAAGAGTCATCAGATGACAATAGAGGAAGAACTAATCTAATAACTTGTAGGAATCAAGTGCGTAACACCCCAGACTATTATATAAGTCTGTAGCACCCGGGGCACATCTCTTGCTTGACTATTATATCAGTCTGTAGCATTCTTGGTACAAAAAATCCCGGAGTGTTATATCAGCCCGTGGCAGCCTAAGGGTTAAGAAAAATATCATAAGTTATTTGCCAAAACCTATTTTTTCTCCTTTTATTGATGGGACATACACTCCTCTAACTGACATATTAACAAAATTCCTCTAACTGAAGAAAAAATCAATCTTATATATTAGAATGCTGTATTATTTTAAAGTCAAGAAATATATCTTAAATAATTTTGAAAAGTAATTAAAGAACCTTGAAATTAGACATTTAGACATAAGAAATTCAAAATTAATGTAGTAATATAGTTCCATGGGGTCCAGAATGTTTATATTTTTTCTTGTATAAATCATTTTATTTTTTTTACAGGATTTGATACAGAAGGCTTACTACCAGGTGTTTGGCAAGGAGGTGAAAGTGAAGCACTTTCGAGACTTGAGAGGCATTTGGAAAGAAAGGTAAACCAATAGTCATTGTTCCAAATTATCCGTTTATTTAAATATATTCTCTTGAAAATATACTACTGTATTAGACCAGTAAAACTGAGGACCAAAAATTAATTTTGGGCAACTAAAGATATGCAACTGTTTTTGTGGATTTTTCAAATACTTGATTCCAAAAATTCAACTAGTTTTCTTAGATTGTTATATTTTGGTTATAAGGTTTATTTATAATATTGTTGCAAAAACTATGTACATAAAAAAAAGTACACATTAATCACGTATTTAAGAGGTAGGAAGTAGATGAAAGCGGCTAGACTGCTGGTACCAGTTACGTTCTAGAAGGTGCCAGTGGTATGTGGGTGGGGACCTAGACCAGTCTGGGCTAATCCCCTTTCATCTTGCCGCCCGTCTATAAAAGTGGTACAAGAACAGTGTAGTGCCGTGTCCTTTGTAAAGATCAGTGCAGTGCCGCGTTTTTGTGAACTTCAGTGATTGTGAGTTATTGTACTGTGCAATAAGACACAGAAGTTATGAGTGCATACTGTGAGTAATATTTAAGGATAATTTACCAAGTGTGTAGTGCATTGTCAAATAAATTGTGCAGTGATAAAAATTCAATATTAAAGCTCATAACCTATTACAAAGGGTCATCGATCAAATCATCTGGTATTCATGTTTACATAGACTTCTAATACCTGGTGAAATAGAGAATTGATAGTGATTTGAGGTCATCAGCAAATAACACACCAACTCAGTGAGTTTATGCAGCCCCTGCTTGAAAGACTTTTTTCAATTTTCCATTCTTTAGTATTAGCATCTTCTCACAAGCTTCATTTCTTTGTACGGAAGGGCAGTATATAAGTCTTCACTGTTTGAAGAGATGGGTCAAATAATTTTTATAATCAATTCATTTATTGTAATATAGCTCTACATGATTCTACACCTTTTCCAATGCCTCTTCAGGAGCTTATATTTGAATATACACCACAGACAACCTTTTAATAGGGCGGTCATACTGATAGATAGTACCAAATTTGGTTAACCAGCTGATATTTTTCATATTATTAAAATTAATTCCAAACAAATTAAGGTTAAAAATACAAAAACATATATTTAGAATGGAAATCAAACTTCAGTCATATTAAAATTACTTACATGCAATAAATTATTATTTTTTTCTATTTTTAATATTATATATATTGTCTTCCTTTATATTCTCTTAAAGTTTTAAGAGAAAAGTAATGAGGTTTTAAAATTTACAGGTCAAAATATGGAATTCAGATGGGAAACTACAAGCCATCGGCAGTAATGTAATCAATCTACAATAATTCTTGAAGAAATTTTCAGTGATTGATTGTGCCATTCTTATGCAATTTTTTTATAATTTTGTCTGATGATATTTACTTAATATAAATAGAAATCATCCTTACATTTTATGGGGCATATTACTTAATACAAAATGTAATTTAAAATACTTGCAAAAATTAAAAATGGATAATAGGCTGTTTTTTTTCTGATCGTGGAGATCATTAGAGTAAGTTACAGTTCAAATGATATACCAACGAAACTTTCTCTATAATAATCAACATCCTCACATTAGACAATATTATTTTTATGAAAATCTAATATTGAATAGTTTTATTAACAGTTATTAACAGCCCAAAGTAAAACTACACATTTATTTGTTTCTTTTTTTTTATATGAAAATAGGGGAGGGGGGCAGTGGATGCAGTAAATAAAAATATAAAAATGTGGCAATAATACTTTTAATTTATATATTTTTAACATTATAGATAAATAACTAGCAAAGGTACCCATCTTCAACCTGGAAATCATTTGAGGCTGAATAATGATGGTAGTTAATTTCCAAGGCTATACTTTGCACAATATTTTTACATTTCTCTTTCTCAGTGTTGAGGGTTTATACCTGAGTACCCAATGTTGATGGGGATATGTTAATCATAAATGCATTGTTACATAAGTCTTTACTATCCACAACATTTTTTTATTACCCGTCTCCTGTGCATGTAGCATTTTTTATAACATAGTGGACCATATATTTCAGAATCATAGAAAGTATTCTGTATTCCAAACAATGCATGAATAAAAGTTTCTTTCCCCAAAAGCGCTCCAAAGCACAACGATGGCAACTGTTTTATGTATGTAATAACAACTATTAAAAATACTCATTTGTATGTCTGGAAAGGAAACTATATTCGTAATGGTACATAGTATGTTCAGTAATATATAACATATATTAATGGAGCAGAGTTACTGAATTCC
The DNA here is from genome assembly GCA_019009955.1 of Riptortus pedestris. Classification (NCBI taxonomy): domain Eukaryota; kingdom Metazoa; phylum Arthropoda; class Insecta; order Hemiptera; family Alydidae; genus Riptortus; species Riptortus pedestris. Next base: position 104,337,128 of record CM032232.1, on the reverse strand, counting down.
AAAATAACTGGGTGCACCTCTCCAGCGATCATCCTTTTAAATTATATATTTATGAGACTTAAACAAATTCACATTTCTGAGAATAATGCTACATTACTAAAAGTAAAAGTGGGAGCTAAATAATACTTCTTGATGTATAATTTCTCCTCTTGCACTAAAATAAGTTTTCCTTCCTTCAAATCCTCCGAGAATTAAAATCCAAGAGTTTTATACAAACACTCAGAATATTAAGGTAATCTTAATCATCAGGAAAAGCTAATAACTTAAACAAGTTCCCATGATGTAAGATCAGTAGTGAGAAGACAGATTGACTATTTATTTGGGTGTTGATACAAATATAAAAATAAATACATAATATACACAATAAAAAATTCCCCTACACAATTAATATTTTAAGATGCAAACAACTCCATACGTGAACTGGGGCTCCCTAACCACATATTGTCCCAAAAGGACACCATTAATAAAGGTGCAAACACCCTGAGAAGAAGTTCTGTCCATCTGCATGCCAAAAAAATAAATTCAAAAACCATAATACATAATTAAAATATCATAGAGGATCACAAATCCCACCACACTTCATGGCCCTGGGAAATGTTTGCCAAGTGGATTCCGTCTTTCTGTCTCAGGCAATGCCTTGTCTTCCACTCAGTTGTCCAATCCTCACTGCAAAACGCCCGAGACTGTCCAGGACACAAAAAACAAGGATGCTGATCCACTGCATTGCCGTACTGCTTATGCCCAAATCCCGTAATCCGTCGGCACTGTTCTTACACCAGACACCTTTGTAAAACAGGGTCTCTGGGAGTACTCGGACCATGCCTGGCTCAACTTCAGCAAGCTGGGCAACCTCCCTCTTGAGCTCCTGCCTGTTGTACTTATCCTTTTTCCTATGAAAAATGTCTGTAAACATCCTACTGCAGTAACGACATGGACATCTATAATTGCCACACTTGTTCTCCACTTCACATATAAGTTCTTGTCCCAGGAATTCCATCCCGACATTATAAAACCCTGGCTTACAAAGCGAATTATGCTGATGTATTCAAAGTCTCTTGGTAACAATACAGTTGCCTAAAACATAAGCAGCCGTTTACAAAGCTTGGCCAATGGCTATCCTAATCCTATCCAGCTTACCACGAGAAGTCCTAACCCGGGTAGGAATAGCCTCTCCTACAATCTTCTTAAATGCCACAAAATGCCTTCTGGTTAAATCCTCTGCTCTTGAACGAGTCCATGCTGTAGAAGCAGAAACCTTGCCACATTCACTCATGCCCTTGCAGTCCACACTCACATACAATTCATTCATGTAATGCTCATGCACACTTCCAATATTTTCTGGAGGAACCAACCCCCCACTCAAACCACGCCTCACCTCAAGCAATGCCTCTCTGGTATCCAACTATACATCCACTCATTACAAGATGTATAAGGAGGATTCACCCTCTTACGTACTGAAGCCCTTATACTTATTTCCATCCGAGAGAGCTCCACTGGGATGGGTTTTCTAGTACCAACCCATGAAGCTACTGGGGCAAACCGTAGGTCCTCAGAGCCTTTAATGTCTGCTGCAGTTTCAACAGGGCTTTACCAATATTGGACAAAACAGTCTTCCAGTCAGGTACCATTGCCCCCACACCATGAGAGAGAGAAAGGAATGCCAAGGTATACCCAAACATCATCAACGCTAAGGGCACGAACAGAATGTCCTGAGGTCCTCAGCCAAGACTCCGGACACACCTTGATGACCCTCCATTGCCCCAAGGATCTAAGCTCCAGCCCGACACACTTCTCTCGATTTAGCTCCAAACCACAATCCCGAAGCACCACTTCCATCTGATTTAAGGCATTGTAGAGACATTGCTCTGAGAATGCTGCAAGGATCAAGTCATTTGCATAAGCTACCACTAATACCTTGACGGTGACCAAAAGGAACCCAACTCGTGTTCTGGAAGCCTCAATTACAATACTTGGTCCATGACCATGCTAAACAAGATCGGAGATAGAGGGTCACTATTCCTGACACGACGTCCAGGCAGAATGTCCCTCGAACACTGAGCTGCCCCCAAATAGACACCTTCAAGGTATTTACAGAGACCCACTGGCAGACCTCTTGCCCTGGCAACTGCCAGGATTGCTTGGTGACTAACTGACTGAGTCAAATGCCTTCTTGACCGTGAGACAAAAGGCCCTTCTCTTCCATAATCAGCTATTAGCTTAAACGACTTCCTGTGATGAAGGTTAGCAGTGAGAAGACAGAAAGGAAGTCTCCCACCTTCCCTCCCAACACTCAGTGTCGCCAAACAATCTCCCATAATTTAAGATCTGAGTTCTGTTTACATTAAATTATGCATTTAATATATTTAATGAAATGTGGCATATTTCATTTGATACTTCCCTTATAAGCCCCACTCCTTTTTGTTCCTAAAAATGTTAATTTAGCTTATAATCAAGAAGGCGTTAATACAAACTCAAATACTGTGTTTTGTTGATTTCGGTTTAGTCTTTCGTGTAGTTTAAAATTGTTGACCTCTTCTATAGTTTTTCATGCATATCTCATTTATATTTTATTCTTCGACAAAAGTGTGTAATAAAAAAACTACTTTAAATAAAAAAATATACAACTATTGTTATGCGAATGTTTGCCAAAAACCAATATCGCGATTTTTCATTTCAGGCCTCCCTTATCTCCCACTCCTGTTTGCGTCTGAGAATACTAGTATAGCCTATAGTCTAAGTTGGGTTAGTAATATTTCTCATACCCAGTCGGTTTGGAAGTTTAGGCGTGAAAAGGAAACAACCAGACACCAAAGAGAAAAATGGTTGATTTCGTTTCAACTCCATGTGAAATGAAACAGTTATCGTGAAATTTTGAGAAAAAAATCCATGTTCTGGACATACATTTCAATATTAAGTATATACAAATGATTTCTGTTCTTAATAATTGATTCTATTATACAACTTTATTTTCTTTACTTACATGAGAAAATCAGCTGACATACCAGATAGCTACCATTTGAGTTTTATCAGTCTTAGTATTACCCCTTTGATGGAAGGTATTCTGTGCTGTGTATTTAGATAAAAGCTCCAGACGAAGCATAGGAAGTGGTATGAAATGTGTAAAGCCATACCAATAAATACATTCAGTACATGAAGAATTTCAGTAATGATCTTCAGTCTCTTCAACACCATTAATATGGATAAAAGGTCATATTTTTATATTTTTTTTACTTTACACCAAGTCACAAGAAAGAAGAACTCATCCATATGCTATGAAAAGTTTTTCTCTGGTTCCACAACATTCTCAAATTATTCTGTTCTAAGACTCCTCTGGAAAATCTTTCCATCTTTTCTTTCCTTTTTTCAGGCATAATACCAAGGTGTGTCCTCTTTTAAAACATTTATACATCTTTTGTCTTTCCTACAAAGGAGTTATTTCACCCGCTGTATTTCATAGTGACATCTGTTAGCTCTGTTGTGGACCTCAGTTCTGTAGATTTTATCCAGTCTCTTTTGTCAACCCTCAGTATATTCCTCTCAAATTAATACTGGTAAGCCAACAGCCACAGTACATATACTTTTGCGTTGGATTATGATTACCAGCTTATAAACAAAGCTCAAAATGACAGCTGTCTTAATTTTTTAATTGATAATAAATAGTATTGAATTAAATTCCAGCAAAACTTAATTGGCAGGGGTAAAAAAAATTCCATTTTTTGCCACAAGGCAAAATGGGAAGGTGAGGGCAGTTGTTTCATGTGTATTGATAATGTTTCTATAAACAAAGGGAATGTGCCTTTGTCTATTCTTCCATTAAAAATTCTATGCTCTGTTAAATATGCAATAATAATTATTTATTTAGTTTTATGAATTAAATTAAGCTATTATTATTTTTAAGTTTAACAATAATAAAATGAGCACTCTTTTCAACAATGAATATATACTTCATATTTTCATTTGACAATCATCTGATTGCAACCTTTAAAAATATATTTTTTTCAACAGGCATGGGTGGCTTCATTTGGGAAGCCAAAGATGACACCTCAGTCTCTCTTACCATCACAAACTGGATTGAGCCCATATTTGAGATTTGGGTGTCTGTCAACAAGATTATTTTATTATCAACTAAATGATTTGTACAGAAAGGTTTGTCTTTTTTATTCATACACTTTTATTATTCACATCTTTAAAATTAAATTATGTATTGACGTCCACTTTTTGAAACTAAGGCTAATTGGGACGGGTTATCTACAGGTTACCAACCTTTTCTAGCCAGGGTGGGACTAAGGATTTTATTTAGTGAATTCTGTCACTAAATAAATTCCTATTGCCCAGGGCGGGAATCGAACTCGCCACTCTTCCACATCTTTAGTAATAAAGATAAAAGTAAAAAATCTTAAATCAGTTTTTATCTACTTCGCATCAATTGAGAAATAAGATAATTATTAAATAAACAAATGAATATTTTTGTTCACAAATAAGCAGAACTGTAAAATGGAGTAATTGGGTCACATAATGAATCACAAATACTTCTATATTCTATATACCTCTTTAATTTTTCTAAAGGACCTATCCTATCCTAAAGTGTTTGTCCTATAACTCCCTTCATGACACTGACTTGAAGAAACTATTGTATAGCTCTTTAATTGCTGAAGGATAGGTCAATTCTATAGCTCCTTCATTGGCTCCAAACAGACTTTTATTAGGACTTAATTGCTCTTACTAACCAATGTGTGGTTGGTCTTACCCTGTTTTTTAACAGTATTTATTTCAACAAAATTTAGATAGTGCTTTTTTTACTTGTAGCTATTAGTTTATATTGTATTACTTTATAGAATTTATCAAAAAGTATTTTTCAAGTAAGTTATATATGATTAAATCTTCAATTTGTGCTAACGGGTTGGTGAGGCTGGTTTTTAAATTTGGGGGGGGGTTATAGTATTCCAATTAATTTGCCTTCCATTATTGGTTCCAACTATCAACTAGGCAATAAATTAGCAGGACTTAGGTATTTGTGACCATCTTTGACCATTATATTTGGTCAGCCACTCAAATTCCCCAATTTCAGATTCCTAACTTCTACCTTTGTCTGCCCTGCCTCTCCTGCTTGTCCCATCCACAGTCTAGACCATTTCAGATTAGACTCCATTCTCTCAATATAATGAAGCCAGATGAATCTGTCTTACTAACACTGATAATATGAGTTTCGCCTCACAAGTCCGTTATTTCAGCTTTCAGCCATTCTATCCTTCATGTGTGTTGCTCCAAATAACTTTTTGAATGCTGTTATCTTTCAGAACAAGAGGTCACTCCTGTTTTCCAATGTGGGAGCCATGCTTCCCCGGAGAAATTTTAATTAGAGCGCAGGACTTGCTAGATTTTTTTCCACTTATCAAAACCCACTCTATAAACATCTTCCCAGATAATTGCCCTTTCCCATCTCTTGTACAACAGTTGATATGGTTCTGGGGATCGTAGAACCAGTTTGTAAGTATCATGTCAACTTCTGCAATATGCATAATACACCTATTATTATGTGTATTACTCAAAGTTTGTTGTTACTATCAACATACACAAAATTAGATAAATTAAAACAAGGAAAAGTAAAAATTTTTAATGCTAGGGAGAGGACATTCTGCATCCTCACATCTTTTAAGACTGTTAGAGCAGGTTTTCAAGTTTCCAATACTTCCTTATTGGGCTATAAGAATAAACTTTCTCTTGAATACTCTAAAATAACTATGCTAGGTAATAGTTCTAAAATTTCCTAAATATGTGGTTTCAGATTAGTGCCCTTCTATCTTTTAAATTTGATGGAGATGAAAGCATATAAAATAAAAATTAATTTTTTTGAAATTGTATTTAATTTCCTTATCTTAATGTTTAGATTAAAAAGGCAGTACCACCACTATCTCTGCATGGCCAAGTATTATGGAGAGAATTTTTTTACTGTGCTGCTACCAAAAATCCTAATTTTGACCGAATGATTGGAAATCCAATATGTGTTCAAGTTCCTTGGGATAAAAATCCTGAAGCTTTAGCTAAGTGGGCCAATGTGAGTATTAGAAGTAAACATGAATAAGCATTACATAATATGATAATATTTTGAATTTAAATTTAATATTTAATTAGTGGGTAAATATTTTCAATGCATTTTAGATTAATTAAGGCCTAAATAATCTCCTCAAATTCTTAATTTTGTCAGTAGTGCTCTTTCATGACTGGGTCACATCACCAGTACTTTAAACACACTAAGTACTTTCTAATTTTATACACTCAGGAAAGTGGTGTTTCAAATCAATTACAGATTATTTCAAGGATGTTATTTGGCTTTATTTATTTTGAATATCATGATGAATCACTGTTCCATAGCATTGAAGTAAAAATATGAGAACCAGGTGTTTATTAGCTAATCAAGAAAAAATAAATTAAAGTTTCAAGGATTTTAGTTATGAATCAATTTCAATTTTAGGCAGTTAAAAAATGTATGAAATGGAACCTTGTGTTATCAAAACTTTCTATAAAATATAAAGGTAGTGTTAATTTCATTGGTATTTTGTTTCCTTGTATAAATAAACTTGATTGTATTAAACTTCTCCTATCTCCTTCCAAATTCATTTTGAAAGTATTAATGCATATGCAGGGACAAACAGGATTTCCATGGATAGATGCAATCATGACACAACTACGAGAAGAAGGTTGGATACACCACCTAGCTCGTCATGCTGTAGCATGTTTTCTGACAAGAGGTGACTTGTGGATTTCATGGGAGGAAGGCATGAAGGTGTGATTGTTTTACTATTTTCACGTCATAAGTTTATTTTATTATTAATCATTATATATGTTATATAAAATGATATTTTTTTTACAAATCTAATTCTATTGCTGTACAATTCTAGGTCATATTAAGCTGCATGTTTCCCATGTTTTTGCCCAAATAGTATTCTCAGATTATTTTCTTAGATGTCAGATTCTATCATGTTCCAATGATAATAATTATAAAACAAGCAATAAATGTTGAAGGGAATGTCAAGCTGATCTAGACTTACAGAATTTTATTCTTCTTAATTGAAGTCTTCTAAACCTAGTGGACTCTCCCCATTTTCTTTATTGCTTTCAGTTTACATTATTTATTTCATCGTATAGATAGTTTATTTGTTATTGATTTTTTCTTTCCTTTTTTATTTTTGTTTTTGTACATCAAATTATTGGGGTATGGTTGTGTCCTTCACCCATTGCCCCTAAATCTATGCCTATACAACAACTAATTGTAATTGCAATTCATGAATTATGATTAAGTAATGTATATTGGTACAATATTAATTAAACTTTAATAGCAAAATATAATTGATTTGGAAGATATTCCATTACCTTTGTGGGTTGGGGTTAGAATACACTCAATCATTCCTATGATACATTCTCAATTATATATTCAAACATTTTAAAATTATGAAGTATTTTTTACCATGTCAAATTTCATGATTTTTACATTTTATGAAATCATGACACAAGTTTTGAAGAAATATTTACTTTTTAAATTAAGTTTAACCCACAAATAGAAACTCAATTTTTTTCTCCTCTTTAGGTATTTGAAGAACTTTTACTAGACGCTGATTGGTCTGTAAATGCTGGAATGTGGATGTGGCTTTCCTGTTCTTCTTTCTTTCAGCAATTTTTCCATTGCTACTGCCCGGTACGGTTTGGAAGAAAAGCTGATCCCAATGGTGACTATATTAGGTATCAGAAGTCAATTTTGTTAATATATTTTACTTTATAATTTTGATTTTATTGCTTAAATTAAATTACTTAAGAGTTTCAACAATTGAAACAAAATTATTTACTTAACTTATTTCTATGTGCTACAGGCTTTAACCACAGATACCATTCAGTGTACGGCACATATATTATCATCTCATTCAGACCCCTCAGGTCATCCAGCGACCTCTTCCTGGGCTTGCTGCTCCTTCTCATTTCACCTAGTATTACAATCTATTTGGTTCCATTATGCAGCACTACCTGCCTTTCTTATATGACAAGTAATAGCAGGCTTGCCATACAAGTCCATCAGCTCAGTGTTGCTTCTGATCGTCCATGTGAGTTGGTCTTTCACTGCTCTAAATATCTCCCAGAAAAGAGAGAAACTTTTGAAATAGAGCTTTTTGAAGGGCATAGAAGCACTGAGTTCCTGCAATCACTCTGGCTTTTGTGTAACCTCTCCTATAACTATCCTTCCGAGGTATTTAAACATGCTGCAACTGATAAACACTAACTTCCCAATTTAACAGGATTGCTAAACTCCCTAGTCAATCTAGAGATTCTTATATACAAAGATTCACTTTATTAACTGAAAAGAAAATATAAGTCAGAAGTACTGTAAATGTGATTCAAAATAAACATTGTAAATTTGGTATAAATATCATAATAATATTCATATAATTGATTAAAATTAGAAACATTAACAGTATTAGATGTAAAATTGAATGTAATATCATTATCATTATTCTTCTTTTCAGGAAGTACTTACCTGTGTTGAAAAATATGCCAACTAAATATATTCATGAGCCTTGGAACTGTCCAGAAAGTGTACAAAAAGCGGCTAAATGTACAATTGGAGTGGATTATCCACTTCCCATGTTAAATCATAGTGTTGTATCCAAACATAACATTGAGAGAATGAAACAAGTATATCTTCAGCTGATGAAATACAGACAACCTGGTAATATATTTTTTATAAGAAAATCTGAGGATGTTCTCATATTTATATTTAAATATTGGCAAAATGCAATGTTTCTCTTTATGTATTTGATAAATTAAAATAAAGGAATAAAAACCCAGTTTTTTAAAAATTAGATTTACATTTAAAAAAAAGTAGTTAATAAGTAATATTTTGTTCATTTGAAAATATGCTGATAATTTATGGTGGCATGGCCTGAGCCTACTCTCAGTTGTCCCTCTTTTGGCCTTATTATCCATCGAGTCATTAACCTCTTTTTGTGGTGGTTAAAATACATATTAAAAAAAAAAGTAAAACAAATATTAAAAACCTACTTTCAGACCACATTTTTGCATAGAAACATCTCTATTTTCACACTAAACAAGATTAACCTATACATTAATTTACTAATATATTGTTGTGGCAATTATTTTGAATTAAGATTTCAAAATTAATTAAGGTGATGAACTGCTTTTTTCTGCTGGTTGCCCCTCTGTGTGGACGAGGGGGAAAGTTCTGGGCAGGAACTCAAAAATTTTATAGAACCAATCTTGTTAAGCTTTTGATCTTCTACGATTGCATGTTAATATAATACATTTTCTTGTAACTCAAATATTAAGCGAGTTATCTGCATTTTCTTGTTTTAGCCTCAAGTAAATCCTCACATCTACTCATCGGATTTTTATTTAGAAATAGAGAATATATCGTGAGATGAGATTACTAGTGAGCCAAATCAGCATGTGGAAAATCTGCTTAGTTTATGCAGCCCATGCCTGACAGACTTTTTTTCACTTGCGCCATGAATTCTTTAGATTTGATTCTGATATGTTTCATTCCTTTTTTCTTTGAACGATTGACACCTTTGTGAAAAACAAAGAACATTGAAAAAATAATGAAAATGGATGTTTCAGGAATTCCACCCTCCTTAAACTCAGATGCAGCATTGGAGAAAAAGAAAAAAAATGAAGACAATAATTTTGATGACAATATATTTGCTACTCCTTCTCCAACATTCAAAGGCACCATTAGTAAATAAATTATTTATTGTAAGTTAATTGTATAGCCAAAATTTTTAACTTTGTTAATTTTTAAAGTTTTAGCAATTGTGTTAAGGGAACTTCAAATTTTAACTTGTAAATAATTTCTTTAATGTGCAATTGTTTTAAAATTTGAAATGTATATATTAAATTTTTGTAAATTAACATAGTTGAGCAGTGTAGTAAAGAGACTGACATCTTTATTTATTTTTACAATTTCATTGGAATTTTTACATTATTTTAATGTCATATTTGATTTTACATTACTCAAAAAAATTTGACCAAGACAAAAAATTTTGTCTTACAATTCTTGTTTCCACAAGGAATATTATAATACTTGATAAATGTTGACATTTATGCTTAGGTATCATTAAGCACACATTTCTTGTAATATAACAAGGTGCAATATAAAACTGTTTTGTTAGCTAATGACAAGAAAAACAAGGTACTTAACCAGGAAACAGTATTTCTACTTTATACCATTTTGTCTTCCTTACTATTCTATCAGCTAGTCTATACACTACAAATATTTAATGACATAAATGTTCCATCTAGAAGCATAAACCATGAAAAATTTCTATAACTGATGATGCTACTGTTACATTTATGAGAGGGTTGAGGAAAAACACAAACATATTGTAAATGTATATTTTAACTAAACAATATAAAAATATTTAAATACTTGTTTATTTAATTACACATTATAATATGATTATATTGTAGTGTAAATAACAAAAAATGAAATGTTTAATTAATGCAATCATTGAAAGTTTATGCATTCAATGATTTGTATTATTACATAATTTTTCTTTTGGCGAAAAATGTAGCGCAAGCTTCATACCAGTTTTTTTTTAGCTCTCGGTCTATTGGTGAGGAACCAACTGATCAAGTTTTTTTTGCTAAACTAATCGCTTTTAGGTAGTCAAAAACAGTGAGTTTCTCTGCTATCTAGAACACTTTTTTTGTCTACCTAAGTCCTGAGATAGTCATCATTAAAGGAGGAAGTCAGCCCTAGTCCATCTTCATCTTCTAAGGAGAATTCTCTCTCAAAACATTGTTTGAACTACAGTTAAACTGTGCACTCACTCGCAATACCTTTGCAGAAAGCACAATTAATGTCCTAATTTTTTCGGCACTGTTACAGCCCAGTTTAAACTCGAAGAATTACACAATGATGCTTTTTCATCATACAGAATTAATGCCAAGTATGTAAAATATACTGAGGTAATCAAACTTATTTCTGAAGATTATTATAATATGTAGACATCCATTGGAAAAAGATTATCCATTAAACACAAAATGTTTACAAAATTAGGTAAGAAATTTATACTATATTTACTGATTTTTTTTTTTTTTTTTTTTTTTTTTTTTTTACAGTTGAATAATTTAACAAACATAGCCAATTGCTGACAATTGTCAATGATGAGTTTTCGAAACACAGGGCAGGGGGTGTGGAAAACACGGGAAATTGACAATGAAATATTGTAAAATGGTACAAATTCAATGGTTTTAATTTTCTACAAAAATATATTTATTTGTTGGTGTTATATTGAAATTAATACGAAAAAAAAATGTAATAATTTTTCATTCCAACATTTTTGTATCATGTCCACAACACAATTTATGTTTTTGAGCAATTGATTAAGTAAAGAATAAATTATCATCTACTTCAAATAACTTTTATCATTATTTCCAGTAACAATAACCTGTAAGTCAAATCACTTGCATCCTGTTAACATTGTCAGAGCCAACCCCTCTGGTCTTTTGGATGAGTAAGCTTTGTAAAACATTGTCAGGGAACAGTGATATCCTCCTCATGGTTCTGGTTGGATCAAATCAAACAATATTTTAAAAGAAATGTGTTTTTTCTATTTACTGGATTACCTCAACCTCTTCCTATGGCTCATCACATTACCATAATTAGTACAAATTTTCACAAGGAATCCACTTTTCTTCATCTGGCATTTGTAATTGCTTTTCATTTCTTTTTGCTTCCCCATAAGAGGTTAAATCATGTCCCAGATACATGGGATTACCAGATTACCATTGTTATTGTATAAAGGATGAAAAGGAATAAAATATAATAAAACTATAGTTTTGTTACATTGAATATATTTGCTGTGTTATGAAAGGATAAAGAAAAACAATTTACTGTCTTATGGGCTTTTTACAGTTTCTATTGGCTTATTCAAGAATAATTGTATTATTTCAATTCACTCTGGACAGCAAACTCCAACAAACCTAGAATGATAATAAAAATATGTATCATTTTTTCACGAATCACTATTTTCCATTAGCATAGCAAAATAAAGTTCTTACTTTGTTTCTATGTGACACAGGAATGGAATGAACTTTGAAATATCGTCAGCAAATTCTTCTAAAGCGCAGTACATGAAATGCCTGCAGTCGTTTCCATTGGGACATTTTGTGTTAGCTTCATTAGTCTGAAATAAGAATTCATATTCTTCTTATTCTGGACCCAATATTTTATAAGTTCTTCATAGTTTCAAGGCAAGGGTCACCAATAATAAAAACATTTTTTTGCTCTAACTTTATTCATACTGCCCTACGTGTTTCGTGGCTTGCATACCACCTCTTCGGGGGCTTTCCATTTCTGAAGTGCACGTCTCCCTCTTACGTCATTGCGACTGTTCTCACTGGGGAGGTGATGAGTTTGCAAAAAAAAAAAAAACCTGTTTTTATTGGTGATCCTTGCCATGAAACTATTAAGAAAGAATTCATATTAAAAACTGTAGTTCTGAAAAAGTGGTGGGGATCCATGTATATGTACTATTGCATGCATTATAAATAGTATGTATTTGGTACGAGTTGGAAATTGTGTTTATTCTTTATAACTTCCAGGTATGTTTTCAGGATCTCTTAAGTTTTGACTGATTTTGTTTTAAAACTTAAATAATGTGTTCAACTTATAAAAGGGTCTTCACATTTCCTTTACAAACAATGAGTATATCGCAAATAATAGATTTTAGAAAAGGCATTTCGGATAATGGCATAATTAGAATTTCAATAGCCATAAGCTTTTAATTATTTTCTGCCAACAATCTCGGAAGTTATAATCACATTTTTGGGTCAGCATAAGTTGAGAAAGATTTGAATTTATTAAGAAAAAAAGAAAACTGATAATGTGTATTACCTCATTGAGGGCAATGACATCACTAGTTTGAAGAGAGCTTGGAGGAACGAGATAACCATCTTCTGAAGCAGTTTGGTTGAGCCATTTAACATTCTGGTATGGAATTATTTTGTACTGTGGTGAGCTTCCCTCAGTTGTAGTTGTTGTGGCTGTAGTAGTAGAATGCTCTAAATTAATAAAATAAAAACTTCTGATTTACAAATAATTTATTAAGTTATTCAAACCAAATTAATTTAAGATTATTTTTATGCTTAAAAAAGCTATATAACAGTCAAGCAAAAATTGGACATCAAAAGATAGTTCTTTAAGTTGATAATATGCAAGTGATAGACAATAACCTTGGGGAATAACAAATTGCTGTCTCTAAAATGTTGGTTTACACATTATTAATTTTTCTTAGTTATATATATATAGACGTACACACACACACACAATCAATGCATTTTGAGGGTTAGATGATATTACAGAAAATTAAGTTTACTATTAAGTGGTGAAGAACTAGATTGAAAACTAGGTTGATAAAATATTGTACTATTTGAGAAAAAAAATTACCTTTATCAGTATTCGAATCTTCCTCCTGAGCTGGCTCAAAAGATGCTGAAGGTAAAATAAAATATGTTAATATATGTTGGATGTTAAGGACAAATTAATATTACATATAATAATAAATAATTATTAGGTATATCAAATAAGTTCAAAACTTTTTTCAAGGCTAATAAAATAATCTGATTCTTATAAATATATTTAGTTTATTATATATGATCCATTCATTCATATATAATACAGTTTACCATATTTCCTTCCAGATTTTTGGCCAATGAACTCCTCTAGGTGTTATTCAGTGCCCAAAATAATTAGACTTTTCTTGGGTTTATGTCAGGTGAGTTTGGAACCACAACTTAGTTAAATACCCATAACTTTTGCTATGACTATTAATACACATGCTGTCTGTTGTAAGGACAAATAATTCCATTAAGAAGTCAATGGTGTTAATTTTTACTAAGCAGATACTTTTACTTCTTCCAACTGCTTGCAGTATACTGTTGAAAAAAATGGTTAAGAAACCATATAATACACAGGAACATATCACACATCTAAATTATTTCAGGGAATTGTAAAAGATGTGTTGAATATTTCTCCAACATTCAATAGCTTCAATTTTATTTTCATCAATAAACCCCCGAAACCTATCACTCTAATCCCAATCCATTATTGGTCTGAACTGGGCATTTTTGTTACACTGAGTCTTCAGGGAGGCATAAAAAATTTGGTATGTATTAACATAACAATAATGATCTAATTATTTGGAGATTGTGTTCTTCTGGAGAAATTCTATTTCATATAAATAGTTTTGTTTTTAGAACTACCACAAAAACCTAAAACAATCTTCACTCAAGACATTAACCAAAGTCGAATCACTTTAGTAATGTTTCTTCTCTTATCATTCTTTACAAACTTAATCTGTTTATGAAGTCTTATGCAAGCTTATTACAAATCCTGATGTACAATGTGATGGTAAAAACATTTCAGTAAACTTGCTATGGAACAGTACACCAGCTTTACCACAAGGAGTGGGTTAGAATAATTCATATACAGTAAAAACTGTCTAAAACGGACTCTGTATAAAACGGAAATCTGTCAAAACGGAAAAATTATCTCGGAACCGACCAACTTTATACCTAAAAACACTCTGTATAAGCCGGAAATCTGTCTAACCCGGAAACGGAAGGTTATTTTCGGTACGAAAAGTCACCTAAAACGGAATATAGCCAATTTTTTTTGATTTCCTTGTAATCAAAATATCTTGTGAGGGACAGGGTTCGAGGAATTGTTTCATTAGATTTAAATAGAATTAGGGCTCTTAGGTTTGAAAGTGATGGAATTGAATTTTCGAAGAACTGTGTCCTGTTGGTTTCATCAGTAATCTTCCAAGAGCGTACTTCCAGCTACTGTAAAAAATTGTTTTGTAAAGGCAGGATTCCCAAGTGGGGATGCTCAAATGGAAGTTCGCGATGTAATCGACAGCGATGAAGAAATGTCTGAACTATGCCGCAGAGCTAAACTTGATGTTGAAAGTAAGGACGTGTTACACTTCGATGATAACCTCCCAGTAGTCGAAGACGTAATTAGAGCTGTTGATATTGTAAGCAAAGGAACTGAATCAGACGACGAGGCGAATGTAATTCCAGAAAATGAAAGGGAATTGAAAATAAAAACATTCAGTGAAGCACTTAAAGCTGTAAATGATCTAGTGGAGTTTGTAGCAAATAAAAACTGTCCGCAATTGTTCGATATAATGCAAGATGCAAAAGAAATTATTTATAATCATTATTCTAAATCTGTTCACCAAACAACTATAACCGGCTTTTTCAAAAAATGTTAATGTACATATATTACATACATACATACTTACATAAATTATCTTAATTTTAGTGTCTTGTATTAATGTAATGTAAATTTAAGTTTCGTAAATTAATGTAAATCTATTTGTTCATTTCAAATTACATATATGTTACTTGAGTTTTATTAAATTACTAAAATAACACAAGTTATTGCTTTTTTTTTAATATGTACAAATTTCATACCTTTTCTAGCAAACTGTCTAAAACGGAAACCTGTCAAAACTGAAAAATATCGCCCGACCAATTGCATTCCGTTTTAGACAGTTTTTTCTGTATATATATATATATATATATATATATATATATATATATATGTATATATATATATATATATATATATATATATATATATATATATAGAATAAGTATATAGGGTTATACTTAATCTGTCACAAAAGGCTAAATGACCTCTCCTAATCCAGTGTTAACCCTCCGTCGGGCGCACCTCTGGACGAAACAAAATTGGGCGCACCCGGTCTGAGAGACCGCTCACATATTTTAACTCCCCACTCCCCCAAATAATTAATTTTAGTTTAAAACACTGGTAGGACATAATTCCCTAGGATCTAAGGAAAACAAATGTACTATTTAGAATGTAAAATAATGACTTTATTAGAATAGAATGAAGGTTAAACTAAAACAAGTAAAATTGATAAGGCGTATTCGGCCTGAGAGGTCAGAGTTTGACTATCACTTATATCGACGAACTTCCATACAGAATAGCATTAATCTTAGTAAAAGAAATGATTGCAATAGATATATCTTGAAAAAAACTCATGTTCGAAATTAAGGAGCAATCGGGTGCAGTCAGCGTCACAAGCCACCTAGGGACTAGACGGGCTGGATGAAGGATGGCAATAGACAATAGTAGGGGACTCTAAGCATGAACACGAATCAGGTAACTACAGGGAATGGCGCCTCACAGGGGAGACAATGAGGCAGGGCATCAATAAATATGTTTTCCTGGCCTCTTGGGCCAGCTGCGCCTGACGGAGGGTTAATGGGGTGGAGAGTGAAACCATATTCGCAGTGAGTTCTTAACTGGTAAATAGGAAAGTTGAGCATTAGGAACGCATCCTTTACCTCTATTGTATGCAAGGTACATTTTTTTTAAAATGCCTCTACTTATTGTTAAAAATGTATAAAAAAATCTATGTAACAATAATTAAATAAAAAAAAAGGAGAGCAATTGCCTCATGTAATTAAGATATACTTACGCATTTGAGGTGGTGGTGGCACAGGTACAAAACCTCCTATAAATTAAAAATACTGTTAATTTTGAAATATTGGAATGAAATAGTAATATTTGAGTGAGCCAAGATTTATTAAATTGACAATTTTAATCATATTTCTCAGATTCTGCTAATTAAAAATATTATTAAAAGTAAAATGAGGAGTTGATATAGGATTGTGAAAGTTAAGTATTTAATTCTTCACTTAGGTTTCATAAGAAAGCTGCAACTGTTTGAGCTTAGATTACAAACAAGTGGAAAGTTGAACATTGTAAACATTTTATTTCTTTACATGAATTTGAATAAATTTATTGCTGAAAATAAATCTTTGGATATAGAAATGCTACATCTGACTTTTGTGTAATATTTTGTTGTTATCTCGTGTAGACACAATATTTAAAAAGAAATAGTACTTAAGTACTCCATTTCTGCGGTATAAAACTTGGCAAGCAATTTGTGTCATTGTTTTTGTTTTTGTCTCTTATTATCAATGTTAAGAGTTCGGGTAGTATGAAATTTGATTAAGACTACGAGCCCATCAGAACATAGTAAAATTTCTGTGAAATACTATATAACTATGTTGATGTCAAGAATTTGACTTTTTTAGATTTTTTAAAAGAAAAGTTTCCTTTTAGAGAGAAGTAGTTTTCTTTTAAAATTATTGGTCAAATATGCTATATGATGGCATTTTTCTGGATTGTTTTACGAACACTAACAGGCAGGCTAATTCAACAGATGGAATGAAACTAAAATCCATTATAGAATAATGACACACAGCAATCATACAACCTCCAGTCAGCAAAAAAGTCATAATCTCCACGACAACAAAAATCTGCCCTTAAAAAACTAAATCAGTCGGAACCTCACATATGACTAGAAAAAGTGGTTCCTTATTGTTGGAAATGTTTTCTAATTATATAAAAATATGTAGTTATCGATAACAGTATTAATTGTGTGTCTCTTCCTTCCTGTTTCTGTATATTGATGTACGTTGTGGTTATAGATTTTGTTCCACAATTAAAGGTGTTAGCTAAGTCTTTTTAGTTACTTATAAAATTTGGTAAAACCCTTATTTCCAATAAAACCTAGGAAATAGCCTAGCTAAGAGAAGGATAAAAAATAATGAGGAAAGTGCTGGAGATAATAATCAGCAGAGCAATGGTGATTTTATGCAGCTGTATAATAGGGGTAGGCATTTAGCAAGATTTTTTAAGAACTTCATTCCAAAGAGAATGCTGGATGAGCAAATGAAAAGTAGGCTGTACACAATGTGTCATGAAGCACTCAGCTCTTCCTAAGAGGTGCAGGAGAAGCACTGCAATTTGATTTTGCCAGCAGCACTGATTTTTTGTGAATTGTGATGC
This sequence comes from Riptortus pedestris, assembly GCA_019009955.1. Taxonomy (NCBI): domain Eukaryota; kingdom Metazoa; phylum Arthropoda; class Insecta; order Hemiptera; family Alydidae; genus Riptortus; species Riptortus pedestris. Next base: position 104,319,226 of record CM032232.1, on the reverse strand, counting down.
CGACAAAGATGGAGAAGATGATTATCGGATTACTTAACTTAATAATCATGTATTTGTGTGACCCAAAATATATTCCTTTCAGAAGATATTATATATTACGAATGTCTACTTTATGCTTCTATTGCTAAGGACTGGTAATATGCAGTTTGTCACCCTTTTCCAGTGAGTTTAGTTATAATGAATTTGAGTTCAACACTACATAAATTCTGATATCAATAATGGGAAAATCTAATCCTGAACTCAAGGTTTACCAAGAACATTAAGACCTATGCCTAAATTCACAAGTTTATACAAAACCCAGTTTTCTGGAATTAGAGAAGTCCGTCACGCATGTGCTCCATAAACTAATTAGATTCCCCATGTACTGATATGACACAGTAATGACATCTCACCATATATTCACTATTTCTAAGTCAAAATTCGATGAGTAGTAGTCATGGTTAACTGAAGACTGAAAACGAGAAAGTGCTAATAACTCTCTTAATATTTGAGTTAATAGAAAAAGCACAGAACAACAATTGTGGAACATCAATAGTTTAATAAGATTGGTTCTATAACATTTTTTGATCTGACTTATAACAACAGATATTTTGAGTTCCCTCTCTTTTGACTCCCCCCCCCCCCCGATTTCAGTCATTGTAAGAGGGAATGTGCACATTAGAGCTGTAAGCAATGTGTAATTAAATTTAAGAAATATGTTATTTTAGTACGCACTTATTAATGTGGTAATTTAGCAATGAATTATCATTTTGATTTAAAAATTAATGTTATTTGTTGAAAAGGAATGAGGTGGCAGGTAACCACGAAACACGTAGGACAACTTTGAATAAAATTTGCTGGGAAAGAAAGGTGTTTTGATTGGTGACCCATGCCTTTAAGCTATAAAGAATTTATTATTTATTGATATTTATTTTCTCTTCTAGTATCTACCTGTGCTATTGAATATGAATGTAGCTTGTATGAGATATTTTACTCACCTGCACTACCTTGTGAGTGATAACTAGGAAAACGAGTTGACATAACACCTAATGACAAAACAATTATTGTAAAAATTAATATTTTTATCATTATTAAAGTACTAACTATATCGTTAGGTATTAAATACGTCATATACATAAATGACCGGTTAAGTAAAATTAGAGTAACATTCTTATATAACAACTATATATATATATATATATATATAAACATACAAAAACACAATTAAAATACATTTCACTACATGTATCTAATGTAAAGTACTCTTTTGACTCCTTGAACAGCTCTTTATACTTGGTTAATTTCATACCAGTTTAAACAATGTTAAGCAATGCTACAGGTATAAAATTTCTTCTTTATTACAACACATCAATCTCATATGTCCTGTGTTATGAGAGCCTATTATGTTAGGCTGTATTAGGAGAAGTTCTATATAACTATAATTTTCTTTTTTAAATATGAGATTTCATAGAAGAATATTTAGATTTTATCTTGGATAGTGGTAGGGCTTGGTTGGGGGCGGGGGTGATCAGTAAGAGCTTCATTACTTAGGATAATAGTAGAAATTGTTTGATATACTGTTAAAGGATACAAAAATATTTAACAAGAGAGTTTTGCCCTAGATCCTTCCATCAACTGTGCTACCTTATCTGCCAATCAAACACCTTATCTGTCAATTAAATGAACTTAACACCACTAATCAAATTTATAACAATACCTCTAGGTGGAGAAGGTCCAGAGCTAGCAGCGAATCCAGGAGATCCCATCATAGCTTGAAAAATAGAACAACCATTAGCAAGTATAACGATAAAAAAAGTACAAAAACACATAGTTTAGATTCCTTAGAAAATGAAGTTGAAATAAATGAATAAATAAAAGACAATTCTGTAATAAACTGATACCTACCTGCAACAGGATATTCTGCATAGCTTGCTTCTGGTGCACCCGAATAAACTGTAAAATAATAAGATCTTGTCACTTTATGTAAAAATAAATAGCAAAGGCTGAATTCTCTTCTAACGCAAATAATGTCAAATCCTGAATGATGTATAATTTCATTAGCTCAACATGTTTCACATTCTTCAATGCTGCTTCAGAGTTTTGAAAACTTATTTTTATATGAACTATTAATTATGTTTCAATGTAAATATATTAAAAGTTGTTAATATGGTAAAATTGGTGTGGTGATTATTATGGTGGTATGAAGGCACCCAGACATTGGCATTACCTACCAGAACACTAATTTTGACTTATCAACAGTTCTGCTAGCCATTGTGGCTCATGTGTTTACTTTAGTATTCTAATCAACTATGGATTTATAACTTGAGCTAATAAACTGTCTTATAAATTAATGGACTTTTTTTTACCAGTTAACAAACAATACTATTCTTGATTTATTACTTAGGACTCCTTGATTTATTATTTATTTATTGCTTCATGATAACTCATCATACTTAGTGGAACAATTGATGCATTGAAATGGGGCTTACTTATTAGACTTCATTCTGCCAAAGTACTATTTAATGTATTGATGGGATACACACATACTGAGCAGTGATTTACTTTTTACAAGGAAATATAAAATTGGCTAGGTGGTTTGTCTCAAATGGGCAACAATATTTTTGGCTTGGCATTTATATATTCTCAGGGATATGTTCGGTTTCATATTAACACACCTGGTAAATATTTAATATGGTTGAAAAATATTAATCATGTACAATATATATATATGTGTGTGTGTGTGTGTGTGTGTGAGCTGTCACACATGTTTGTGATTCTATTTGTGCTTTAACTACCATGCATTCATGTTTTAAAAATGAGTGTTAAAGTGGTCGTTATGAGTTATATCCGGTGTCTAGAATATGCTATTGCCTCTATGTATGTGAGGGAGTGTTATAGAAATAACTCAAAGATCTTAAATTTAATTAGAAAAATATTAATATTTTGTTTAAATTGTCTAAAAGACACAATGCACTTTTGAGGAAGGCACTCAATATCAATTTCATATTTAACTAATTCATTGTTTAACACTCCTAGAAACATATGAATTAATATATGAGATTATAAGCGGAAAATCTAAATTTAAAAATGTATATCAATGAAAAAGAAGTACCTGGTATGGGCTGGGGGTGGTGGTAATAATGGTAATAAAAGCGTGGCTTTGAAACAACAAGGGAAGTGAGAGGTGTCACAAATGAGTACTGAAATAAAAAATTAATAAAATAAATAGCTTAATTCTAATTTTGTTTCAAATCAATTAATTATGTGTCACAATTAATCTGTCATATAGAGGCTATGCAAATTTAACATATTTTGCATATGCTGGAAGGACACATAGATCATTATTATATTAACATGTCATATTACCTTCTCGATTTCCCTCTTAGTCAGAACCATATGTAAAAATAACTCTAAATTTAAGCTGGACTTGTGATGTTTAATAATGTAGTAGCCTTACATGAAAACACATGAGCAGGAGTGGGGTTTACTACAGTCGAAAATTGCTGAGTACTAATAACTCCATCAAAATTTGAGGTAGGCATAATAAAGAACTGTTGTAGGATTTCAATTTAATGATATGATTTGTTATATAACACTTTTCCATCCAATTCATAAAGGAGATATTAGTGAACATACATTTTACCCCGACTTCTAGTTTGGTTTTGATCATTAATGAATCTAGCTCTTAGTTTTACTTGAAAAGTTTAAATATAGAGTATGGGAACGATCAAACAAAAATTAGGACAATTACAAAAACTGAAATTCCTCTTAATAATGTCATATAAAACCTACTCTCATTCCCATTACAGTCATGATGAATTATGTTCTTCAAGCTATATCTACATTATGTTGAGGATAACGAACACAGTTTGTCATGACTGTACCATTACAGTCATCCATATGGTTTAATGGTTTCATTGTGTTTTTTCAATTAATTTTTCTCAATCAAGAAATAATAAATAATTTAGAAGGGTGGGGAACTCCAGTATCGAGCCACTATCATTCTGGTTTATCATGACAAAAAGTGCAGAATATGAGCCTAACTTTTCCATAAAAAGTTAAGTTACTATTTATGTTACAAATATTGAAACTAAATTTTAAAAAAGTACATGAAACAAATCAGTGCTGGAAAGTAATTTTCAGTCATTACCACGCACCATCTAAGTAACTTAGACTAAAAGCTCCTGCAGTCACTGTGTTAATGAATATAGATAACGTTTAATTGAAGCTACCCTTTTGATAGCTATTCAATATCCCCACTAAGTAGTGAAAATCACATTAGTATGATGCAGCTCATAAATCACATGCGTGAGGAAGGCTTAAATTAGACTGGAGGGCTTTACCAGCTTTAACTCACCATCATTTCTCCAATCAACAAGCTAAGAACCACTATAGCATACCTTCCTTCCTACCAATGTTTCCCTCAGCCAACATTAATATTTCTAGAAGTTACACATTACAAATCAAACATTTTATTTGTTTGTGAATAATTAATTTCCAACTAATAAGGTTATTTGTGAGGAAAAAAATGTTATGTGCTGTAAATAATTACCTTCAACGCTAACTCCTTGGCTTTATTTTCTACAGTATCATTCTTAGAAATATCATATTCATCAAGTAATGACTTAACTGTTTTGTAAGCCCACATTTTTTCCAGCTGACCTAAAAAGGAAATAATAAATTATAGAGAAAAATAAAATCTGAGTATTTTTGAGATTTAGTGACAACATCAGACTAATCAATTTTTTGACTCATTAACTGCAATACCAATGTCTATCCAGTTATGTAACAATCACTCTTAACACAAAAATCCCATTCATTCTCAACTCAGCTAAATTCAATTTCCTCTTATTACACTCTAGATTTGTGTCGTTTTATCCCTTAGCTGAGTTCAACATTGCATATGACATATAGAGAAAAGAAAATCCAAAATTTTTCATTTGATGACTACTTTCAACAACTAATTAGCAACACCTCAGCTTTCAGTGCTAAACAAGAATAGAGAATGACAAACTATTTAAAATCAGCTTTGTCTGTTAAAACGTTTTCTCATTATTTATTTTTTATATTCTGATATGGTCAAGAAGAAGTCTTAATTGTGAAAATTTGGTTCCAAACAAAATATAATGTGTGGAGTTTTTTTTGTCATGATATCAGTGGTATTATATTATACATAGACATGGTAAGTGTATAATGCATGCCATACGTATTTAAACGAGACCAGAAATTTTGTAAAAAAAGAAATGAATACAAGAGTTTTTAAAAATTTGTTTTATTCAAAATATTGGCCCTTGCTAGCTAAACACTTTCCCATCTTCCAGACTGTTTCTGGATACTCCAACAAAGAAGCTCTTTATCCTTTGAACTAATCCTACATTTTAATAAGAAGTGAATGTCCACTGCTCAGGAAGTGCATGTCCATCAAGGCTATGAGGTAGTAGTCGGACAGTCTAGTGAGTAAGCCGCTTGTGAAAGTACGGGGTGTGGCTATTAAATAACGAGACTGACGCTGCTACAGAAGAAGTGCGCATGCGTCAAACGCCAGCAACTAACAGCTGTTATCGTGAAGCTTCCTCTTTCGAATATAGTGCCTCTCGCTTCTGTAAACAAATCAGTACAGCCGTAGCCTTCGTTCGCATTAGAGTTGTTTTTTTGTTTCGCCGGAAAAATGTTAAGTGTAACAGTAGAGCAACGAATTGTTGTGAAATTTCATGTGAAACTTGGAAAAACCGCTACTGAAACTTATAATTTATTGAAAGAAGTGTATGGCAATGAATATTTATCGCGTGCACGTGTTTTTGAGTGGTTTAAGCGTTTTCAAGATGGCCGAGAAGACGTTCAAGATGATTCACGCCCGGGTCGCCCTTCCACGTCGAAAACGGATGACAAATTTCGATATTCATGAGATTGTGAACCTTCACTGGGTTCCTGAAGGCCAAACGATTAATCAACATTACTACCTTCACGTTCTTGCTGAACTCCGCGAAAGAATAAGGAAAAAACGACCTGAATTGTGGAAGGACAAGTCATGGGTTCTCCACCAAGACAATGCGCCGGCTCATTCCGCATTGTCTGTTAAGAGGCTTCTAGCCAAATTCAGCATCCCAGTGTTAGACCATCCGCCTTATTCGCCAGATCTTGCGCTGTGCGACTTCTATCTGTTTCCTAAGGTGAAATCTGCATTAAAAGGAACAAGATTTGAGTCTGTTGAAGCTGTGACAGTGAAAGCGGCACGCGTCCTGAAGGAGCTGACAGAAAAAAACTTCCAGCACCTTTTCGAACAATGGAAGGTTCGCATGGAGCGTTGTAGGGATAAAGGAGGGGTGTATATTGAAGGTGATAATAAGTAAAAATGTATGAAATAAAAATAAAATGTTTTACAGCGTCAGTCTCGTTATTTAATAGCCACACCCCGTATTTAATAGAGTCCTTGACATGCTTTGCCATGTGTGCTATGGCGCATTATCATAATGCAGAATCATTTTGTGTTGCGTTTCTTTTGTATTCGTATCTTTTTTCACACATCACTCCATTCAGATTGCTCATTTGTTTTTGGTATAGTTCATTATGAATGGTTTCACCAGGTTTTAGGAGCTCATAATAAATCACACCCTTTTGATCTCAGCAAACATAGGAGTATTGCCTACCGACCATAATGATTTGAACTTCTAGAAATCTCAAATATATTCACTCTCCATTGCTAGTCAAGATTCGATGGAGAAATGACTTTTTTTGGACCTGCCAAGAAGCATTTAGCCAGTGGTTCTCCGATTTTCCTGTTCTGTCACATGTGGAACCCATTTTCCAATCTTATGAATCTTTCCCATGGACTTTAGAAGTATGGAGACGGCTTCTCTTGTCACATTTAATTGTTCCATAAGCTGATGTTTATGAGCATCATCACCTAAAAAAGTTTGCAAATCGCAGTGTTCAACATATTTTGGTGGTCTTCCACATTCTTCGTTCCACTCGTCAAAATCGCCACTTTTGAATTTTCTAAACCCCTCAAAATATAGTGATTTTCCAAGAGTATTATCCCCATAAGCCACAGTAAACATGCGATGACATAATGGAGCAGTTTTCTACAAATGGTAGAAGAAAAGACATGGCTTGATGCAGAACTAAATGTCAGCTGGAGCCGCCTAAAGGCAAATTCTGGTTTCATATTTACATACCTGGTACTAAAGAGACTCTGGGAATGGAAATGGCTAACCTGTAAAATGTATATGAGCATTCTTTCACAATCAACATCTACTTATTGTATTTCTACTAACAGTCTGGTAATAAAAAACAATTAAGGAGGCAGAAAATCTGACCTGACGTGTCATTTGGCTTATTTTCAGTTTTTGGATCCAAAATAATGTGGGGAGTAGGTATGCTGTGCCTTTCGACACCACTTTTTGAATTAGCCACCAGTTCTCCAGATAAAGTTCCATTTGGCTTTACTTTTCCTAGAACGAGAACCTCTGAGCCAGAAAACAGGTTCTTGAACCCCTCTGATGTAACATTTTCAACCTAAAATAAAATTATTTTATATACAAACATAAAATAGTACTTTTAGAAACATATCAGGCTAATTAGAGATAGGAGTGCAATTTAGTACTTTTTAGAAATAATCATAGAAATAAGCTGTTAACATTATTGTGAGTGGCGGTTACTGGAATCAAAACTTTCTATGGATATTGTTAACCCTTTAGTTGCACAAAGCCACTATAGAGGCCTGGCTCAAGCCACTATAATGGCTTTGCACAATTAAAGGGTTAATAGTATGTGAAACAGAGATTAACAAATAAATGGCTTGTAGCTCGAAAACAGCCTTAAGTAGTTGAAATTTATCCGTAATTTGGTGTTGATTGGAATTACAGTTTAGGATGAATAATTTGTCAACAAATATTTGTTGAGTGTCAGTGTACAGTGTTTAAACATAAAGGCGAATTATGTATAATAATTTTTGTATAATAGTTGAATATATCTGCTGAAGTGGTTATAAACAATTACCAGTTTCTAACAAATATGAGTGTGATGAAAGAGAAGTTGGCAAGACAGATACTATGCCAGTAAAATTGTCTTAGGGTAGGGCACCAATACATTTTTTTAAAATATTTTATTCTAAACTTGAATCATCAACTAAAGTCTATATGTTCAAAAACAATCTGACAGTCGTGTAAAAAAATAAAATAATCAAAAGTAGGAATCTCTGACAGCAAGTGTGCTAAAAGAAGCTTTGACCAATGTACTTCATCCCGAATAGAAATCGACTTCTCGAAGTACCTTGACTTACTGTCACTCATGCCATTCATACGACCTGCTCGCCATAATGTTTATATCAGGAAATAGATCAAAATGAATAAAGTCATCGTTGACTATTGTAAAATTGATATTTAGTGTTTTGTTTAGCTTATTTTCCCTAAACTTCCCTAAAAATGATAATAACAAGTCTATGTTGTGTTTGTATAAACAAATATTCTAAACGTTAATGAAAGATTATTTCTGTAAAATGATATGCAAATAAGCTTTGTTTTAACAATTTTTTCAACTATCTTCATTATATTAAAATCGAATGGTTTTATACATTCTGTACTTAGTTTGAAAAACTAGTGGAAAACTAATTTTTCTAGAAATTTGTTTTTGTTGCATAGCCTCTTCTCAGTCTCAGGCACTCAATCATGCCTTTGCATATTTTTCAAACAAAAGAATTGAATGCTCAACGGAGTTACATCATCAGAGACCAACTGATGAAAATGATTTCTTAGGTACCTAATATAACATAATCTCTAGTTTTCTGTTTATAGTGTAACAAATATAATATATGAAAATAGCAATGACAAAAACAAGAAATACACTGAATTTACCTGATCAGACAGATATTCAAATTTGATATCAGAAAGAACTGGTGATGCTATTTCTCTGTAAAAATTCTGTAATTGCAATGATGCATCTGCATCTTCATAGATCTTCCGAGCAAACCCGTGATTTCCAATAGATAACTTCTTTAAGAATTTCATGTCAGCATCCGAACCAAATCCAAGGGAAAATATTGTGACTCTGAAATGATATTATGAATTCAGGTCTATTATTACAATACCATTATAGAAAATTCTGTATAGAAATATTCCTCACCCATTATTTTGACTCTCTACATTTTCTATAATTTTATCTGGATTAGATTCTTCAATATTTGGTTCTCCATCAGTCAAAAATATAATCATTGATTCCAATGATTTGTCTGAGTTTTTTATTATGTCCTTTCCTAATTTAGCTACATTAAGTCCATTCCTCAGTGCTCCCATTATATTGGTTGCTAATAAGGAAAACAATAATAAGAATTATAGAAATCAAATTTTATTAAAAATAGCTTGTCTATAGTTATAAATATTCTGATTGTTGGATTATTAAATTAATAGCTTGCTAACATGTCCAGTCACAGAATTTATGGGATAAGCATAAAGCATTTCCAATTATTTTCTAAAGCTAGGGACATGGTTGGATTCAGAGAGGGTCTGAAACATTGGCCGGTGTCATATTAGGCTTAGTGATGACAATGGTTGGCAAAATTAGACCTCCCTTAATGAAATTTAGAACCTATATTACACCCAGTGTGACAGAACATTACACAGCTATCTCAATAACAGTTTTAGTTGAGTAAACACAACCAAAACCAACCCTCTCAAATCTTGTGAACTAATAACCTAAATATTTAGGCAGGAGGATTTTTATATTTGGAAATCATCTCATATACTATAAAGACATATTGAACAATATGTTATTAGCTTAAATAAAAATAATACTGTACCTCAGAATGTTAATGAATAATATTAACAGACCATGCAATTAATTTTAACCATAAGTTTGATTTTGATACAGTTGAAGTTATAGGTAACAAAAGACATTTATATTTAAAAAGAAATAAAAGACAATATTCATATTATTAATAAAAAGTTAAAAGGTGCCAACAAGAAAACAGGTTTAAAATATTTAGAAATATCTTCCACTATTTTATTATGGAAAACAGTAATTTATCGGTTTTGACTTAGTCAGCTGATACGGTGCCACAATGTTTGACAATGCATACACCTGACATAATTTACTTAGTATTTGACTAGCAATCAACTTGGACAGATCCAACTAAATTATTCAGGTAAGATATGGATATATATTTTATTATTTTGATTTATTTTAGATTATTTGTGCTATTATATTATTTGCCTATTTTAGCAATTAAAGGTTTTAAAAAAAGTATTATGTCTTAAAACATTTCAGCTCTTGAAGAGTTGCCAGAAAGAGCACGAAACATGCAAGGCATAAAAAAGCTATTCAAATAAAGCTATTTGTTTTTATCAAGATAGTCTCTTACTATACAATTGATAAAACAATTTTTATGATTACTAAAACCTGCTAATAAACAACTTTATAGTAGTGAAATAAATATTTACCATATCGCATTTAGCTTCCGTAATTAAAATTCGGTTATCATTTAAATTTTAAAAAAATCACCTGAATAAACACCAACATGCCTTAAAAATTTTAGTGCTGCTTTAATATTAGTTTTAGTGACAGGAACGATATGATCATCTTTAGGCATAACATTAGCTGGCTCATCATCATTCCACCCATTCAAAGTGAAGAGGTCTAAAGGAGTATTTGGTCCCCATGCCTATAAATGGAAAGAGTGTAAATAGATTTAATTTATAAAAATTTCATTCATTAAATTTATTAAAAAGAAACAGGTAGGCATTGTCATATAGGAATGCGAAAGGATTACTCTTACAATAACTTTCTTGGCGAATAGAAGAATGCTGAAATGGTCTGATTCTGATAAGTCAAGTAGTATTTTTTTCATTGCATCCTTCAGTTGTTTAAGTTTATCACCAGCCATAGATCCACTGACATCTAACACAAATACAACGTGCTTGTCGAGAACTTCTAACTGGTCATTCCTAAGGATATGTACAAAGTAACCATCATTGTCTACCTGTTGATTAAAGAATTAAAATCAGAAACAAAAGAAAGAATACATATGACATTTGGCTATTTGAAGTGTTTATATGGTGAGGAGTAGATGTCAACATTTAAAGAAAATTGAAAGAAGGGCAAGAAATACATTTTGAAAAGTAAACAAGTATTTGAATATATATGCTCTCATTGTATACACTTATTAATTTAAGTAAATAAATAATCTAAAAACACACATGCATTCATGCTCATGTATGCTATATCAAAATTTAGGGAGCTGATAGTAGCTGAAGGGTATTGTACATTGGTATACAATATATTAAATATTTAAAATAATTAATATCAAATTATAATATCTGTAACCAATGTTTCTTCAGTGTATTGACATACTAAAGCAACAATAGAAGGGGATAATAAGAAGTAATTTAAAATTATGAAAAATATGCTTAAACCACGATAGAGAAAGAGCAGAATTTCAGTCAAATGTACTGTGGCATATCCATGCTCCAGCTAGTTTACTTGTAAAGGGATTAGTCTCTGCAGCTAAAGTGTAAATACACAAAACGGTCATCAGGCCAATAGTTATGTATGACAGTGGAACATAGACTCTCATCAAGTATAACTGGAGTGTCCTTCTAGCCAGGGAAAGAAAAGTACTGTGAAAGACATTTACAGCTGTGATAGTACAGAACACTGAGTAGTTGAGGAACAGAAGCAACACCGAACTAATGGAGGTATATGTCAAGGCTGGCAGCACCTATGCTATTCAGGAGGTGAGAGATTGTGTCATGATTGGGGCGCATTTAGAGAATAGAACCCAAAAGTTTGCCAAGGAAAATTATGTGTATTAAACCAAACCAGATGAGATGAGAAGGCAATATATGAAGTAAAGTCTGTTGTGCCTAGTAGTAGATAAATGAATTTTGAAATTATTTCTCAATTTTAGTTGTATATTTTTATATGATTGAGGATGGCTAGAACAATCTCAAACAGCGATAACTTACATTAAACTTCTCACTTAGATTAACACGATGAAAAGAGGTGAGCTTTAATGCAAAATATTTCTTACTTTCAGTGTGTTTTTTTTTTTTAATTAGTATTTAAATATTCAGCTCCTTTATTTTTAAAAGTATATTATACACATCCAAGTGCTTAAAGAGAAATGATATAAAAATAATTATACCAAAATTTGTTGTGGGTTCGCAGAAGAATCTACATCATACTTGACAAGCATCTTTCCATTAAGGCCCTCTTTATTCAGCTCTTTTTGCTCTTTAACACTTGGATTCCACACTACTTTCACTTTATTAGGAGAAACTGATGACACTGTTACAGAAGATTTCTCTAAAAAAAAAATTAGAATATATGTAAAATTGATATACCACTATTATTTGTGAATATCCAGTATAGGGATTCACTGATCTTTTGAAGGCTATAATTCTTGTAATATATTAGTTTCACTGTTAACAACAATTGAGTACTACAATTGAAATTTTAAATAATTCTAAAGAACAGAAAAATCTGTGCAAGTGTTCTTGTTATGCAATATTTTTCATGTACAGAACTAGTCCAGTAGGTATGTAATGTTTCTTTTGTGGTTCAGAAAAAGAAGTAGTAATAGAAATAAAGAACTCATGGAAAGATTAAATTGTTCAAATAACCCATACTGGATTCCACAGTTGAAGATGGTTGTCTTCTACTAAGGCTTCATAATTATATTTAGAAGTTAAACCTAATCTTTTATCTTTCAGCATAGTTTAAGCAGAATTTTAATCATATGATGTAACTAGTTCTTAAGAGTAATGTTCAAATTGTTTTAATGATAAAAAAACTACAAACCTAAAGCATTAGAATCGACATCATTGCCTGCATTGAATTCTGGAACATTTACATTTATGATTTTTAAAATATCTTCAATATTAACAACAACCAACAAATCATCCACAATCTGAAAAAAGAAAACTATGCATTACTTATCTTACCATGTTAATAAAATAAGAGATGAGAAACTGAAATATAATTTTTCCGGCATGAATTTATATATTCTATAGTTTTGGTAAATGGCTAGTTAAAAGCAGGATTCAATTGTACTTTAAAAACCTCATTTCCTATAGAATCATTATGCAAGGTTTTTAGAAATGAGAATATTTATGTATTCATCTGGCTTTACATTCATTTTCGCACATTTTCCTTAAGGGTGATAAGCATGAGTTCTTGTGTTGTTATTTATTAACGTCCACTTCATGCAACTACTCCTAATTGGGATGGGTTATCTACAGGTTACCACCCTTTTCTAGCCAGGGTGGGGCAAGGATTTTATTTAATGAGATCAATTCTAGTAGAAATGATGAAATTTCAAAAAAATGTCTTCAGATGAATGTATCAATCCTAGCAAGGAGATGACAAAAATCCGTCAAGCAGGGGCTGCGTATACTAAGCAGATTTCCCATATGAAGTTTTACAATAGAGACATCCGCCTAATAACAACAGTAGTAATAAGGAATCCCTAAACCTATTCACGAGGGACGAACAGTTACCAAAATGGCCCGCACTAGCTCTCGGCGGAGTCCCGAACGTAGCAGACTCCTGCCGACCATACACATGCATGCGAATGCAAATATCTCGGTTTATATTCAAGACACAGAATAAATGTATAGAACTACAAAGTAAATTTAATTTGCAATAAGATTGATTCTATACAATTTTTCGATCCACTGCATAATAACGGAGATATTTTGAATTTTCAAAAATCCCCCCTCCTACTGGTCCGATTTCAGCCATTAATGAACTTGATCTTTCTCTTTACGAAAAACGTTTAAATATGAAGTTTGGTAACGATCAAACAAAAATTGTGACTGCTAGAGCGTTAACAGACAAATATATATATATATATATATATATATATATATATATATATATATATAATTTTGAACGGACCTCATTTTCGTCATCTCCTGGGTAGGATCGATGGACATTTGAGGAAATTTTTCAAAACTTGCATCATGAATACGACCTCAATAGCTCATTTCCCTTAAGGGAAATCTGCTAAAATGAGGTCTGTTCAAGTATACACACACACATATACACGTATCTTAGTGCTCTAGTAGTAGTAAATTATATATGATCAACTAAAGATATCAAGGATCAACATAATAAACTAGATATCTAGGTGTTTGATATAAAACTTAAGATCAAGTTCAGTAACATCTGAAATTGAGGCAGGAGGAGAGAGGAAATGGTAATTTTGAAATATTTCTGTTATTAAGACAGGTTAAAAAATATTTCATAGCCAATCTTATTGCAATTTATTTTTTAAAAATGTTTTTCTACGCACTTTATTTCTATGACTGTAATATATATATTTGTATTTTTTAGCTTTCAAACTTCAGTTAAGCCCCACTTCTACTCATTTTCTTAAGGCAACTGTGACAATAAGCCAGTTGCAGAGCTTTTATTCCAGTCGAAATAAAGAATGAAATGTGGGACAATGTCTTCAGTGTGGAATTCAGGTGAGAAATCTGTTCAGAACACAGAACCTGTGTGACAGACTTCTTCTTTTTATTTTATTTTTTTGTTCCTTTTTTCTTCAGGCCTTTTTTTGTTTTTAAACAAGTATCCAGTTTTCCTACGACCACTCATTCTATATAAATATTTAAACCACTTGAGTTAGAGTTTTTATAGGTTGTGACAGAGGGGCCTTAAAACCCAGTTCTTCTCTTACCCCTATTCACAGTACTACTTAGTGTTTCCTCCTAATGGTCAACAAGAAATGAGAGAAACGCTTCTTTGGATAAACTCAAATTTCTACATACAATGCGTAGACATTGAGAAATGTATGATTTTGTTTGTTGATCTCGCTCTTAGCACAGTTAGTCAGCAAATTGCATACAACTTACTATTCCTCTAAAAAGTTAAAATATCATGTTCCTTATACATATATTAAAAATAGCTGATATTTCGTTATCAGAGAATTTCCTTCAATATATATTTAAAGTAGTATATTTAGTAGATATATGGAGTATTCAGGTGTTCTGTAACGGAGGTATTTGTCATTAGTGAAAGAGGGTGTTATAAAAATAGAATATTTTTGCTATTAACTATTAATCATTTCAGAACTCTTAATGAATAAAAAAATGTAATAATTTATTTATTAATCACTAAAATTCATATTCTCACCATGGCTAGATAAAGGTGGTACTTGTAGATAACCTGTCCCAATCGGTGACAGTAGCATAAAGTGTAAGTTAACAAAACACCAACAACATTGCTCTTAATTAGATATAATTCATTAGTAATTATAAAATTTGTATAATAAATATGAAAGATACCTACATACCTGGCTAGGATTGACATTTATTTCATTTGTGTATGTTTTGTTTTTTCTAGGTAATAGCTCCTCATATGTCAAATTAAAGTTAACCTTCCCATTAGCCTGCACATTTACAGACACAGTAAAAAGTTTAGAATGTCGTGAACTGGAAAAAAATAAAAATAATTTTATAAGTAAAAGCAGTGTGAATAAATGATATTTCTTAATATCTTTTGAAAGGCAATCACTATCAAAAAATTTAAAAAATGATTCAAATATTAATGTATTATTAGAAAATACTACATTAGTGACTATTTCTTTAAACTGGGCAAATAAAAGGAGACATTTAGGTTAAAGTAAACTAGCAATATTTTTAAAATGAGTTATCAGGTATTTAATCATTTTGACAAGAAAATTAAATGAATCTTTTAGCTCATCCTGTTTCAGCAGGAGATGGATAGAAATTAGTCATCAATCTTACTTGACTAGCAGTATATATATATATATATATATATATATATATATATATATACATATATATATATAAAATTGTAACCTCTGTCTGTACATTGAGTTTTTTCTCGAAATTTCATGATAAGTTTTCATTTCACATGTCATAGACACCATGACTGCACTTTGTTTCTTTCGTGTCTGTTTGTTTGTTACCTTTTCACGCATAAATGGCTGAACCGAATTTTATGAAACTAGGTATGTATATTACTACAAACCCAACTTAGACTTTAGGCAATATTAATATTCCTTGAGACGAACAGGAGTAGTGGTTATAAGGGAGGCCTGAAATTAAAAATAGCATTATTTCGTATCCTATTGGGTTTTTAGCAAATATGAACATAACAAATGTTTTTTATTTTGTTATTTAGAGTAACTTTTGTTATATACACTTTTATCGTACACCGAAGTATAAATGAGTTATATGCTAAAAACTATAGCGGAAGTCAACAATTTTATTTGGCACAAAACACTCAACCGAACAAAATAAAACTCGGATGTGTATTAGCACTAGCACCTTCATTATAATAAGCCATACCAACATTTCTAGAGACGAGTAGGAGTGGGGGTTGTAAGGGAGGCCTGAAATTAAAAATAGCGGATTTCGTTTCCTATTTGTTTTTCGGCTAATATGCACATGACAAAAGTTCCATTTTTTGAGGTGCTGGATGGTGAAGGAATAATTATCTCAGGTAAGAAAAATTGTTTATTTTGCTATTTAAAATAACTTCTATTATATTCACTTTTGCCGTGTAACAAAATATAAATGATATATACACTAAAAACTAAAGCGGGAGCCAACAATTTCATTCGGAACAAAAGGCTGAACCGAACTAAATAAAACTCATTTACACTAAATAAACTCACAATAAGACAATTTTATTAGAACTTATTTAAGGGTTTTTAATATAGGTAAAGGATTGTTCTAAGTATGATTCGAATTAGTCAGGGTAGAAATCTCTGTCACCCCCTCCTCATTTATTTATTTTCCCTAGAAAATAACTTTGTTATTTTTTTCAAATAGAAATGTAAACTATAAGGGCATTTCCATTATTTAATTTGTAGGATGTATTATTTAAACGAAGCCATGCTGAATTTATATATGGTTAATTAGTATAAAATATTGTGTGATAAAATGGAGGAATATCAAAAGAGCCAACACAAAGTGATTTAGTTTCATAATTGCACACCATCACACACAGTAAATCCGGTCAAGGAAATGATTCAGGCATTCAGTTGGTAAAAGTATTTCCCAAATGAATGCCTGAATCATTTCCTAATAAGTATAAGCATAAGTATATGCTATTCACTAGGCCTGACTCCATCTGACAAGTATTTATTTGCATTGAAAGGAGCAAGATAAACTTCAATAGCAGTGTTTCAATGTCTAGTTTGTCTCAAAAGTGTAAACACTTTTTTTGGTGTGTCATTCATAAATTGTCAGAGTGATGAGGAGAATAAGTGTCTGTATCAAGCAACAAATGTTTTGTATAAAAATCACTCTCATAAAAGTGTTAAAAATTATTAATGTTAAACTTGATAATTGCAACGCCCACCATTCTTCTTATAAATACTTAACATAAACTTAGTTACAAATGCATTTTGTACGACAAACAATTTTATAACACACACAGTATATTCTTACTCTTGGGAAACATGAGCAGCTCCTTCTCCCCTATTAACAGCTGCATTATATTCATTTTTAGCCTCCTCTTTTTCCCTTATATATGCTTCAAGCACTTCATCTTGTATTTTCCTGAAAATGAAAATTTTTTATTTGAATGAGTTTTGTTTATCCTTAAAACATTAATTTCCATTCAGACTCTGTTTTTAAAATATATTAAAACAATTCAAATTTCATTAAACTCAAAATTTCAGATGTGAACACCTGGCCCAAGTTAGGTGTTGCCTTGTATTGCCACTTAATCCAGGGTCAGGTTTGACAGAAAGAAGAAGAAGAAATTTGTTTAATTTAATTTAATTCTAATGTCTGAAGACACCGTGAGATATGAAAAAAGAGTTTTTGTATACAGATCATGATTCAAAGATATTTCATCTAATGAATTACCAAGTAGTGACAGGAGTCACAATCTACCCTAATTTGAAGGTTTACAGATATGGTGTAGGGAAGAGACATGTGGATAAGGAGCTTGTACATACATGCATGATATAATCAAGACTAAAGTAATCTTTATGCAATATTTATTTATTAACATCCACTTTTTGCTGCTATGGCTAATTGGGACAGGTTATCCACAGGTCACCACCCTTTTCAACCCAGGGTGGGACTAAGGATTTTATTTAATGAGTTCTTCACTAAATAAATTCCTATTTGCCCACATGGGAATCGAACTCACCACTCTAGGTTTACCATGTGAGATTAAAGCCAATGCTTTAACTCACATGGCTAACCTGAGCCCTAAGTTTTTTATGCAATAAAAAAAATTTCATAGTACCACATATACACTTTATGGAATATTATAATTAATTTGAGTAATAATACGAATATTTACATTTTTAGTCCAGTTATGAATGCATCTTCTGGAAGCAACACAGAAAAATGAACCTCTTGAGCAACACTGGCAGGATTCAATATTCTACTACTTACCAACGTCTTCGCATAAGTGTATTTAATGTCAGATGTAATGTGGAGAGACTTAATTATAGGCTTGGGATTTGGAGAGAAGCCCCTCTAAAAACAAAACAAAAAAAATAAAAATTATTCGTGAAATAATTTAAGTGCTCTTACATATATGTAAATCACTCAGGAGATTTATGTCAGCTTATAGTGGGTTAGCAGAAAGAAACTTTGAAATGATAAATGCTACCTTCAAGTCATGCTGACAAATATGTAAAACACTTTTAAAGTGTTTCGTTTACATTATTTTTGTTATTATTTACTCATGATAGAGTAAGGAAACATATAGGATGGTCATAACTTTTCTAAGGTGCAATGGAGTTTTTTGTTGGCCACACTCTAAGATGGAAAGAAAACATTAGCAGATTGGTCCTTAATAAAACTCACACTAAGTTGCCACCAGTTGGAGAGTGTACTTAGGCATGAAATAATTGGGAGAGCATTTTATAATTATGCCCTGCACATATCTTTTACTACTGTAATGAATTCATAATTGAAAATCTCTGCTAGTCAACTAGAATAAATGAACCAGGCCAGTAGTGGTATTCCACATCCAACAATAATTCTAGCCTGCTATTTTTATTTATTATCGAAGGGAAAAAAATTAAAAAATTGCTATAAACAAGAAATTTATTAATATCTTACGTAAAAGTAGAAATTTCTTTATTCTTTCATTGAAATACAGTATGGCATGTTAGTATCCTTTTGAGTGTTCTGTATTTTACATGACTATTTACACTATGTTTCAAATAAATTTGATTTAATAGGGGTTGTATATTTTGTAATTTCTGTAGGGCTGCTCGCTATCTGCCTTACTCTTTTGTGTAATAAACCAGGACACATTGTATCTGCCATCCTACCACTACAAGTCTATAGAAAATGATGGTTGTTGCCTTTGGCACTTTGGTATTATGCCCACTTGTTAACAGGTTAACAATTCTTGGCTTTCACCTACAATTAGAAGATTGATTGAAGAAATGGATTTTTAATCCTATTAAATGTACTTTATTATCCATTTATTGTCTCTTTAGTGGTTAGGGGAATTTCACTTTAGGGAATCAGCTATAGGTAGCTATAGGTCTCGTGTAATGATCAACGGTAAGACACTTGTAGAGACTTTGACCTGGGGCCAAGATAACTTTTCATATTAGCAGATATTCCTCAAGATAAATCTGCTATTGAGGTTGTATTAATGCCTCTAGGGGACAAAAATACTTTTCATTTAAATTTATAAATTTGTGCTTATACAGGAATGGTATGACAGTGAGGCATGTGTGCGTTTTATAATACAGACAGTTCTGACTATGCGTGTCAGTACCAATAATTTAGCTGAGGCTTCTACTTCTAGGCAATGAAAGAGATATAACTAGTGCCTAAGATCAACGGGATAGTATTTTTTACTATTCAGAACTGAGGAAATATACACAAAAATAATTTATACATATATGTTATTCTTTATATATTTTCAATTAAGGTTACAAAGTCATAGTTTTCACAATTATTATGCGGAGTTCTAAATTACATAATACTTCAATTCCTAGAATGAAGTGAGTATAAAGTGGCAATAGCTTTTTTTGGTAGTTTTGAAATCAAAATTAATTGTATAAACCACAGAAACAAGCTGATAGACTTTCTCTGAATTAGAGTTTAGATTCATTATCATCAAAATATTACTATTCCAAAATAGTTATCAATTATTAGCTTTCAGAGTTGATGCATTGAGTGAAAAATTTTATGTTGCTAGTAAATTACAAAGTTAAAAAAAAAAAAAATACTTACATATTGAGCAGTTACAACTGCTATAAAAATAGAACAAATTAGCAGAAAATGATTACCCTCCATCTAAAAACAAATAAACAAAAGTTGTTAGTAAAAATTGAAATTCGATAAGAGTACCATAGAGTTTAAAGATTGGCTTTAAATTCAGAACATAAAAATTTTATTTTATTTTAACTTGGCCTCATTTTTCAGGCTATGATATTAATATATTCGAAGTATCTCAATGTGTCATTTGAAAATCAGATCAAGAGTACAACTTATGGGGAAATTATATAATACTGACGTTCATAGAGAGGGATGCACTCTAGAATATAAGCTGCCTTGTTTATAACAAGGGATGCTAAAAATTGATAGTCCTAATAAAAGTATTGCATTACAAATAATTACGTTGTAGCGTATTAAATAATTATTATGGCAGAGGTATTAATCCCTAGGTGTCCATTGTTACAATTAAACCTGAACTCCTTAGTCGTAGAGTTTAGGTGAACCATGTTGAAAGAAACTAATACAGTTAGTAGTATTAATATAAGTGAAGTATTGGAAGGGTCATATAAATTTGATATAATTATTATCATAATTTTACTGAGAAGTACAAACTTGTAAATCCCTCATAAATAAGAGTTATATTTACCATCTTGCGCCTCTCATGAAACAGATAATAATCGGGAAGGGTTATCATAGGTTCATACTCTATTTAAATCTATCACTTTTTTTATCAAATATAATTATGTAAATAAACAAATGCTTATAATTATCAGAGACCGCCAATAGCCAGCAGGTTCATCAACCATAACTCTCAGGAAGGTAAAAGTCAGTCACGCAGGGGTTGTTTCTACTAAGCAGATTTCCCACATGCGTCACTTATTTGCATTTATCTCAAAACGTGAAAGTTTAATGAGAACAATATTTGGTATTTAGGCTACAAATAATGTGCTTCATAATACAACAGCTTATTGCTAATATGGCATGAGTAGGAGTGAGAGTTTACTGATGGCCAAAAACTAAAATATGAAAATATCGCAGTTAATATTCAATTTAGAGAAAACATGTATATAACAATATTTATAGAACACAACGTTTGCAATAAGATTGATTCTATACAATTTTTCAATACAACGCTTAACAACAGAAATATTTCGAATTTCCGGAATTCTCCCCCTCTAAACCCTCCTCTCCTGCCACTTTAACGAATTCCATCTTCATCTTTTCATTAAACGTTTAAATATCGAGTTTGGAAATTATCAGACAAAAATTGTGACCACTAGAGCGTTAACAGACAAATATATATATATATATATATATATATATATATATATATATATATATATATATATATAGTTTTGAACTCAACTCCTCTTCATCTCCTGGATAGGATCGATGGGCATTTGAGAAAAGTTTTTGGAATATCGCGTCATGAATACGACTTTAAATAGCTGATAGCTAGGGGTAGGGGAAATCTGCTAAAACAGGCACAGGTTCGATCCGGTCACTATAAAATCTTACCTTTTAGGGTTACTTCCACAATGCACTATAGTTTGCCTGTGGTGGGA
Organism: Riptortus pedestris; assembly: GCA_019009955.1. Classification (NCBI taxonomy): domain Eukaryota; kingdom Metazoa; phylum Arthropoda; class Insecta; order Hemiptera; family Alydidae; genus Riptortus; species Riptortus pedestris. The sequence goes on along the minus strand of CM032232.1, from coordinate 104,297,508 downwards.
TTCTAGTGAGTTAATCACACAAGATAAGATTTAGACTACTATAATCGACCTACTGACAAGCTCGGCACTAGCAAGGACCCTTGTTTATCTGGACTCCTCCCTCCAGTAGATCTCGGAGGTTCTCTTTGTACTTGAAGATTTTAGCAGAGTTCCCTAGAGGGAAATCAGCGATTGAGGACGTACTCATGACGCGATTTTCGAAAAATTTCTCTACCGGTCACAATTTTTGTTTGATCGTTATCAAACTCGATATTTAGTCGTTTTATGTAAAAAGAAAAATCAAGTTCGTTAATGGCTGAAATCAGACCAGTGAAAAGGTGGTTTAGAGGGGAGGATTGTCGAAAATTCGTAATATCTGTGTTATTATTCGTCGGATCGAAAAAATTTAATAGAACCGATCATATTAAAATGAAAATGTACTATAAATATTGTTATTATACATTTATGCTCTATCTTGAAGATTAACCGAGATATTTGCATTTTTCAGTTTTCAGCCTCCAGCGACCCCCTTTTGTACTAATGTTACATAAACAATACTCTGTTATATAATAGACCACGTTATTCGAAGCTTAAATTCCAAATATTGTTTTCAAGAGACATTTATTATACGAGATACATGCAAATATATTCTGGTGACCTCCGCCCGCCTTAAGTTCTTGGATTACTAAAATTTGATTGATAGAGATAACAATTATTTTGACTCATTATAAATTACGGTACTAGGTAGGTAGTTCTGAATTGAAGTAATATATTATATTCTGATATATTTCAGTAATTGTTTTTCTTTCCGGTGTGAGCCTGACAGACCTGTTTGTTTACATTTCAAACGCTTCCCGTCGGAAGGGGAAAGATTTCTTATTGCTGTTTGTTTAATTCACGGTGGTGTTGTGTTACCCGTATGTAGAATTATCTATTACTAAACTTCCCGTGGGAAATCTGCTTAGTTTACGCAGTCCCTGCGTGACGGACTTTACTCAGGTGAGATTCATTATAAATTACACTACTAGATATAGTATATAGATTTCAATAAAATTAATATGTAATATTCTGATATGTTTCAGTTATTGTTTTTCTTTCCGGTGTTGGAAAGTAAAACAATAACTGAAAGCCCTTGGCACACCTGTTCGTTTACATTTGAGACGCTGAGAGTGGAAAGATTTCTCATTACCGTTTGTATTTATTCACTTAATATTCACGGTGATATTGTGTTAGCAGTTTGTAGGTTTATCTATTATTAATCTTCACGAGGGAAATCTCCTTAGTTTACGCAGTCCCTGAGTGACGGACTTTTTTTTCTAGATTTAATTTCCGACAACCTTACCTCACCACTTGCCAGAGTTTATATTTCTTGAGTTTGGGTAACTAACAAAATGTCAATATTATTCCAAAAACGAATTTTCCTTGTTTAATGCGTCGTAAATATTTTTTAAGTTCAAAATTTACATAAGGTTTACGGCCAGCGGTAGTCAGGTCAAAATGTTTTTAAGTGTGTCCACAGAATTACTAGTATTAGTAATTTATTATTTACTGACATTAGTAAGGTATTTTGACTAGTTGAAATAACTTACCCTATTTATACTGCATATATATTACTAGGATTCGAAGGTCAGGGATCTATTGGTACTTATAGACATTATCTATCATCATCAAATTTACTTCCCGTCGGATTTCCAGTGTATAAGGAAAACATAGTAGTGTTTCACGTTCATTAGATGGCAGAAGGCCGAATGATGAGGTCATTGGTTTGAAGATGGGGTTCATGACAACTTATGTTCAGCCTTGAATTAAATTTTATCTTTTATTTTGTTTCCTCTCTCATCTCTGAAAAGGAATTACTCCAACGCTTCAAACTAGCAGGCTAGATTCATATTACTATCATAAAGGAAATTAGAAAACAAATAGGTACCAAATGCTGGTTTGCTCGGTGGTAGAAACAAAATACTATTAACTGGATTACTGTTTTTAGCAGATTTTCGTCATCTCCTAGGTAGGATCGATGGACATTTGAAGAAAAATTTCGAAAATCGCGTCATGAGTAGGACCACAATAGCAAATCCCCCTCCCCCCGGAAAATCAGCTATTGTGGTCCTACTCATGACGCTATTTTCGAAATGTTTCTTCAAATGTACATCGATCCTACCTAGGAGATGACGAAAATGAGGTCCGTATATATTATATAGGTAACGCTCTAGCGGTCGCAATATTGAATTGTCTGAACCGAAGGGCTATGATTAAACCCGATCGGCCATCCCGTGGGGTTTACTCTTTTATCTATAAGTCTTTCTTCTTTTCTTTATTACCTCCCCATCTACTATCCCTATCCTCTCTTCTTTCGTTTTCTCCTAGCCTCACAACCCACCTGCACCGCCAGACGCCGGGTAAACCACAACTTAGTTCTATTTTACCCCCACACCAGTTCACAACACCCCCTTAAAATAGAACATCAGAGTGTTCAGTAGAAGGGGAACTGTCGGGACAACCACGGCAGGTCACTCTGTCTCCCAACCAACATCTGATTAACCCTGGATCTCTGGTAAAAAAAAAAAAAAAAGAAAAAAAAATGGTCGCAATATTAGTTTGATCGTTACCGTAAGGGGGAGAATTTTGAAAATTCGAAATATCTCTGTTACTATACGTCGGTTCGAAAATTGTATAGAATCAATCTTATTGCTTAATGTGCAATACTATAAATATTGTTCTACATATTATTCTAACCGAGATATTTGCATTTTTCAGTTTTCAGGCTTCAGAAAACTTCTACTAATGTACATAAACAAAAGTCCGTCACGCAGGGGCTGCGTAAACTAAGCAGATTTCCCACGTGAAGTTTTACAATAGGGAAATCTGCCTAATAACAACTGTAGTAGTAAGAAACCTCTAAACCTAAAACATTATTTAGGGCGTAACAACCCAGTAGTTTCTAGCCCCAAAAAACAGTTGACCTAACCTCTAAACCTATTCACGAGGGGCGAAGTTATAGAAACGGCCGCCAGAGCTCTCGCCGGAAAATTCGAACATAGCCTACTGGTGACCAAACGCAGAATACAAATGCAAATATCTCGGTTAATATTCAAGATACAGAATAAATGAATAGAACAATATTTATAGTAAATTTAATTTGCAATAACATTGATTCTATACAATTTTTCGATCCGACGCATAATAACGGAAATATTTTGAATTTTAAAAATTCCCCCTGTCTAAACCCCCCCTCCCACTGGTCCGATTTCAGCCATTAACGAACTTGATCTTTTTTTTTACATAATCGAAATGATTAAATTTCGAGTTTGGTAACGATCAAACAAGAATTGCGACCGCTAGAGCATTAACAGACAAATATATATATATATATATATATATATATATAAATATATATATCTATATATATCTATATATATATATATATATATATATATATATATAGATATATATATATAATTTTGAACGGACCTCATTTTCGTCATCTCCTGGGTAGGATCGATGGACATTTGAAGACATTTTTCGAAACTCGCATCATGAGTACGACCTCAATAGCTGATTTCCCTTAAGAGAAATCTGCTAAAACTCAATTATATAATAAATATTATAAACCACATTATTCGAAGCTTTAATGCTAAATATTGTTTTTAAGAGATCTTTATTATACGAGATACATGCAAATATGTTCTGGTGACCCCCCCCCCCGTCTTAAGTTCTTGGAATAATAAAATTTGAGTGATTAAGCTAAAAATTATTATGATTCATTATAAAATACAGTACTAGATATAGTAAATATTTATTTATTTGTTTGTTTGGTGTCACGCAAGAGATATAGTAAATAGTTTTCAATAAAATTATTGTTATTTTCAGTAGTTGTTTTTCTTTCCGGTGAAGAATATTTCTATATTCTTTTCAGCGCTGAGAGGTTGGCAGACCTGCTTCTTCACAATTCAGATGCTTGCCGCTGGGAGGTTATTATGATTGACTGAAAGATTTTTCGTTTTTGACTAACCGAATTATTGATTACCAATCACAACTCTTTACCCCAAATTCCTTAAGTAAACCTGTTAAAAGAAGTTGTTTCCTTTAAATCGATTAATTTAGGTTATTATTTAATCGATTTATAATTGAGTCGAAAGTATATAGTAATGTAACGGAATAGACTGGCCATCTGGGTGTACCCAAGGTACGTATAATATGGGTGTGCGTAGACCACAACTGTCCCCGTGGAAGGGTTGGGTTTATCATAAAGAATGTAATAAAACGACTTAATTAAAAATCAAAGCATAACCACCAACAAGAACATTTTCTTATACTGTACATATATTGGTCATTCATCAGCTTATATTTTGGGTGCAATTAAATCCATGTGGTTGATTGATATATGTAGTAATATAGTCAAATTTTTACGTTGTTTTCATCAACATACGTAAATCACTGCAATTTTTTTTTTGCAAATCTAAACTTGTAACTTTTTTCGGAATATATTATTAGAGAGAAGGGTGGTTTGATGATTGTTGTGAAATTGAGCGTTTGTGAAGGATTACCCGGAAAAGGACGGTGCCGGGAGGGTTGTGCAGATAGGAGAAAACGAAAGAAGAAGGGATAGCGATAGTAGGAGAGAAGATGAGAAGAGAAAGATGAAAGTAGCCATACCAGGACAGGACAGCGAATCTAGGGAAAGACTAAAACTAAACTAATACTAAAGAACCTAAACTAAACTTATGTTAGTATGAAATGAAATAAAGTGCGAATCATTAACAAACAAATATCTTTATATATGGTTAAATACGTCAGGAAGTCCACTCTCACTACTTCCTGGTCACCTTTACACTTTCTTAATGGTTTCCTTCTCTTGTTGGTTTCCGTACAAATCAGAACTTCCTGTTGATGGGAACAATTTAGTATGTATTGTTATATAATTCATGTTTCATACTCCACCTCCGGCAATCTATTCCAAGGATATTGTCGCCTCCCACTTCATTGCCAACACTTCTTAGCAGTGCACATGATTAGTAGTTGGATCTCAGCAAGTCGCTGGCGGTTGTGGTTTAATAAAACTCATGTTCAGCGAACTTGCTAGACCAATTGAGTTACTTTATGAGTAATTTTTTTGTTTTTTAATCTTCTTAAATTTTGAAAATAATAATTGTAATTATTTATTATCCACTTTTTGCGACTTTGGGTCGGGTTATTATTTTATAGCAGATTTCCCTTAGGTGAAATCAGTTATTGAGGTTGCACTCATGACGCGATTTTCGAAAAATTCCTCAAATGTTCATCGATCCTACCAAGAAGATGACGAAAATTAGCTGCGTTCAAAATTTTATATGCACTACAGAGTTAATCGAAAGGTTGAAACTGGACCCTTGTAAATCTATCTATCTATATATTCAAATAGAGTAAACAAGTTTCTATTAACTATGTTAATAACATACTTTTATAATTGACACTTAACAAGAGTAAGACGGAAGTTTTCTCATTTAATTCTGTCACAGCTATTTCATTAGTATCTCTTCACGGTGGAGTTCGTCGTGTGCGCATGGCCAACATTAGCCACAGAAGAATCTATCATTCTGCAAGTAAGTGTTGATTTCCTTGGCCAATCCAAAGAAATCCGTCATGCGGGTGCTGCGTTAACTAAGCAATTTTCCTATGTGCGCCACGTATTTGCATTTATCCAAAACATAAAAGTCCAATGAGAACAATATTTGGTATTTAGCTTCAAATAAAAGGCATCATGATTTAAAAGCTTATTGTTAATATGGCATGAGTAGGAGTGGGTATTTACTGAAGGCTGAAATACTTAAAAGCCCGTCACGCAGGGGATGCGTAAACTAAGCAGATATCCTACAACTAAGCAGAAGTTCTACAATCGAGAAATCTGCATACTGGTAACACAACAACGAGTAAATACAGACGGTAATGAGAAATCTTTCTGTTAATTTTAATAAATTCCCAACTGAAACGGCTTCTGAATTGTAAGAATAATTTATATTTTAATAACTCAAATAAGAAAAACAATTACTGAAATATATCAGAATATAACATATTAATTTTATTGAGAACTATTTACTATATCTAGTACTGTAATGAGTCAGAATAATTGTTATCTCATTCAATCAAATTTTAGTAGTCGAAAACCTTAAGACGGGGGGGCGGGGTCACCGGGACATATTTGCATGTATCTCTTATAATAAAGGTCTCTTGAGTACAATGTTTGGTATTTAAACTTCGAATAATGTGATTTATTATGTAGCAGAGTATTGTTTATGTAACATGTGTAGAAGTGGCAGTTTGCTGATGGCTGAAAACTTAAATGCAAATATCTCGGTTAATATTCAAGATAGAGAATACATGTATATAACAATATTTATAGTACATTTAATGTGCAATAAGATTGATTCTATACAATTTTTCGATCCGACGTATAGTAACGGAGATATTTCTAATTTTCGAAAATCCCCCCCTCCCACTGGTTCGATTTCAGCCGTTAACGAACTTGATCTTCCTTTTTACCTAAAACGATTAAATACCGAGTTTGGTGACGATTAAATAAAAATTGCGACCGCTAGAGTGTTAACAGACAAATATATATATATAATTTTGAACGGACCTCATTTTCGTCATCTCCTGGGTAGGATCGATGGACATTTGAAGAAATTTTTCGAAAATCGCATCATGAGTACGACCTCAATAGCTGATTTCCCTTAAGGGAAATCTGCTAAAATGGCGATAGTCGACTAGGCTAAGGACCGGAAGTAAGATGACATTTATGGGAAGTTATGAATTCTGTACGTCTAGATAAACTTGTTCCCTACTATATTTATTGGCCATCTTATAATAATTATGTTTATATGCTCACATGTCTTATACAAAATAAATTCATTTATTTGAAGAGATGCATACATACATACATTTATACAATTATATATGTATACTAGCTCAGATACCCGGCTTCGCTCGGGAATTCATTTGAGGCTGAATGATGATAGTATTTTTTTGGCAAGGCTTTACTTTGCACAATGTTTTGACATTTACCCGTCCCAGTGTTTAGAGTAAATACCCGTCGTTTCTGTGGATTTGTTTATAATACAGTTATTGTTTTATGAAAGACTTCACTGTCCTCCGTATCGTCATATTTCCCATTTCCTGTGCATTCTGCATAGATTTGAATTAGTAGTTTTTAACGTATAACTCATTTATACTTAGGTATACGACGAAAGTGTATATAACAAAAGTTACTCCAAATAACAAAATAACAATTTTTGTTATGTGCATAATTGCCAAAACCTCAATAGGAAACGAAATATCACTATTTTGAATTTCTGGCCTCCCTTATAACCCCCACTCCCGCCCGTGCCTAGAAATGTTAGTATGGCTTATTATAAGGAAGGCGTTAGTGCTAATACAAATACCGAGTGTTTTATTTAGTTCGGTTGAGTCTTTTGTGCCAAATAAAATTGTTGACTCCCGCTATAATTTTTAGCGTATAACGTCTTTATACTTCGGTATACGACGATAGTGTATATAACCAAAGTTTCTCTAAATAACAAAATAAATAACTTTTGTTATGTGCACTTTTGCCGAAAGCCCAATAGGAAACGAAATATCACTATTTTTAATTTCAGGCCTCCCTTATAACCCCCACTCCTGCCCGTCCCTAGAAATGTTAGTATGGCATATTATAATTAAGGCGTTAGTACTAATTCACATACCGAGTTTGGTTTAATTCGGTTGAGTCTTTAGTGCCAAATAAAATTGTGGACTCCCGCTTTAGTTGATAGCGTATAACTCATTTATGCTTCCGTATACGGCAAAAGTGCATATAACAAAGGTTACTCTAAATAACAAAATAAACAACTTTTGTTATGTGCATATTTGCTGAAAAAGCCATAGGAAACGAAATATCGCTATTTTTAATTTCAGGCCTCCCTTATAACCCCCCACTCCTGTTCGTCTGAGAGAATATTAATATAGCCTAAAGTCTAAGTTGGGCTAGTAGGAATATACATACCAAGTTTCATAAAATTCGGTTCAGCCGTTTATGCGTGAAAAGGTAACAAACAAACAAACAAATAAACAAACAAACAGACACCAAAGAAACAAAATGCAGTTATGGTGTCTATGACATGTGAAACGAAAAGTTATCGTGAAATTTCGCGAAAAAAATCAATGTACAGACAGAGGTTACAATTTTATATATATATAGATAGATATAACGAATATGACTAAAGAAATCATGCTCCTACCTTGATGGAGAGGCGGGGAGCTATACTGCCTGAATAGAACTGAAGAACCGGCTTGATGGAGTGGGTAAAATAAATACACAACACTTCCCCCACCCTGGAAGCAGCGGTTTAGCCAGAACTCGGGGAAGCCCGGAGTCCTGCGGGAACTCCACCAGCTGTAATAATGCAGCTGATTGGTATTTAATGCGTTCCCAATTCAGGGGATGTAGTCGTTGCTTCAGATTCGATAGATCGCCCCTCCTCCCCAAGAAGATGGTCCACAGACTAACTTAACTTCAAAAGTGATGGTGCCATCTACACATTCTATACACTATTTCACCGGTTGTAAACAAGACTTGAAAGTTAATCTGAACTTACTCTGGCGATTCTTTAGTTATACAGGGTGTTTGGTAAGTAGATAGACAAACTTCTACAGGTGTTTCTACACTGCAAAAGGAACAAAATTGTCTGTATTATGTTCCTATTCCTAATAGCATTGGAAAAAAATCCATTTTTGTGTTTTTTTTCAATGTACTAATGTTTTATTACATAAATTCTGCTACAGCTGATAAATTATTGCTTTTGGATGTTTTCAGGGTAGGTCATTTTGAAGGGCATTAAGTTCTCCTTAATAATCGTTCATTTTTATTTCCAATTTCGGTTTTTCAAATAGCTTTAACAAAATTTGAAAATAAAAAAGTTAAAATTAATTAAAAAACCCTTAATTTTGAAACCACAAAGCCATCCTCTCAATCAACTTCGAGCTTTTAGATTTTAAGGAAAATTTTTTCGTTTAATATGCTTCTTAACCATACAATCCTATTCCGACGAGACTTTAACAAATGTTGGAAAGCGGCAAATATTTTAAGAACAACGTCCGTGGTAAGAATATTTTTTTTTTCTTATTTTATGCTCCAAACAAATTCTAGCTAAAGAACACGAACTCATTATTTTCTATTATTTCGATTTATTTTTGCTTCAAATTCGTGGCTAAATAAGCTATTCATCGTTCCCCTTAAGGGAAATCTGCTAAAATGAGTGATCGTTTATTATTACAGCACATGGACAACTACCTTGCTGAGTTCATGTGGCAGATGACGGCCGGGGACGACCGCTTTATGCAACTCTAATTTATATTACATTTTGTTATTCAAATTAATTCTAGAAGTGTTGTTTTAAATAATAAAGTGTTCTTCCTTTTAATATGAATAAATAATTGTCTTTTAATGGGTAGCCTCCCGATAATCGATAAGTACCTAAGTATTTCCTTTGGAGTGGTCGTCGCTAAATGAAACCCTATTACTCATGTGGGAATCGAACCTACGACCGTGATTTATCGTGAGTATTAAAGCCATCGGCAGAACTGGGTATAAATACTGTCCAACAAATTCCTTAGTTTGCACACTAGATATCCACTTCCGCTCAAACAATTTTAGCAGATTTACATTACGGGAAATCAGCTATTGTGATTGTACTCATGACGCAATTTTCAAAATATTTCTTCAAATGTCCATCGATCCAACCATACATATATACACACACACACACAAACGCATTTTTTGTCTTATTGTTAACAAACTCCATATTCATGAGTTTTACGAAAACTAATGATCAAATTCGTAACGTCTGAATTCGGACCAGTGGGAGGGGAATTTTAAAAATTCGAATTATATCCGTTATTATGAGTCGGGCCGGAAAGTTGTAATCTTGTTGCAAATGTAATTTTCTATGCATTTTTTTCTCTTTCTTGAATATCAAAAGACATATTTGCATTTTTTTAATTTTCAGCCTTCAGTAAACCCCCACTCCTCTCGCGTCATATTAACAATAAGCTGTAATTACATGCAACTCTATATTCTAAGCTTAAATTAAAAGTATTATTTCCATGGTACCTTTATTATGCGAGCCACATGCCAAATCATTTAAGGTATTACGTCCTTGTCTCGAAAATGTTCATTTGATCTATACCACTCTCCATTTTTAACCGTTTTATTCAACGCTGAAGGTCATATTTGTTAATGGCGGTAACCGGCTGAGGAATGAGGTTGGGGATAGTTGGAGAATTCGAAAATTAATAAAATTATGAGTCGTATCGAAAAATGCTGTAGAACTGATATTATTAAACTATTGTTGCACAGCAAGTGTTCTATAAATTTTGTTCATGACTCAAATATTGAGCCAACTACCCGTACTTCCTTGTTTTTAGCCTTTTTTATACCTTCTACTTGTCAAATTTTTACTAAGAAATATAGAATATATGGTGAGGTGAGATCAATCGCGTGTCATACCCACACGTGGGAAATCTGATTAGATTACGCAGCACCTGCATAACGGACTTTATTTATCTGTAGCAACTTTACCCAGCTTGAATTCCAATTTCTGTTTACATAGGTTTTTATCACGGGAAAAATTGAGAATAGATAGATGGGGCGTGAACCAACAGGTCACGTGCAACGTACGAAATATGGTTACTTTACACACCACTTGCTCTTTTCTTAGTAAGACAATAACGTTCATTTGAAGTTGGTAAAAAGTCCGTCACGCAGGGGCTGCGTAAACTAAGCAGATTTCCCACGCGAAGGTTTACAATAGATAAATATACATACTGACAGGTAGCACTACCAGGGAATGCTCAGCAAATTTACAATACAAGTCAATAATCTCTAGAACGGAAAGCGGCTGAATTTTAAACAAACAGGCCAGCCAACCTTGTAGCATTATATGATAGACCGGGAAGACAAACAATTAATGAAATACATCTGAACATATCATATTAATTTTATTGAAAATAATTTACTAAAGCTAGTGCTAGAATCAGTTTTATCTCAATCACTTAAATTTTAGTAACCAAAAACAAAGAAAGGGAGGGGGGGGGTGGGTCAACAGAACGTATTAGCTTATATCTCACAAAATAAAAGTTCAATGAAAACAATATTTGGTATTTAGCCTTATAATGAAATAGTTCATGATATAACAGCTTATTTTAATATGACACCAGCAGGAGTGGGGGTTTACTGAAGCGTAGTATTAAAAACCCCAATTATTTCGGTTAATACTCATTATACGGAAAATATGTATAGTAAATTTAATTTGCAATAGGATTGTTTCTATACAATTTTTCGATCCGACGTATAATAATAGAGATATTTCGAAATGCCTCCCCTCTAAACCCCCCACCTCCCTCCCCCTTGTCCGATTCCAGCCGTTAAAGAAATTGATCTTTGTTTTTACATAAAACGATTAAATATCGAGTTTGGTAACGATTAAACAATAATTGCGGCCGCTAGAGCGGTAACAGACAAATATACAGGGTGTCCCCAAACCAAACGGCCAAACTTCAGGGATCGATAGGGGATCGAAAAACTAAGAAAAAAAGTCCTCTGGCATATGCCTCGTTTTCGCTTAGTTTTTTGAGAAAATCACAAAAAACTGAAAATAGTTGTGCAAAACGTGTATTTTTTTTTTAATAATGTATTTAAATTACAAAAAACTATTGGCTTTTTGAGTAAGCTTAATTTTTTAATTTACGAGGAGTAAATTTAGAAAACATGAATATTCTCACGCTTTCCTTATCAATAAAACGTCTAGGTTGAGTGTTTAAACTTAAAAAGAAAGGATTAAAATGTTTACTATCATTTTAATCCTTTTTGGGGGGAATCCAGCCTCGCATTCTCACATTAGTGGTGTTGCTAGTACTGTTCAGTGAAGTCAACAAATATGGCTAGATTTATCAACGCTGAATACGCGGACATAGTCTACGTCTACGGATTCTGCGATGGCAATCTACGTCAGGCAGTTCGGGAATATCGCAGACGGTTTCCTGACCGAGAAACCCCACACAGAGGTGTTTTTACCAGCACTTTCAGAAGGCTTCGAGAGACTGGGTCCTTCTCATGTAATCGTCGTGGAAACCGTATGCAGGCTCCGATGGAAGCCGACCTGAGGCGGAGGGAGAGGATACTGAGGCACTTCAATACCAACCCAGGCACAAGCGTCCGGAGAGCTGCTTCAGTTCTAAGCATACCAAAGACAACCATTTGGCGCGCATTAAGGGCTGACCGCAGGCATGCTTACCATGTACAAAAGGTACAAAATTTAATACCCGCTGATTATCCCCGCCGATTAAATTTTTGTAATTGTTAGAAAGAACAATTGCAAAACGGTGTAAACTTAAGTTCGAAAGTAATCTGGACGGACGAAGCGACGTTTACACGTGCGGGCATATTCAATCAAAGAAACTACCACCTTTGGGCACATGAAAATCCCTGCGCTGTTAGAGAATTTCACTACCAGCATGAGTTTTCTGTAAACGTGTGGGTCGGTCTTTGTTATAATCGCATAATAGGTCCCGTATTTTTACCTGCTCGACTTCACGCTGAAAGTTATCATCTATTCCTGGAGAATGACTTACGGGCACTTTTGGAAGATATCCCTTTGGAAACAAGGCTTGAGAGCTGGTTTCAACTCGATGGTTGTCCTGCACATTACGGAAGGGCCGTACGAGACTGGTTGGACATCAACTACCCAGGTCGCTAGATAGGACGAGGTGGGCCGGTGCCTTGGCCTCCCCGGTCTCCGGACCTCACGCCACTAGATTTCTTCGTGTGGGGATACGTGAAAGAAAATGTCTACCGAGAGTCCGTCCGCACAAGGGATGACCTCATCGAGCGCATCAGAATGGTTTGCAACCAGCTCACCGCAGAACAATGATTAGATGCAGTGCGATCTGTGAGTACGCGATGTGATGCGTGTATTGCAGCGAGAGGCCAGCACTTCGAACAACATTTACGTTGATGCTTTAGAAATTAACGATGTAATTTTAGAGAAGGTAAAACCTTCAAAATTTTCAGGGTTTTTTTTCTCACTAAGGTAGACCCATATAAAAACTGAAACATTTATGTTTTCCAAGTAAGAATATTTAATTATTTTATTAATTTTCTAAATTTTTAATCTTTTTTTATGTTTTAATCTTCAGTTATTGTTCATAATGTTATCTACTTTAAATAGGTAATTTTTTTTTTACTATGAATATTTGAATAAAAAAGTATTTATTATTTTTTCTTAATAAATTTTTTTTTTTTTTTCAATTACCTTTCTGTTAGTATAAGATTAGAATACAATAATTGTATTGGAATAACATTTATTGCTAAAATTCATTCAAGGAATAAAATCCGCTCTTCCATTGGCCTTAACTAGTTTTTGCACAACTATTTTTAGTTTTTTGTGATTTTCTCGAAAACGAGCCATATGCCAGAGGACTTATTGTTTTAGTTTTTCGATCCTCTATCGATCCCTAAAGTTTGGCCGTTTGGTTTGGGGACACCCTGTATATATATATATATATATATATATATATATATATATATATATATATATATATATATATATATATATACAGTTTTGAACGGACCTCACTTTTGTCATCTCCTGGGTAGGATCGATGTACATTTGAAGAAAAATTTCGAAAATCGCGTCATGGGTACGACCTCAATAGCTGATTTCCCTTAAGAGAAATCTGCTAAAACATGATAAAGCATACACAATATATTTTTCCAAGTGGCTCTATTTTAAATTACCAGACAATCAAATTCAATGGAAATAACGGTAAACCTAAATTGTGAGTTTTTCTAGGAATTCCATTATCCTCCAATAAAAGTTAAGGTCATGATTAATGACGTCACGTTGCTGGCTGCTATTAAACGAACTAATGAGAGGGAAAATCTTTGGTTGATTATAGAGTGTCTGAAGACTAACTGCTAGTCTGCTGTCGTCTGAGCACTCCTCAAATGATAGCTCTTATCAATAATCAGAGACTGTTTATTTATTCATTTTTGAATGCTAAAATCAACTAATACTAAGGCCAGCACCCCCCCCCCCCGCTAAAAAAGGAAGTATTTTGAAGAGAAGATAGATAAGCAGTCACACTAAACCTCCAAAGGCTCAGAGTAACGGTCGTTTTAGCAGATTTCCCTTAAGGAAAATCAGCTATTGATGTTATGAAGCGGTTTTTACAAAAATTTTCAATTTTTATAGGTCCTACCCAGGAGATCCAATGGGAGGGTAAAATTCCCTAGGGAGATGGAAAAGTCCGTCACGTAGGGGCTGCGTAAACTAAGCAGATTTCCCACGCGAAGTAATACAAAAACAGAAAAATCTTCACACGATAGCCGGTTTGCTTAAGGAAACGGCCGAACTAGCTTTCCGCGGAAACGAATAGAACCGACTTTAGCCGGTCTCATCCCGTCTGTTATCGGCACACACTTAATAAAAATGCAAATATCTCGGTTAATATTCAAGATGGAGAATAAATAAATATTTATATGTATATGTGTGTGTGTGTATATATATATATACGAGTATATAGAGGGAGAGAGAAAGAGAGAGAGAGAGCAATATTTATAGTAAATTTAATTAACAATAAGATAGGTTCACAATTTTTCGATCCGACGTATAGTAACGGAAATATTTTGAATTTTTAAAAATTCCCTCCTCTAAATCAACCTCCTCCCACTGATCCGTTTCCAGCCGTTAACGAACTTGATCTTTCTTTTTACATAAGACGATTAAATACCGAGTTTGGTCACGATTAAACAAAAATTGCGACCGCTAGTGTTAACAGACAAATATATATATATAGTTTTGATCGGACCTCGTTTTCGTTATCTCCTTGGTAGGATCGAGGACATTTTTGATGGAAATTTTTGAAAATCGTATCATGAGTACGACCTCAATAGCTGATTTCCCTCAAGGGAAATCTCCTAAAAAATCCAATGGGGGTTCTATCAAAGTATGTGTTATATGTATTCTATCAAAGAACCATTGCAAACTCAATGTTTTATAAATGTTGTTATAAACATTTTTCTACAGGTCTTATTTACATGTAGTATACTTTCAAGAATTGGTATTGTTTTATCTTCATTATTTAGCAGTAGTGTGCCAGAATAGCGATGGTGCCAAGAAAGAACACAAATGCTGAATTCCTACAAAATTTAATATTATTGACAGGTACCTATGACTTACAAATTTGTTATCAGATAACAAGTAATTTTTGTAAGAAGTCAGAAACAAATTTATACATAAAGACAGATATTTGTTTAAGTGATATTCAAATGCCACCTTTATTAATAAGAACTTATTTAATAAGTTTATAATAATATTTAATGAAATTATTAAGCATATATTTATAAAGCATAATCAAACATATATTTACAAGATTTAAAAAAAATGATTAATAAGCAGTTTAAGCCACTATTTACATGTAACCAGAATTATTTTTAAAGAAATAGATCAAATAAGCCATACAATTTTTCATGGTAGCTATTGATAACTGTTTACATTCAAATGTAAATATTAACATATAGTTAAAATACCAAATTTGATTAATTAGCCTATATATAATAACATCATTTTTCTTTGTTTTGGCTACGTAAAATAGACTTTTGGGTCATTGATGGGTCAAGTTTAAAAAAAAACTTTATTAATGTCCACTTTATGGTACTACTGCAGGTAATCAGAATGGGTTATGTACAGGTTACCATCCTTTTCTACCTGGATGGGACTAAGGATTTTGGTTTTAGTAAGTAATATTGATATATTTTTGCAATCCTAATATCTTCTTAATCCATTAAAAAAACAAGATTTGAACAGTTTTTGAAGCATTTAAATGAAATTACTTGCCCAAAAAACTATAAATTACTCTGACTGTAGTATAATAAAGTTAGTGACACAGGGGCTGCGTAAACTTTCCAGCAGCAATTTCCCATGGATTGGTATGATAATTTCTATTTCCATGTAAAAATCCGATGAGTAGAAGTGGGGGGTTACCTAAGGCTGAAAACAAGAAAGTACTTAACTCCTTTCTTTAATATTTGAGTTATGAAAAAATGTATAGAACAATAAGTGAAGAGTATTAAAAAGATTGGGTCTATAAAACATTTGATCTGACTCATAAGAACAGAGATATTTTGAATTATCGAATATTTCTCCCCCCCCCCCTATTCCTGGTACGATTTCAGCTATTAACGGTTGCGATCATTAGTGTTGAATGAAACTGTTAAATATAGATAATCGAATAGATCAGATAAATATTTTGAGTAGAGACTGAGAAATCTTAATTGATGTCTGTCACACTACATAGTTTAATGTAACACACCTTAAAAGTTAAATGAAAACAATATTTGATATTTAAGTTTCGAATAAAGTGGTTCATGATATAATAGGTTATTGTCAATATGACATGAGTAGGAATGGGAGTTTACTAAAGCCCAATAACTCAAAATAAAAATATCTCGTTTAATAATGAAGATAGTGAAAAAATGTATATAACATTTATAGACCATTACATTTGCAATAAGATTGTTTCTATAGAATTTTTTGATCCGACTCATAATAACGTATTTTCAATTTTCAAAACACCCCCCTCCCCAGGGGCCGATTTGTGCCATTATCGAACTTGATCTTTAATTTTACATAAAATGTTCAAATATTGAATTTGGTAATGATAAAACAAAAATTGTGGCTGCTAGAGTATTAATAGACAAATATATATATATATATATATATATATATATATATATAGATATAGATATTCTTGTTTGAATCAATAGACTTTTGAAGAACTGTTTCGAAAACCTCATCAGAAGTATGACAATAGCTGATTCCCCTTGAGGGAAATTTAAAAAAAAATTAAGAATAAAGCTTTTGATTTGTTGCTATATTAACAAAATGGCCAAAAACAAAATAAAACACAGTTTTCAACCAAGTGCAATCCTTAAAATCATAAGCTTCATTGTGATATATCCATTTTGGATATGTGTTGATATAGGTTGGTAATTGAATTTCTCAACCTTAACACACACACACACACACACACACACACACTAATAAAATTGGATATTCTCACAAGATGAATTTTATTTAGCATGATTTCTTTTGGCTCTTAAAATGAAGGGAATCCTAGGGTGGATTGAGATTGGGTCTCTCTTGTATATAGACATACCACTTAAAATGTGGCACTTAAAGTGCAGAATGGAATCATCTATATTTACAAAAATGAATGTTTGTTTGTATATCCTTTATAGAATCGTAAATGGCTGAACTGAATTTTATGAAACTTGGTATGTATATTACTACTAACCCAGGTTAGATTTTTGGCTAGAACAGGAGTGGGGGTTGTGAGGGAGACCTGAAATTAAAAATAGCGATATTTTGTTTCCTATTGGTTTTTCGGCAAATACACAAATAACAAAAGTTGTTTATTTTGTTATTTAGAGTAACTTTTGTAATATACACTTTTGTTGTATACCGAAGTATAAATGAGTTATACGCTAAAAACAATAGCGGGAGTCAACAGTTTTACATGGCACAAAATATTCAACCGAACTAAACGAAACTCCGTATGTGATTTAGTATTAACACCTCCCTGATTATAAGCTGTATTAAAATTTTGAGGTACGAACAGGAGTGGGGGTTGTAAGGGAGGTCTGAAATTAAAAGTAGCGATATTTTGTTTCCTATTGGGTTTTTGGTAATTATGCTCATAACAAAAGTTGTTTATTTGTTATTTAATGTAACTTTTGATGTATGCACTTTTTCCATATAACGAAGTATAAATGAGGTATTTACGAAAAACTATAGAAAGGGTCAACAATGTTATAGGACACGAAAGACTAAATCGAAATCAACGAAACTCCGTATGTTTGACTATTAGCTATATTAACATTTTTAGGAACGAACAGGAGTGGGGGTTGTTAGGAAGGCATGATATGGAAAATTGTCAAATTTTGTTTCCCATTGTTTTTCCAGCAAACATGCACATGGCAAAAGTTGTTTAATTTGATATTTAGAGTAACTTTTATTATATACATCTTTATCATAATTTAGTATTTTAGTTGGTGGCGTAGCAACGCGCACAGGGTATAGATAGTGCTAAATAATACACTTGGTCGAGTTTTCATACAAACTCACGATTTTCAAAATTCCTAACCAAAGCATGAAAAAAAAAATTTAAACTCTGGAATAATAATGGAATAAATTTCGATAAAGAAAAAAGCAGTTATCATCCAAATCCATGGTACTTCATAGTATTACGAAACACTTTTGTGACTTCTCCTACTTTATCCCCCTTACTCACTCCTTGCCAGGACTTGAGATATGCTAAGTTGTACTTTGTTGCTCACAATTTACATAATCACTAGTCAGTTTATAAAGGCCTATCTTCAATGTCGAGTACTTTCTCCTTATGTATTTTTTTGTTGTAAAATGGGGCCATTGGTGTATGAGAAAGGAAGGGGAAAACTCTCGATATCCACGTGAACTATTCCTCTATAATGTTTTCATGAAAATAGAGTTTTTTTTTTTTACTCACATAGGCATTGCAAAGACATTGCACAATGTAGTATATACATAGAACATGTCATTGAAATAATCTGTAGGATGCTACTTTCCCACTGGTTCTTAAAATTGTGTTTAAGATATTGGCTACAAGAAGTGCTCAATGAGTTCCAACTTTGATGGATACCTTTTGTATCCTTCTTCAGAACAACATATTGAGAAGGATTCTAACAACAAGGTTTCAGAGAAAAATCATCTCCCACTTTAAAGGTTACATTTTACTCAATTAATATGGGAGATATCTCCCTAAAACCTTATTGCTCTCTGTGATGAAACTGTCAGTATGCAAAATATAATATAATAATCTTTTTGATTGATTAGGTATTACTTGTACCCCATAGCAGACTATTCTAGTGATAAAAAAGAGTAAAACTTTAAAAACATGAAAACGTGTAGTCAACCTTTTTTTTTTTTAACTGGCTGTAAAGTTACTCTATATTAAAATAGTCACTTTCTTATACAACATGTAAATATGCATATATCTATATTGTAAATATGGGACTCAGGTTAGCTACAGGTGCTAAGGTGTTGGCCTTAATAACTCTTGAATAACTTTTGAGTTATTGATTTGATTTCTGCATGTACATAGGAAGATTTGTAAAGACAGGCACACAAAATAAAATCCAGAGTCCCAACCTGGTTACAAAAACTGGTATCTGGCAGAAAAAGTGGACATAAATTAAAAAAAAAAAAAAAAAAAAAAAAAAAAAAATTAATTTTATAAATATAAACTTTCCAAATTGTATATACAAAAATAAAACGGGGAGATTAGATTTGGAAATGGACAACTTTGACAAATACAATAGCTTGGTGGCCAGATATATATTCATTAAGTTGAAAATCAGGTGGCACTCTTACATTAATAAAACTTAACAATTGAGGGGATAACAAATATTCAAATGAAAATAAAAGGTAACATATAACTATATTGTTAAAATTACAAAAATATAAAATAATTTCTATATATCTATAAATAACTATATAAAATTTTATATTTTATATGCACATGGTTTTAGAATTTAAAAGTTTTCAACCACAAGTATTGGTTGGGTTGGAAAATCAACCGAGAGCAACTTGAACATCACTGTACTCTGAGGTACCTTGAAGTTTAAGTGTTTTCTCATTTGCTAAATGAAGTAAAGCCATGAATGCAATGGGAAAACTTAATTCTGCTGCCTCTTCAGGTGGAAGCTTTACAGGGAGAGAAGAGAAAATATCCGAGAACTTCACAAGTTTCCCATTCTAAAAAAATAATAAAATATATTTATAAATATCATTAATAAAAAAATGTAAAGCACAATGGCATATAGTAATGAAAACAGTTTCCAGTAACATAACGACTGTTGGAGGAAAACAAAAAGTGACTTCCTATTAAAACGATTAAAGAAACATATTAAAAACAACATTGAATATAAATTTATTACAAAGAGATAAAAGGTTTACTTTAATAAAGTGAAAATGGAAATTTCATTGAAGTAGGTTATATTTCAAAAGTTTTATTTTAAGATTTATTTGTGAAGCTTAAAATTACAAGTTACTGAGATAAAGGAGAATACATCAATTGAATGAATGGGGCTGTTCAAAGTGAGTTGAAAAACTAGACACGGGAATCCTATCAATTTGGTGACATTAAATTTAATAATTAAATATGATAATATACAAATATGATAATTCTATTATTATATTAAATAAGAAGAGAAACACATTAATTAAATAATCTAACAAAATATAATTAGAGAATGTCAATAGTTAATATATTAAAATTTATTTTATTAATAAGTTATATGAAATACAGATAAATATTCGTAAATAAAAATTAAGAATTCAACAATGTTATCCAACGTTATGGTATAATGGCTTAGACTAAGCTAACAACTCAATTTTCTGTTTTTGAGTCCACTTTCTAAGAATATATTTATCATTCATGTAAAAATGGTTTCTTTTGCCCTAAACTTCATTATCACTTTGACCGAATTTCAAAGGAAATGTAAAAGGGCCACAGGGGTTAATTATTTTATACAAGTAGTTTATATATTTAATTTTTATTTTTTTAGAAGTTCAAATATATTTGGTTGAAAGTCAATGTTTTGTTTGTTTTTTTCGCTCACAGAAAGCCATGCTAGAATTTCATTAAAGTCATATTTAAAAATGGAATTTCCAAAAATTTTCAAATGTGGAATATCAATATTTCAAGGCAATATCAAATAAAATAAATGTTACCTCATGTCTATGTTGAAAATATAAATGTATTACATTATTGCACCTTACTAAAAGCAATGGAAATATTTAACCCTTTCCACTCCAATGTAGAGTGTCACTCGACACTGATTTTGTTCCACTAGCTCCACTGTCGAGTGATACTCGATATGGTGTAATACCTCTTTTTGCGGAAAATTTTAAAACAGGAGGGATTTTTGTTACTGAAATGTTTGAGTCACGAATGAATGAAACATATTCTAGAATCGTAAGATACTATAATTCAATTAAAGCCTTGGAGTGGAAAGGGTTAAGGCTAAAAAAAAAATAATTAAACCCTCTTCATTAGTTTGACAGAAAACGATTTTCCCTCCAACACATTGACAATGATGTGATTTAAAAAAATTTCTCGGCGTGTTTTAGTTTTTTATAATGACTTAGGAGACTAATTCACCAGGAGGGTGAAATGTTCACTCTTAAAATAATAAAGGAGGTTTAGCAAGACCTGAAGATCTTTTTTTATTTCATTATATCAGTTAATATTTATAATAGTAATTGTTCATGCTACATCTATTTAATCAAGGATTCGCCTTTCCAAAACAACTGAATATTTAAAATTGACTAAAAGAGATTTCTTTTTTTAAATATGATTAATTAGGCTCACCTTTTCCTCTAAAGACAGATTTTTCCATATTACACTTTTGAGAAGTTTGATGTCAATTTTCTTTTGTGCCTTCGCAAATTTCAGATTGACCCTTGTTACCTAAAAGCATAGGAGAAAAATAAGTAATTAAATGACAATAATTTTCATGAATTGCATATTTTAAAGAGATTCTGAAAGACTGACTGCAAGTGTTTTTATTATAAATAACAAGTCCGCCACACCATAGTGTGCAATTAGTGAACTCTATAGGTATCTTGCAATTAACAAATTTATTTTGGCATCACAGTGTATTGATTGATGGTTACTGCTCAGAAAGCTTTTTGAAATAATACAAAACTGATGCCCATGTTTTTGGGAGTTAAAGAAAACAGACAATAGTTTATTTATATTAAGGTCCAATAAACTTAATATATTAAGTTAATGAAAATATATATATATAAATATATATATATATATATATATATATATATATACATTATATATGTATGTGTGTGTGTGTGTTTATGGTAATTGCAGGCAGATAAGAAGTAGAACAGTTCAAGAACAACCTCTGGCAGCTCGTACAACTATTTCTCATGTTAACACACCAAAATTCAACAGCCAAAATTACTTTAATTAAACATATAGGGGATTATTAAATGAACTTTGGCATGCAATGCCATCGCAAATATGGCTTGGAGTGTCAAGCTGAAAAGTCGACTAACCATCTAAGTTGTGTGGTCCCAGTTCAGTCCCTTCAAGGGCTGTCCAGGCTAAGATTTGTATTATGTTTAAATGAAAATTGTTTAAGCAAATATAAATCACTTGAAAAAACGCCACAAGTTTGTTATGTACTAATTCCCTTATTGCAAAAATGTCTCATGTATTTGAGGTATTCTAGAAAAAACAGTTTTAATTAATTAAGTCAAATAATAATGTTGTTTATTGAACAAAATATTTTAATATAAAACAAATTTGAAATATTGTTGTTATTCTTATCTGTTAGCCACCCGTCGAGTCAAAACAGATGACATCAATAACCATACCCCCCTTGGCCCTATCAAAAAATAAAAAAAATACTGCGTTTGGTATGTTAATTACACTATTCAGATCTAATTAAAATGTTGCCTAATTTATCATGTTTACATATATTCTTTCTATGAGTGCCTTAGAGTTAAAAATATATGGCCTCAAACAATGGAAATTTCTAAATTTTTTAAATTCATAAAATGGATTTATATTAGTAATAAGTTAATTTTTTTCAACAAACCCTCTGAGGTGCAGGAACTAGCTCACAATCAGTTGGTTGATCATCTTCCATATGAATTGGAGGGGATGGTGGTCGCTCTCCGAAAAATGAAAGGGACGCTTTATCATCCATATGGCGATTATCATCTTCGTCATAATCATCTTCATGGCCCATATCTCCACCAAAGTCATCAGGTGATAACTAACAGAATGCAAATAATAGTGAGATATAAAAAAAATATTGATACTTAAGTATACAAAAACTAATTTAAGTAAAAAATATTCAGCCCCTAATAACTCTGCTACAAGCTTAATAAGAGACAAGAGAAACATAAATAGTCATAATCCGAGCCTGGATTTATCTATAGTAATAACCCTTCCCATCTTCTTATGCTAGCTTTGTTAACCATCATTGACAGGTTGCAATAAAAATAGAAATCTAGATTTGACTATCTTCAGCAGTAATCTCTTGCTTGACAACACATACTGAAAATATCCTCTCAATTTAGTCATTACACTGTATTAGTGAAGTAGGAGTGATAGGACAAACAGATATGTGATTAATATTGTCACTCATTCAAATATGAATAGGTATGAAGAAGACAAAACCTCACTTCTTTTCTTTAACACATCTACTAATCCTTAAATGTTTCAATTACTTGAAAGCTTCTCCAGGACTTTTATCTATTTATACCTATACTGGCTTCTGCTCAGAAAGCCACAATCATATGAAGTAAGTATATCTATGTATGAAGGAGTGCCTGCAATTTTTGCTTGATCACTACCTAACTCGTAGTTTAAACATTCCATTAAAAAAAAAAAAATTAAGATCAAGTTCACTAATGGCGGAAATTAGAAGAGCCAATTTCATTCACTGGAATTCAATTCATTGGAAATTTACTTTATTTAAATTTTACTTCTTGAATATTTACAGTTATTAGTATTTTTTAGGATTCAATTTTTATTTGACTCCCACTTCTACTAATGTGATTTATGCTTAGAGTAATTGTATCAATACACAGATGTGTATTGTGACATAAGATTATGTCACACATAAATTTCAAATTAATTAGCAGATTTCCCTTAAGGGAAATCAGCTATTGAGGTCGTACTCATGACGTGATTTTCGAATTTTTTCTTCTTCAAATGTCCATCGATCCTACCTAGGAGATGACGAAAATGAGGTCCCTTCAAAACTGTATGTATGTATGTATGTATGTATGTATGTATATATATATATATATACACATACATACATTGTCTGTTACTGTTCTAGCGGTCGCAATTATTGTTTAATCATTACCACACTCAACATTTAGTCGTTTTAAGTAAAAAGAAAGATCAAGTTCATTAACGGCTGAAATCGGACCAGGGGAAGGGTGGGGGTTTAGGGGAGGAGGATTTTGAAAATTCGAAATATTTCCGTTACTATACATCACATTGAAAAAAATGTATAGAATCGATCTTATAGATCTTTCAGATACTTTCCGTCGAAGGTTTCTTATTATCGTTTGTATTTATTCACTTAATATTCATGGTGGCGTTGTGTTACTGGTATGTAAATTTATCTATTGTTAAACTTCACACGGGAAATCTGCTTAGTTTACGCATATACAGCCCCTGCATGACGGACTTTTTTAAGTTGAGGTAGTTTTATATACTCTTGGAATGTATATATTCATTTAACATAATCTCATACTGAAAATATGTTTAATGTTGTGTCAGAAATGTATGGAGCAACACCTGAAAAACTTAAACATCATGAGATTGCTTAGATAATTAACAATGTACTGCTATTAGGTTCTACTGATGTTGAATTACT
Source organism: Riptortus pedestris (assembly GCA_019009955.1). Lineage (NCBI taxonomy): Eukaryota > Metazoa > Arthropoda > Insecta > Hemiptera > Alydidae > Riptortus > Riptortus pedestris. Next base: position 104,272,997 of record CM032232.1, on the reverse strand, counting down.
GGCTTGAAAAACTCTATTCTTGGCTATACTTTAATTTCTGTTTAGACCTGCAACTATAACCTAGTTCATAATTTTAATGAAGAAAGCCAAGTTATTCACAAAATGTTTCAGTATTCAATGAAAAAAATTATTATACCTTAATTATTTTATGCTTCTGTTTCTCAAAACATTGATGTAAGTTTAAAAAGGGACATACAAAAAGACAAAAAGAAAAAAGGATTTTTTTTTTCTCTACCACTATGTAATTCATGATAAACAATCAAACAGATTTACAATTGCAATATTAAAAAAAAAGATATTGATTATGAAAAAGGACTTTAAGTATGAATATGAAAGTGTTAAAGTACCAAAATGAAATCTGAAACAGAAAGATAATATGATTACCAAAGGTTCTTCTTCACCATTCAAATGGGAACTGGAAATCATGTTTGTGCTAGAGTCTTTTTTTACATAAAGGAGGTGTTCATTCTTCATTAAACTGGAAAAGAATAGTGATTTAACATTAAAAAAAATAAAAAATGTATGTATGTACTATGTATGAAATGTGAATTATAAATATTACAGGGCGATGATAACCTGGTAGTTTTTCGCCCTTAAACCCTATACAACAACAACATGTACTATGTAGTAATGTACTTTTTGAGAGGGGTGACCCCCTGGGTTCAAAAACAGGTGATTTTAAGTTTAAAAATACTGTTTGTCATTGGGGATGGGGTGGTTTGCAGGTTCCATTTAGCTATACAGTTACCGACCTTTGAGGTTGTTTCTCTCCCATTTTCCCTGTGGCCACTCAACATTATGAGACAATTGAATGTCTACCTGAATAAAGAAGTAACAGTTTTAACCTGTAATTCCATCACAATAAAGGATCCCCTGGTTCTTCATGGGGCATTGAGCCAAAATTTTAATTTATTTCTTTTCATTTGTTATATCAAAACATCGCACAAAGTTATCAGTATACAGAGATAACCAGTATGAATGTTATACCCATAATCTCAAGTACAGGAAATCAAAAATTGATAATATACATGGGTGGTTGTCATATTATTTTATAATTCTGAGTTAAAAATTTATAGAATGTTGAATTCATAGTTTTATAGCCCAACAATAATAAAATACTGAAGTATATCCCTAAAATAATGGACTTGGGCAAGTTTTATTTTGATAATGACAGTTTTGACAACTGTTGGTATCCATCTCCAAAGATAGATAATGAATGAGCAGAGCTTTTAATGATCAGGGTTAAATTAAACATCAGAATTTCCACATGAGCTGTTATTTAGCCGAAGGATTTCAGGGCCTACATCCTATCAACAGTGCTATAATTGGTTAACATGGACTCATGTCTTCCTCTCAAACGCAGAATGTGAGCAGAGCTTTTATTATTGAGTTTATATTTAAATTTAAGGATACAATGTTACACCTGTATTAATAATGAATACTTATATAAGAAGACAAATTTTACTAAAGGTGAAAATGAATATGAAATGATCTTGTGAAGAGCAGTGCTGTGTTCAGTCAGAATCAAAATAAATCAAATTCACATTGATTACGTTTAGCATCTGGTTATCTTATAATTACTTTGAATCGTATCCACATACCTCTATCCCCCCAAATATTATTTTTGACTCTTTCTTTCTTTTTCTTTTTTTAAAGACATTAATTAATTAAGTAAGTATCTAAACCAACCAACCGTAACATAAATATTTAGCCACCATTTTCCACCATTTTTCCCCATCGCAAAAATCAGTTTTAATAAAAAAAACATTTACATAATAATTAATGCAAACCATTTCAAATCATTTTTTTTTTTTTTTTTTTACAGAAAACTCAGATTTGAGTTTTAAACAACTGAAACATAAGAGATAGAAGTGTTGTAAAATAAAAGTTTTAATTTACCTGAGGAGTTTCTTTTGTGTATAAGATACTTCTCGGGGAATCTTCCATTTCCGCCCGGACCAATTTATTATTGTTCTCCTAGTGAGAGTAGCATCTTCTTCACCGCTGTACAACTTTTTTAATTCAAATACTTTATCTTCCGAAAATTCAATAACATTGGTTTTCTTAAATGTTTTTTTCTGAGTTTCATTAGTAGGTTTCTGGACTTTTTCGCCAACTAATAACAAATACAATTTACAGAAGCATATAAGTATATGGTCAGAACCATAATAACCACGCAAGCAAACAAAGGGCAGAAAAAAATGAAAAGCATAAAATACATATGCTTTAAAAGAGCATATTCTCTATAAATTTACTACCATCTAATGTGAAATTATTATAATAACTATTATTATTACATTAATACTAAAACCCCCAAAAAGGCCTGTATAGATTTGGTGAGTTACTTGAAACAAGTGGTCATCATGGAAATCATAATTGTTTTTTGCATTTTAACCCAATGTTGCCATTATTGATTATTCAAGTAGCTCATAAATATCCTAGGGTAGTGAGAATGGTATAGAGAGAGATAAGAATAGCAAAAAGCAATACGGAAGTCTCTTAAGCAAACAGCTGAAAAACATTTCCAGTGCCACTTAATAAATGTTCATTAGGGATGAATGAAAAGTTATACAGTAATTTCAATACTACTAATAGTCATTTAATGAAGAGATTGCAATGAAATATTTTGTACAAATTAATTAATGAATCAGTCCAAACTCATTACACTTTTTAATACTGATATCGTGAAAAGAATAGTGTTGTACCTTTTTATAATTAAATTTAATCTATTATTTATAATAGAAACAGGATATTCTTTATTTCATACCAGACTTTAATATTTATTAATAACTGGTACCAGTAATTAAGGGTAGCGTTACACATATTGACACTTAATTAAATTAATTAATTTAAAACAATAGTAGTCAGAGGTCTAAGTTAGTTATTTTTCATACGATATATAGAACTGCCAGTTTCAGGAGGTTCACATCTTATGCATCCGTTTCTTGTTAACATAAGTCAATCAAAACTGCCTTTTTTTTTTTCCAAAAAAACTATTAGATTACATTTAGATTAAGACATTAGAAAGCCTAGAATTTTTGTACAAGCTGTTATTTTGTATAATTAAATAGACAAAGGCAAAATATCTCATGAAAATAAATGTTTACCTTTTGCTCGCTTAATAGTCCAATGACTTGGACCTGCCCAGAAGTCAATACGGTTGTTGAAGAAGGAATAGTCACCAGCATCTGCAGAAACAAGGCGGGCCATAGCCTTAGTGTCAAATGCTTTAGGTTGCCCCACAGAGACTTGCCCTGATTTTCTCTCTAAGGGTATCTCTTTATCTGAATCATATTCCTCGTCGTAATCAGGTGTCCAAGTGTCAGGTGCTACACCATCTTCACAAAACATATCTCTCTCCTCTAAAAACAGAAAAAAAAAATATTCAGCACAAGTGTGATTATGGAAGACTAATGCCAGAGTTTAGAATAATTTTAGAAAAAAAAAACCTTTAAATAAATTTAATTTTTTTAGTGGAAGTATATTCATCAATTTATACCATTTCCTCTATTTACAGAGCGATTATACATAAAATGATTTGCTAACAGTGAATTTCCTTCAACATTTACTGCTTTCAATCTTTAAAGGAAATTTCTAAACAGGAATGTATGGCCCCAATTTTAAATTTCGCACTTGTATTTATGTTTACTGGGAGTAATAATATATTACAGTTTGTTGATTATACGTCCATCTTAATTGGGGTTCGGAGTGGTAATAGATGTCAATTAATGAAACCTTTTAGGAACTTATTTTTAGATCATTTCATAGTAAACAAAAAAAGGCTCTGGGCATGTTTTTTATATCTATAGAAAGGACAGAGAGATTGAAAATTTAGTGTCTTCCCCTTTTGATATCGCCCAAATTTGTTTGGAAAATAAGACTATTTACAGAAATCTGATAATTTTCTCAAGGAATAACATTTTGCAATCGCCATCTTCTTCTTCTTATAGATGAAATATTAATGTTTATACTTAGAACAGAATAAATATCCAAACCCAACAAAGTAGCTTGCAAAATTTGAATGATTTCTCATACATACTAATCCATAAAACAATTACTAATATTATTTGGGTCACAATCAAACGCAATGGATTTAAAAAATGAGTTTAACTTTGCTCCTAATTATAAAGTGATTAATTATATAATTACATTATATACTCATACTTTACTTAGAGAATCAATCGTTTAAAGCAATTAAATTTTAGTCAAATAATTTGTCTTCCAACTGAATACACAAGCACAATTGATTGTTATTTGCAAATTCCCTAAGGGGATTTCACTAAACATTTTTCCAGTTGTGAAGTTAAGCACATTACAGGATGAACCTCTTTGTCATACAGTTGATACAATAACTATTAAGTACTTTTTATTCACTTATTCCTATTTAAGTGTTTTAAACAATATAAATAAGAATGATGTATTTAAATAATGTTTTAATCCATTCAACAGGCTCAGTGATTTTTATGTTCTATTGAATGATTTGTCATTATTTCTGTTGTTTGATTTTATTGCTAATATTAGGGCTAAGAATGTCATTTAGATATATATTGAGTAAAATTATATGGTCCAGTACTTTTCTGTTTGGGATGAAGAAAGTGTTATTATCTTATTAATATATTGTTGTGAAGAAAATTTTTTTTTTGGAGGGTGGAGAGAGGAGACATGGAGTCTCTTAGTTGTTGTCTTCTCATATGAAACATAATTGTTTTGATTAAATATATACAGTACACATCACATATAAATTTGCATATTCATTTTCATAACAAACCTGTAACAATTCTTATTGTGTCAGGGAGGTCAATATTTGAGGATGGGTCAAAAGCAAGTGATGAATTAAACATTGCTGATTTATCTTCAGACTCTTCCCCTTCACCTAAGACTGAAAAACACTTCCGTATATCTTTGTAGTCCTTGATATATTCACATAGATCCAAAGTCACAAAGCTATCAGAGTAAGGAGGCTCTGAAATAAATAAACAAAAATATAAAATATAATAACAATAAGAAATATTTTATTAAAATATAACTCTTCTCAAATGTCATAGTGAGGGAGAAACTATAGCCTCCATAGGCTGTCACTGCAGATTAATTCGTAGCTTTATAAAGTTGTACCTCCTCATATAAAATATTTAAATGAAATAGTGTTAATTCATTAAACCTTGGAAATACATTTAAAGAAAGGTAATAAGGTATAAGTTATATACTAAATATAGGAACACGGAACGAGCAAACGTATTGCAATATTCGATCAGAGGACATACCAAATATTGGAACCTCCAATGAAATAATTCGAGGTTGATTTTGAGAATTTACAGATCCAATTAAGAAAATGAATTGTGAACAATTGAACAATCTGTGTTAAACAATTGTGGGAATGAATATAAGAAGAGAGGAACAGGATTTATCATGAAGAATGTCATACACATTACTAATGTTCAACTCTACAAGGATAGAATCTGAAAACAAAGATTAAAAGAAGCCTGTCAAGAAGTTGCTGCATAAACTACGCAGATTTCCCAAGCACTGGAATATGATACTTGATCACACAAACTATACTCTATTTTTCCTGCAATAAGAAACCAAAAAAATAAAATTGCCTCCGTGAATAATCAAGACATAGAAATTTTTTATAAAACAACAGTTCTAAACATTTAAAATTCCAACAACATTGGTAATATAACATTTTTTATCCAAACATGATTCTATACAATTTTTAGATCCGATGTGCAATAACTGAGATATTTCGAAACTCTCCCTCTAAGCCACCCCCTCCTATGAACTTTGTCTTTAGTTTTACATAAAACATTTAAATGTCGAGTTTGCTTACAATTAAACAAAAATTGTTATTTGGCCACCAGTTACTGTGGATTTGAGTCACAAGACCAGAGACAGAAAAATTAAAACTTCTTATTTTATCCTTTAGAAAACTGATTGCATATTAAACAAAATAATGCTCTACCTAAATTAAAGAATTTAGGGAACATATACCTAAGCAGAGCCATGATTTTGAGCATTCCTGATTTCAGGCAGAGTATTTTACTATTTTATGTAATAGGATTGAAATACTTTTGGTTCCCAAATAGTCGGCAAATACTATTAAAAATAAAATTATCTTTAAAGCCCGTTTACAGGAAGTGCCCCCTCCTACTGATTTCATACTATTGCATTTATTCACCTTACCATCAATTGAAACAAAGGGTGTATTTGAAGGCGTATCGAGTGGAGTAATTACAAAAAGAGGAGGGTTAAGATGAACCCTGCCATCAGGGTCAAGCTGAGGACATTCCATGAAGTATTCCAAATCCCTCGGAAGGTTTGTTTTCTCTGATCCCTCCTCCACTTCTCCTTTTCCTTTATTCAGCTGTGCTTCTGACAGCAACATCTACAAAATAATCAGGATGTTTTTTTCTTCAATAATACATATATAGAAGCCATAAATTGTCTTGATAAGCATATATAGTTTAGAGGTATCATCAGTATAGGTATTGCTCCATTACAGCTATTATTTCACAAGCCAATGCCAATCCATTCAAAAAAGCTTATTCTCCAGTTAAAAAAAAAAAAAAAAAAGATAGAATGTAACATTGAGATCAAAACTGTGAATGTAATAAATGTTTTATTGATGAGGAAGGAAGTCAAATCAACTAAAACTATGTTTCATGTATGCCACAAGTTACAAATTAACAACTGAACATATTCAGATACATGTAATAACAACTGAAAGATTCTATTTTCAACATTCAGGAGGAAATTCCATTTTTCACTTCACAGTAAATTTAAAATTTCTTTCTAACAGATAAAATCTATATGTTAGCTCTGTTTTGACATGAATGAAACAGAACTAATCGTGAGTACTAACTGAGTCTAATTCCATTTGAAAGAAAGTAAAATTTTATTGTGGCAACAACTGATTTAACTCTAATAATCACTAAAAGTGAAGCTGCTTTCTTCTCGTAGTGGGGCTTTGAACAGCACTAGTATAAGAGTTTAATGGGGCGTTAGAGTACGTTCGTAAAAAGGAACAATTGTAAGAAAGAGATTTTGGTTCCAGATACCAAGTTAGAATTTACTTAGCTACGAGCTAAATTTACTGTAATTTTATCCATTCCCTCAGTATTACAATAATAAAGAAATATCTAACTTAGGTTTTTAATGTTAGCAAATGGCAGAAAGGGTCTTGTGATCCATTCTCTAATGGAAATCCTTGGGGAAAATCTGCTACAAATATAGTGGTCAAAAAGAAACATACCTTTTCCATGTCAACGTCCTCATCTTCGTTTTCTCCATCACTTCCATCTGTTGTGCGTTTCTTTTTTGAATGTTTCTGAACTGTTTCATCATCGTCATTTTCATTCTCATTGTTTTTCTCATCATCTGAATTTTCTTCTTTTTCAATTTCAATTTCACCTTCTTTACCAGACACAATTTTGACCATGTCTGTGTAAACTTTGTCCACTCTATGGGCATATATTTTTGCACTGGCACCCAGTGTACAACTCATTAACTGAAAATAATTTATATATATAAAAAAAAAACTGAAAGAATTTTTGGATCAGAAATATTAATATTAATACTCACTGTAAGATTTTCAGACTTCGTTGACTGGTTTGAAACAATTAGTTTCATATAATCAATCAATTGTAGTTTGAATGCATTTTTAACATTCACTTTCTGAAATTAAAAGAAGAATATTATTAGTTCATTAGTGCTCTTAACTCTTATTTATAAAAATGTCTTACGAATTTAAAATAATTTAACAAGAAAGAAGTTACCTCACATTCTACTCCCTATTTCTTCCTTAGTAAAGCCCCGTGTAAACAAGGCACATTTAAAATAGATATGAAATGTTTAGTAATAAAACAGCTTAAGTGAAAATTTCACAAGGAGTGTGAGTTTTCTAAACGCTAAAAATACAAATTACGAATAATTTCTTTAATGTTCGAGTTAGAAAAACATGTAGAGAACAACAATTGTAGGAAAATAGTTTAATAGCAAGATTGATTATGCAACATTTATTGATCTGACACATAAGAGCAGAGGTATTTATGATCTTATATTCCCCTGTTTTAAACCTCCACCCTCCCAGGTCCAATTTCGGCCAATAATGAATTTGATTGTTTTACGTGTATTGATTAAATATTGAGTGTTTGGTTGTGATCAAATAAAAATTAACTACAGAGTTACCAATATATATATATATATATATATATATATATATATATATATATATATATACTTATATAAATTTTAACAACCCTCATATTCATTATGAGATGTTACATTAGCTTGGAGATTTTTTCAAAAATGTATTTCTAATCCATACATTCAAAACCTCAAATGGTAGCATTTTTTGAAGACTATTAAAAAAAAACATTCAAAAATATAATGTATCAGAGATTTTTTTAAAAACCTTTCTCCAACCCCCCCCCCAAGTAGAGGGTGAGACAAATAAATAAGCTATGAAGTCAATTACCAGCCCCAACAAGTAATGAACAATTTTTTGAATTATTTTTACTCGTTATAAAGAGAAATCAAGCACCTGGATAGATAGAATGTTAGAACTATAAAAGTAGTTTTCAGAGACAATAGGTGCTTAAAATCTAAATAAGAAAATGTCCTCACATTTTTATTACACATCTCAATACACTTTGAATAATGCTGGTCAAGCTCTGACTGTGTGAGATTGTTGAGCAACCCAAGATTCTGAGCTTTTGCAGATGCTTCCTTCTCTCTCGCCAATCGCTCTTTTTCTTTCTCTCTCCTAAGATCCTCCTTCTCTTGCTCATCATTATTAATGTCCTACAACAGAATTGATCATAAAATACAAGATTATAAGAAATTCTAATTTTCTATAGGCAAATTGGGTAGGGGATGAAGGGCCCCTAAATCAAGAGTCTAGAAGTAACCAGTCCTAATACTGCATTTGTTCTTTATTTGCTAAACGCTATTGCCATTGCTTGCTGGCATCTTCAGAGTTATGGAAATAATGATATAAATTCAACAAATGTTAAAAATCTTGAATTAATAAAAATGTATAATATATAATATAATGAAAGAATCAACAAAATTATATTCAAACATTGAAAATATGTGGTCAATCATCATCAATACAAAAAATATATATAATTTTTTTTAAATCACTGAACATTTAAAATAAAACATAAAAGGTGAAAAAGGAAACATATTTAATATTATCTAAAAACACAGAGAGGTGGAGAGCGGCAAGCAGGCATCATCACCACTACCAACCAGCACAACTCGCCTGTACCAAGGTTTTTTACAATGATTGACTTCTTATTCTGTATGTGTGACTATAATTTTATTCTTTATTTGTCTACTACATTATATTTATATATTTGTTTTATTGGTATATATCTTAATAAATACACTATGTTATAATATTGTTGAATCTATAGTATGTTATTATTGCAATTATTTGCCTACACTCTAAAATGACAGCAAGAGCTGACAAAAATGATTTTTAATAATTTAATTATCAACCTGATAAAACTTTCAAGAAATGAATTTTCCTTTTCTGGATCGAAATCTCAAATATTAAATGAGAAAACATACACTTTCTTAGCTTACCCCTAATTTTTCTAAAAGTCATTCTCTTAACTTTGATAACTTTTACTTTCTTAATAATATAGTACTATAGTTTTTTGTATTTTCTATGAGATTTGTAGAGAACTAAATTTCATAATTTATTATTGTTTCTTACTAAGAGCAAAGAGAAGCTGTTTTATTCATTTATTTTGTTTTATAAAAAGAAATAAATTGATTTTATTATATTTTGAAGAAATAAACAATCCTCAAAAAATAATAAATTAATTAAAAAATTAATTACATTTTTTAAAACTTTGCTCATGATAATTAAATGAGGCAAGTGAATAGCATATGGCAAAACAATTTAACAGTATCACTCACCACTCATAAGGATCACAATTCACTCGTTCATTTATATTGTCTCGAGTGAGAGCCCACTACTTTATGACAGGCAATTTTTTTCTTTTTTGAGAGAGAGGGTCTGAGAATTTGCCAAATCTCATGAACATCCGAGACATAGACATTGAATAGATGAGTTGACTTGACACAGAATGGCATGTATTAATGTTATAAATAATATATATGCTGTAATTGGTGTAATACAAGACGCTAGGAAGGCAGTTTTTGTGTGAAATATTTAATTCAAAGTATTATTCAGCTTTATATAAAGCTATAGGTACAGATATGGATCGTTCCCAGTCAACGCAAAATTTATTACATTTTCCTAAAGTCTTATTCAAAGTTGAGAATCTCACTTTAAATAACTAGAGGATTGCTTTAATAATGTACCTATTAGGTTAGCCATATGAGTTAATGCGTAGCCTTTAATCGACCATGGTAAACCTAGAGTGGCGAGTTTGATTCCCGCCAGAGCAAAGGAATTTATTTAGTGGCGGAATTCATTAAATAAAATTTTTACTCCCACCCTGGCTAAAAAACTGTGGTAACCTGTAGATAATCTGTCCCAATCATTGATTGCAAAAGTGGGACATTAATAAATAATCTAATAATGCAGTAATGAGTATTAATAAACAGATATGAAATTATATTGTATTTGGATCTCCACTGAACTATATATTGATGACACAATAATTGTTAGTCCATTTTTACAAAAATAAGTTATTGATATTTCTTAATAGCAGAGGTCTATTTATTTCCTTTAAAACAAAAATTGAATGTATTTTCAACATATTAATTGAATCAGACTGTTCTTAAAATTGAGTTTCAGAGTAAATGCATAAATGCTTTAGAAGTTTTAATATTAAAAACTGTATTGTCATGTGCATATGAATTCATATGTATCCACCAGTATTCATTAACGCTAAGAAAAAAAGAGAAGTAATATAGATTTCAAAAATAGTAATTTAAAACAATTAATATATGATTTCTATAATTCACTTAGACAAAATTACAGATGAAATATAATTTGCCAACAAACAGAATGCTAATAAAATAATTGGTATATATATTAAATGACTAAAAACTCACAACATCCGTAATAGATTCATCATGTTCAAGCATTAAAGATCTTTTCCCAACATCAGACCGCCTTCCGGCAAATTCATTAATATCTCCCAATAAATTCTCCCATAAACTGTTATTTTGTGATTCAGGTTCAGCATTTTCTTTTCCAGGCTTTCTCCTCTTTAAGGTTTTCTTTGTAGCTTTCATTTTATCCATTTCTTCCCTTTCAATAACTGTTTAGGCCTAATAAAATTGAATGCTACCTCATTTACAGCTCTACACAAAGTTCATGCACAAATAAACACGTAAAGAAATTGAAAATAACATATTAAAAAATTAACACAACACAAACATTACTGTCAATAAAAATAAAACAAATCTAAAGTAACCTCACAGTATTATCAAATTGGCGCTAAAACCAAAGCGTCTATAAAAGGTTCTGGAGAAGTATAAATATTCATCATAAACTTAGAATAAATTAAAATCATCTTATGTCGTCATAAACTATGGGAAGTATAGAATATTCACATAATTAGTAGTTAGTTATAAATCACAGAGTAATATAAATTTTAAAATGCTATCACTTTATACACGTAACTCGATTAAGTAAAAAAATCGTTAAACCTTTGCTACACATTTTTGAAGCAATATCTTTATTCTCAGACTTTATTTCCGATGAATGGAAACAATAAACATTTTAAAAATGTGAGTATGGAGGGAAATAACCAAGTTATTTTATATAATTTGAAACTAGTTTCTCATAACTAGTTCATTATATATAGGTCATTCCTATATCTAAATGTTGTTGTTGTATAGGATTTAAGAGCGAAAAACTACCAGGTTATCATCGCCCTGAAATGTAAACTAATGCCAAAGTGATGAACAAAACTCTTTAAAGATTGAAGGGTTGGTTAGAACTATAAAACGCCATGGTGTGGTGTTTAGTAGAGCCAAGAATAATGATTTCATACTGTATATACAATTATTTATTTCAATGTTTTAAGGCAGAAAAAATATTATCGTTTTTAAAGAATATGAGTTCTCTTTTGGGTGTTTGATAAATCACAACAGGAATATTGTGTCAAGCATTATCCCCATCAGAATCGAATTTCATCTATTCCTTCAAGGCTGACAAATGATGTATTCTCAAGTAGTTGTAAGGAGTAATTGGTACATTTTTAGCAGATTTCCCTTAAGGGAAATCAGCTATTGAGGTTGTACTCATGACGGAATTTTTGAATTTTTTCTTCAAATGTCCATCGATCCTACCCAGTAGATGACGAAAATGAGGTCCGTTCAAAACTGTATATATATATCTATATATATATATATCTATCTATCTATCTATCTATCTATCTATCTATCTATCTATATATTTGTCTGTTACCGCTCTAGCGGTCGCAATTATTGTTTGATCGTTACCAAACTCGATATTTAGTCGTTTTATGTAAAAAGAAAGATCAAGTTCGTTAACGGCTGAAATCGGACCACGGGGAGGGGGGTTTAGAGGGGAGGATTTTCGAAAATTCGAAATATCTCCGTTACTATTCGTCGGATCGGATTTTTTGTCAGAATCAAACTTATTGCAAATTAAATTTACTATAAATATTGTTCTATACATTTATTCTGTATCTTGAATAGTAACCGAGATATTTGCATTTTTATGAAATTTGGGCCGATAACGGATTTTTGAATTTCCCGCGAAAAGCTAGTTCCTCCCTTTGCCGTAACCGTTTGGCTCTGCTATGGAGATTTCTCTATTGTATAACTTCACGTGGGAAATCTGCTTAGTTTACGCAGCCCCTGCGTGACGGACTTTTGTGTATTTAATTGCTCCGTTAAAAAAAGTCATACTAAATCTTAAGCTGGCTTCAAAATTAAAGAGCTTTGCGATTGATGCATCGACTACTTATGTTTTATTTCCTTATAATTTTGTTGGAGGGAACAAAGGAAAAAAAGTTCTATTTTTGTTTATTTTATTTTTCCTTTCTCTCCATATTCTTCTCTCCCACCTTGTGCAATTTCCTTACAGAGTTGCTTCAACTCTTGGAGAGGTTAATTTATTATTGTTAGTTTTAAATATTAAAAAAGTCCGTCATGCAGGGGCTGCGTAAACTAAGCAGATTTCCCACGTGAAGTAATACAATAGAGAAATCTCCATACAAGAGCCCAACAGTTACGGCAAAGGGCCGAACTAGGTTTTGGCGGGAAATTCAAAAATCCGGTATCGGCCCAAATTTAATAAAAATGCAAATATCTCGGTTAATATGCAAGATAGGGAATAAATGTATATAACAATATTTATAGTAAATTTAATTTGCAATAAGATTGATTCTATACAATTATTCGATCCGACGCATAATAACGGAGATATTTCGAATTTTCCGAAAATCCCCCCTCTAAACCCCCCCTCCCACTGGACCAATTTCAGCCATTAACGAACTTGATCTTCCTTTTTACATAAAACGATTAAATTCCGAGTTTGGTAACGATCAAACAAAAATTGCGACTGCTAGAGCGTTAACAGACAAATATATATATATATATATATATATATATATATATATATATATATATATATATATATATATATATATATATATATAGATATATATATAAAATTTTGAACGGACCTCATTTTCGTCATCTCCTGGGTAGGATCGATGGACATTTGAAGAAATTTTTCGAAACTCGCGTCATGAGTACGACCTCAATAGCTGATTTCCCTTAAGGGAAATCTGCTAATATGTAGTTGTATGTCTGCTTCAGTTGAAACGGGAGTTTACTACTAAACCAATTCATATTTTGTATCAGATTAATAGTAAAAATCTGTATGTTTGATATTACTACATCTATTTGATCAAAAAAATACTACTCCCATGACAGAATTACTAGAAATATCTTTACTTTTACTTTTAATTTAATTGATTATGTAAATTTAAATCTCACAAAATATTAAAATTCTGTTTAATTCATCCAGATTAAAAATTACTTGAAGGAAGCATGTATATTCATGTGTTATGCTCCACATAGGTTACTATATACCACAAAGTTTGGATCATGATGACTATGGAATGGAATAATGCTTTTGTGACATCACTTCAAACAAAATCTTCCAAAGAGGTTAAAACTTTTCGTTCTTCCCCTTTACTAAAAACATAGCTCGTTGATATCTTGTTTTATTGTTATTTGTTGGAGGTTATTTGCACCGGTTATCAATTTTTTTTATTTTACCTCAAAGTATTACAGTTTTGGTATGTCAAATTCACATTTGTTTATGAGCTCTGGGTTTCCCCGGGCTCCCTTAAAGAATGGTATTGGTAGATTCGTATGCCAATTAAAGAGAGTGACTTTAAAGTTTTGTAAAAGCCATGGTGATAGTAAAGGTATAAGGTAATATTTATTTTTCTTTAAATATGTTTCTGCCTTTAGATAAGAGTTTACTATGGTCTGTAGACGAAGGACTATTCTGTTTCAAGTTTATTCTCTTCTTTCCTTTCTTGACCCTACTTTTATTTGTTACAAAAAATTGTAAAACCTGTAGTCAGTTGAACAGCTACCTTTGAAATCAGTTCAGGACTCTACCTATTGAGCTTTAGGCATGATAGCCCCACAGGAAAAACTTGTCTCATCAAGCCATACTCTCAACATATAGTGCCCTGACACTTGTTTTGTAGAGAAACAATAATTACCTGTTAATGGTTTAATTTAGGACACTCCTATCAATTGTAAACAGTTTATTTTATTAGTTTTTAGGACTGAATACATGCCGAGTAAATAATAACTTATTTATTTGTTTTTGATTTACGATACAAAATGTTGAAACCTGACAGGGGTCATATCACAACATGTATTGTACAATTTATTTGCAATACAATTTTTCGATACGACCAATAATAATGGAGATATTTCGAATTTTCAAGATTCTCCCCTTCTAAACCCTTCCCAAACTTGTTCAATTTCAGCCATTAATGAACTCGACCTTTAGTTTTGTATGAAATGCTTAAATGTCTAGTTTGGATACGATGAAATAAGAATTGTGACCGCTAGAGGGGTAACAGGCAAGTATATATATATATATATATATATATATATATAATTTTGATCATATCCTAGATAGGATAGATAGGCATTTGAGGAAATTTTTCGAAAATCGCGTCATGAGTACGACTCAATAGTTGATTTCCCTTAAGATAAATCTGCTAATGGAAGATCTGAAAGTAGCCCTAGAATTGCACTAGTTGTGTACCTTTCAAAATTAAATAAGTAACCACTCGCTATGAAGGAATTTTTTATGATTGTGGGTTTTTGTCATCCTTGAGAGTGTTTTGTATGTTTTGTTATCCATGAGAGTATTTTGTATTTTTTGAAAGGTTAACATACCTTTCATATCTTTTATAGGGAAATCAGCTATTGAGGCCGTACTCAAGACGCGAGTTTCGAAAAATTTCCTCAAATGTCCATCGATCCTATCCAGGAGATGACAAAAATGAGGTTTGTTCAAAATTATATATATATATATATTTGTCTGTTAACGATCTAGTGGTCGCAATTTTTGTTTGATCGTTACCAAAATCGGAATTTAATCGTTTCATGTAAAAAGAAAGATCAAGTTTGATAAAGGCTGAAATCGGACAAGTGGGAGGGGGGGGGTTTGAGGGGGGATCTTTGAAAATTCACAATATCTCCGTTATTATGCGTCGGATCGAAAAATTGTATAGAATCAGTCTTATTGCAAATTAAATTTACTATAAATATTGTTCTATACATTTATTCTGTATCTTGAATATTAACTGAGATATTTGCATTTGTCTTCTGTGTGTCGCCAGAAGGAGTCGGCTATGTTTGGGAATTTTCGCCGAGAGCTCTGGCGGCCGTTTCCATAACTATTTGTCCCCCTTGAATAGGTTTAGAGATACCTTACTACTACAGGTGTTATTGGGCAGATTTATCTACTAGAAAACGTCACGTGGGAAAACTGCTTAGTTTACGCAGCCCCTGCTTGACGGACTTTTGGTAATATGTTTGTGGTTTTTATTGGTTCCATCAATAAATAAAACATGAGAAATAATGCTTTACGTTTCTAGCTGCAGACACCTATTTTGTTATTATACTAATTGTGCGGATACTGAGGAGTATTACCCTGTGCAGGTCCCACTTTTGAATTTTTCTTAATTCAAACACTAAAATACTTTGGAGTATTTTTCATTGTAAAAAAAGTTAATTTTATTTATTTTATATGATGGACTGAAAACACCGTCAGTATTTATTAAAATGATTTATATCATAGAAACATGTTTAACTCAGCGAGAATACAAATCATAGTCCTGCTTTGTTCACAGTTGACTGTCCGAGGTGTTAAGCATTTCATTTTAAAAAGTTATTTCTTAATTGAGTGCAATGTAGATACATTACATTGATAGAATTTTACATTAGATGAAATAAGGATGTGGTTGATTTATTTGGAATGCCAACAAACCTTGTAATCTACCAAAACAAGAATTAGAAAGAGTAGTATTGAGTGCTGAAAATGGTTGGCTTTTTGTTGAAAGTATTATTTCTTCTGTTAATTACTTCATAATCTAGTGTTTAGTTTTACTATATGAATAAATGCAAATTATCATTGTTTCATATTTTTCTAGGGAGTTTATTGAGTCTGAGCTAATTGACTTTTCAAGGAATAACCCTGGAGTTGTAGTCTATGTAAAGCCGAGGCGTCACCGCAGCCCCTCTCTGACTGCAGAATACTGTATGTTCCATTATTGTTATATACTTAGCTATTAATTGCTGACTATGTACCTCTTCTCCACTTTTAAATATTTGGTGAAAATGCACTTTAACCTCACCCTTGATGCCGCCAACCTGAAAATCCGCTGAAGTAACTTTTGTAAACATTGTGGATGTCATGAAATTGCCAGATTATGCGTTGTTGTTTAAAATTGAGTTCAAAAAGCAATGAGAAAAATATAATAATTACGTGATCACCCGATTTTCGATGAATCCACCAAAGGTGGGTTTAAACTGCATTCCACCCAAATATTTTATTTGAGTTATTTATTTATAATAAATCAGCATTCTGGTTGAGTATAGACAATCTATTTACAGTTGTTATTCTAATAACCTACTTCGTTTACAAATGGGTTTATTTATATACTCTGAAAATGAATATAATTTTTAAAACAGGAAAAGAATGAACAGCCTAGGAAGAGTAAGGCTTTGGTGGGAGGATCTTTTGATACTTATTATTCAAAAAGTGACTTTCCTTACATTGTTTAGCAGGCACCAGGGGAATGAATATAAATCTATCCTGGGATTCAATCATGGTTTTCCGGGCTCCAAAGCATAGTTTATTTAATATGTCCACTACTTAGAAACTGTGTATTATTACAAAAATATTTTGCTTTTACTTCTCATAACTGTTTACAGCAAAATCACAAACTACAAATGATTGTCAGATGTTAATCTAAACTCTGAGTCATTCTCTCCAAGAATATGGCAATCAGGATGTGGGCTCATATTCATAATGTTGGCAGAGTACTAATAACTCTGAGGGTTGTTTATTCAATATGCTCTATTGTCTGAAATCTATTTTCCTGTTTTATTTATGAGGGGCTCAGGCTAGCCATGTGAGCTAGTGTTGACCTTAATCTCACATGGTAAACCTAGAGTGGCGAATTCGATTCTCGTCTGGGCAAAGGAAATTATTTAGTGACGGAATTCATTAAATAACATCCTAAGAATAATATTTATGAGATAAATATTGTTATTTATTAACATCCACTTTTTGCAACTAAGGCTATTTGGAATGCGTTATCTACAGGTTACAACCTTTTTCTAGTCAGAGTGGGACTAAGGATTTTATTTAATGAGTTTGTCACCAAATAAATTCCTATAGCCCAGGCGAGAATCGAACTCTCCACTCTAGGTTTACCACATTAGATTAAGGCAGATGCCTTAAATAAGAAGTATGTAGTAAATATATATGAGATAAATAAAAAGTATATAGTAAAGAAACCCTCAAGTATTCCTATGGAAAGGAAATATAATGATTGATGATCTAGGGTTATTGCTAAATTGCATCTGAATTAAAGCATGCAATCACAAAGAGTGTAAGAAATAAGCTTTCCAGTATATCATTTGGTAGTGCATTATACAGTAAAGTAGACCTGGCAATGGATTTGAGACGTGTGAAGAGGTCCTACCCTGCTCACAACGTATTTTATAAAGTATGTTAATTTAAAAACGTCCGTCACGCAGGGGCTGCGTAAACTAAGCAGATTTCCCACATGAAGCTTTACAATAGAGAAATCCGCCTAATAACAACAGTAGTAGTAAGGAATCTCTAAACCTATTCACGAGGTACGAATAGTTACCGAAACGGCCCGCACTAGCGCTCGGCGGAGCCCCGAACATAGCCGACCACACACATGCATACAAATGCAAATAAATATCTCGGTTAATATTCAAGATACAGAATAAATGTATAGAACAATATTTATAGTAAATTTAATTTGCAATAAGATTGATTCTATACACTTTTTTGATCTGACGCATAATAATGGAGATATTTTGAATATTCAAAAATCCCCCCTCTACCCCCCCCTCCCACTGGTCCGATTTCAGCCATTAACGAACTTGATCTTTCTTTTTACGTAAAACGCTTAAATATGAAGTTTGGTAACGATCAAACAAAAATTGCGACCGCTAGAGCGTTAACAGACAAATATATATATATATATATATATATATATATATATATATATATATATATATATACTAGCTAAGGTACCCGGCTTCGCTCGGGAAATCATTTGAGGCTGAATGATAATAGTATTTTTTTTTTTTTGAGCAAGGCTTCAATGTTTACTACACTTCCCGTCTGGTGGCATTGTTTTCCCGTGAGGGTCAGGTAAGCGACGTATAGATGAGAAATATTAATTTTGAAGAATAAATAAAAATTTGTTCCTAATCTATCCCTCTCCACTTTTCCAACTCACCTTTTTGAATACTTCAAACCATAATCGTGGATAGCATTTATTACAATTAAATATCCTCTATAATGAAACTTATTTCCTGTCAAAAACCAATCCGAGCACATATAGTTTAAACATAGTTTTGTACATTAGATTATATTCGTAATAGTAGAGCTCAGTGGAAATCATTTCCAGTAATGCCAGCATTTCACAGGAAATAAATTAACTCAATTAACTGTTTAGGCTCCGACCTCCTTCCGCTCCAGCATCTCCATAGTTTTCCTTAAAATATTGATTCAAAGTATTATTTTATTATTCATTTGAGGCTGAATGGTGATGGTATATTTTTTGGCAAGGCTTTACTTTGCACATCATTTTGACATTTACTCTCGTTCCAGTGTTTAGGGTTAATACCCGTTGTTGGCATTTGTTAATAATAAAATTATTTTTTTATGTAAGACTTCACTGTCTTGCATATTGTCATATTTCCCGTCTCCTGTGCATTATGCATAGATTTGAATTAATAAGGAGAAAATATTAACATACATTTGAATTAATTTTTTCAGGTGAGGTACCTGGTAGTTCATATTGAAAAGAAGTGTTGAACAAATTTCTCTAAATAACAAAATAAACAACTTTTGTTATGTGCATATTTACCGAAACCCCAATAGGAAATCATTATTATTAATTTCAGCAGGCCTCTCTTATAACCCCCACTTCTGCCCGTACCTAGAAAATGTTAGTATGACTTATTATAAGGAAGGCGTTAGTGCTAATACACATACTGAGTGTTTTATTTAGTTCGGTTGAGTCTTTTGTGCCAAATAAAATTGTTGTCTCCCGCTATAATTTTCAGCATATAACGCCTTTATACTTCGGTATAAACGATGATATTCTATATAAAAAAGATTATCAAAATAACAAAATAAACAACTTTTGTTATGTGCATATATGCCGAAAATGCAATAAGAAACGAAATATCACTATTATTAATTTCAGGCCTTCCTTGTAACCCCCACTCCTGCCCGTCCCAAGAAATGTTAGTATAGCTTATTATAATGAAGGCGTTAGTACTAATTCAGATACCGAGTTTGGTTTAATTCGGTTGAGTCTTTTGTGCCAAATAAAATTGTGGACTCCCGCTATAGTTTTTAGCGTATAACTCATTTATACTTCCGTATACGGCAAAAGTGCATATAACAAAAGTTTCTCTAAATAGCAAAATAAACAACTTTGGTTAAGTGCATATTTGCCAAATGCAATAGGAAACGAAATATCACTATTATCAATTTCAGGCCTCCCTTACAACCCCCACTCCTGCACGTCCCTAGAAATGTTAGTATAGCTTATTATAAGGAAAGCGTTAGTGCTACTTCACATACCGAGTTTGGTTTAGTTCGGTTGAGTCTTTTGTCCCAAATAAAATTGTGGACTCCCGCTATAGCTTTTAGCGTATAACTCATTTATACTTCCGTATACGGCAAAAGTGCATATAACAAAAGTTACTCTAAATTACAAAATAAACAACTTTTTGTTATGGGCATATTGCTGAAAAAGCAATAGGAAACGAAATATCGCTATTTTTAATTTCAGGTCTCCCTTATAACCCCCACTCCTGTTCGTCTTAGAGAATATTAATATAGCCTAAAGTCTAAGTTGGGCTAGTAGTAATATACATACCAAGTTTCATAAAATTCGGTTCAGCCCTTTATGCGTGAAAAGGTAACAAACAAACAAACAAACAAACAAACATACACGAAAGAAACAAAATGCAGTTATGGTGTCTATGACATGTGAAACGAAAAGTTATCGGGAAATTTCGCGAAAAAAATCAATGTACAGACAGAGGTTACAATTTTATATATATATATAGATATATATATATAATTTTGAACGGACCTCATTTTCGTCATCTCCTGGGTAGGATCGATGGACATTTGAGGAAAATTTTTCAAAACTTGCATCATGAGTACGTCCTCAATAGCTGATTTCTCTTAAGGGATATCTGCTAAAAGAGGAAGTGTATCTTACATTATTTGGATGTTACAGACTTTTTCACAGTTTGCAGAAGACTTGAGGGATCACATTGCACTGTTTAGCCTTTGTTTTTCTAAATAACTTTTATTTTCGGAAGCCAAATATATAGAATAAAGTAAAGTGTCCACTTTAGTCACGTTGGCATAAAAAGGGGGGTCAATTCAACAATGAGAAACTTCTAATACTTAAATAAATATTGAATCACTTATTTTTTTATTTTTAATTAATAGCTAAACGTTTCATTTCAGTAAATGGACAAAGTGAATATATCAATTGCCATAAGTTTTCAAAAGATGAAGTGAACAAATGGTTAAATCTTTTGCTGTCAAGATCTGGACGTGAGGTGGATAGATATAGAAAACTTTGGCATACTGAGTCTCCATCCATTCAAGGAATCTGGACTCCATACACATTTAGAGACCCTGAACTTAACCTTGCTTCTTTCCCGCTGGTCAGTATTAATGTTTTTTTATGTTTGGTGTTGAGAGGGTGTTGGGACATATTCATTGCCCAGATGTTACTGAGTAAGGCATTGAATTAGATTAGCCACAGTTAGACACTTCATTTTTCATAAATTTAGTTGGAGTTTTTCTGTTTTATACCTGCAGATTATTTTATTGCTGATGTTCTGGTTGAATTAACTTTAACTGGGATGAAACTGATGACAAACATTTTGGACTAAAATTTAAACAAACAACTAGACAATCTAAAATGCAAACATTCAGTTAGTGCGATTGGAGATTTTTTTTTCTTTTTCTTGGGAGTTTTAGCACAGGATCAGTCTTCAGACATATAATTATTAATATTTATACTTTCCCTTATGTAGAGAATTGAGTTAATGAACTTTCAAACACTTATTATTTTTGTTTATAATTTTTTAAATAAATACATACTGATTAAATATTTTTATATACTTCTTATGGAGTGAATTTTTATTTTACAATATTTCAATGTAAAGGCCTCGAAATAGATCCTATCTTCTTCGCCTACCCAGAACACAAGAAAGGACTCACTTCCTATACTCAATTATCTTTTTAATGTTTCAGGACACATATTGTGGTCCACCTAATCCACCAAAGTCTGCAACAGAACAATTAATAGAAATGTTCAAGAAACAAAAGTTAGAAGAAGAGGGTAACCAAGAGCCACCAGTCATATCTGATCTCGCAGAACAAAAAAAATAGTCCTTCATTGTTTGGTTTTCTAGTTGTAGTATTACTGTAAGTTCAAATTGTAAATATATTGTTTTTTATGGTTTATATTGTGTTATTTCCAATTTTCTTTTTGTTTTAACTCTGTACCATAGCATCCTGTCACTGAGATCAACCTTACTTAGGTAAACTCCAAAAATCTGAAAAACTTTTCTATCCGTCACATTTCAATATCTTACTGAATGATTGATGTAAATATGAGACATTTATAGTGTTTATGTGATCATTCCTGTTAGTTTCTTTCCCTAAATTCATCTTGTTCCACCTATGTTTGGGTGTGATAAGGAATTTTAGTCATTAACTCCATACCATCCATCTCGAAAATCATAACAGCACTCTTTAAAAATAGTTCCATAATTATGAGGTCATAAATGAAGCCATAAAGTTGAAGAAAATTACGGCAAGCAATAAGAAGTTTTTTTTTTGAGATAGATTGTTATACCTCTATGTCTGTTGTAAATAAATGAAATAAGATGGAAAGAATTATGGGACAGTTAATAATGAGATATATGAAACTAAAAAATGAATACTCACATTTGATTCATCCAGGGAGGTCCTAACACAGAATTAAGTTCTATTGACTTATCAATGGATTTTAGGCAATGAAATATAATAAAACCACTCTCTTCATCTTCATGCATATTAGGCATCTATTTAAGAAAATGGGTTATTAGGTTTCCATATTTTTTTCAGTTATTGGTAATTAGTGTGGATACCAGTATCGTATTGCTTGTGAATTTTATCATGGTTTTGATGCACTTAATTAATTTCTTATCATTTTTTCTTTATTTTGAAAATTATAACCCAGTTTAGGCTATTTTAGCTAATTATGACAGATTTTACTTGTTACCATCCTTGCCTAGTGAGGATGGACTTGAGATTATATTTAATAAGTTTTCTGAATAATTGAATTTCTACTCTCCAAAACTCTGAATTTGAATTGAAAAGGCATATGGGTTTGATTCCTGGATGGAAAATAGTAATTTGTTAAGTAGTCAACTCACTTAATAATAAGAAAAGTTGAATACATCATGAAGAGGACATCTTTTTTTAGTAATTTTTAATAAGTAGTGTCTTGTAATGTGTAATTTTATAAAATGTTATAATAACAGTTTGACTTGTTGAGAAAGGTTCTTAAAACTGAGCTGTCTGTGCCTGTAGCTCAAATAACAAGAAATAGACTAAATATCCGAAATGCCCATGATAACTCCCAGCAGGTAAGAACATTCTTCTTTCAAATAAAAAAATAATTATGTCTTGATGGTGTATTGTGCACTAAAGATCTATAAAATACAGAAATTATAAACACTTCAAATGACTAAGAAGAGTCACTTTTTCAGTTCAGTTTATTCTAGCTATTATGTGAATCTTGCTAGTGACTACATTTGGCCTTAGTAAAAGATTCCAAACCCTGAAACGCAACAAATATTAAAAATAATAAACTAAAAGTTTACACGATAATAAAAGGGGTTTTGAAAGAGAGAAAAAACATTTTAATACATATTGTTTATTTTTGTTAATATATGAAAATAATAAAAGTTATTAATATCACAATTATACTTGAAAGTATATATAATATTTTGAAACATACAAAACATTAATATTAGGGTTAAAAGTTTAAGCATTATCTTATGTATAGTTATTAAAATTAATATCTGTGATACACAGTGCTAAAGGCCCCTTTAAGGGGCATAAATGTACGTACATTAAGTGTAGCGAGAATTTGAGTTGAGGATTTCCTATGAGGAAGCTGCACAAAATATTATCAACTTCTCGCTATTTAAGTACTAAAATAAAGAATAAAATAGGACTCCCCCCCCCACCCTTAAGTGATTTGTGCTAGTGGTTGGGAGGAACCCAACCTCCTAGCTCCTTCTCCAACGCTCGGGCCACAGCCAGGCAGAGTCTATCTTGGTGAGGTGCAGCTGCAATCTGTAACATTCAATAATTTGATTTAATTTAATTAAAAATGTAATTTAAATCACTTTTTTTTTTCTCAAGTCTTCCACTTCCGTTTCCTCTCAATGCTGTCCCAATTGATGTGGTTCTTTCCAAATACTATTGGATATAATTTTTTGTTGCTTGCTATGCAATGGATAACGGTTGAAATAAGATATCAAAATTCATTTTTAAAAAGTAGGACCATCCACAATAAGGATGTATCTGCAATTGCTCAAAGAGATTAAAAAAAGTGATTAATTTCAATATTTAAAAACGTTTAAATAATTTCAAAAAAAAAAAAAAAATCAGAAATTTAGGATGCAACATACAAAATAGATTTTTATTGTTATTAGGCATGGAATATGTGAGGGTTATTTGCCTAGGTGGTGAAAAGTCCATTTTTTTTTTCCTTCCTTTTATTCAGAGATTCCGTCCACTCCTTACCCCTCTGTCAAAATAGATTTTTGATATAAGAACTAGGACAAAATTATACCACAACACAAGAATGAAACTTCCAGGAGAGTTTTCTCACCTAGAATGGTGACTGCCACATTTTGAAGACGAAGTAAGTAATAAAGATATATTCAACACACTTAAGAAGTTTTGCAAAAAGTGTATTCAAGAAAAAGAAAATTACTATATGACAAAATTAGTATTTAAGCCATAAAAAAATGTCATAGTATTAAATTAAATAGGAATTATTTAATAATATTTACAATTATTTATGCTCTTGTTAAATAAGATATAATTATAATTAATATGCTAAACACTTAATGAATTCCCACCGAAGAGGCAGTGGGATTCCAATTGTGAACGCACTAAACAATTTTTGGGCCCAAACTCTTGAAATAGAACGTCAGCTTGCCATTGTTATTTATGAAGTATCAACGTCTTATCTTAGGTCTGCTGTAAATTAAGTTAATAAAATTTAAAAAAGAGATTTGATAGTACCACTTGTATAAGGCAGCCTTAAGATGAAGACTGTATAAAGGATTAAAAATAAAGAGAGTGGGTTGTGCTTCTGTAAAATAAATTAAAATTGTAAATTACAAAATTGTTTCAACATATAGATACACATAGAAAAAAGGTGAGGGAAGTTTAACCCTAGTATTACCGACCTCTCCCATGTCGCATGGATTACCAAGGGGGGGGGGGCTCCTTGAGCCCACAACCTTAAAAAACTTTTATTTTGGTTCTATAATTTTTTTAAAATTTTTATTTCTATTGGATTATGTTAAATGACCGTTTCTTATGACACCTGTGAAAAAAAAATTTTCAAAAAAAAGTTTGGATGGGGAAAAAAGGATGACTTTAAATTAAAAATAATTTTATTCTAATAGAGGAACATATCTAAACATTTTTAGAATAAAAATTTATCTATATCTAAGTTATAATAACATTATAAAAGAATAATAATTTAAGAAAATCTAATTATCAGATTCGTAATTGCAATTATCGGTGCTTTTGCACTATAATTTTTTTTCCGAATGTTTGTTACTGAACGTTTACATTTGAAGCAACGCTGCTTAGATTTTGATAGGTTGTTGTATTTTTCGTTTTTTGATTTGGCTTCTCTAACACAAGTGTAACACCTTAGCCTTCCACTTGATGAACCTTGTTCCTCCAATTGGGGATAAGTCAGTTCTCGCCCTAGAACATGCTCCATGCCCTTCACTGAAGATCTAGGAAAGCCCACAAGATTTTCACTCCTTTCAGCAACACACAATTTTACTAAACTCTCAGATAGTTCCAATATAAAGTACTTTCTTCGGCCAACACTATTTCTTCTCCATGTTGTGTTTTTAAGAGTAAATACTGTATAAGAATTGAGGGCTGTTATGTCCAAGAGGGAGTAGAAAAGAGATAATGGCCACCTTCTTGTCCCCCTTTTACAAGAATATTGTCTCACCATGGAATCGATTGTATCTATTCCTCCCTTAGTATCATTATAAAATAGATTTATGTCTGAATTTTTTCTTAGGATTTTGGGGGTCAATATGAGGGTCTTGATGCTGAGTGGATAGAACCAGTAAATTTTTAGTTGGTCTGGTTCGGGTTATATACGATTGAAGTGTTCAGGGGGTTTGTTTGATTTTGGATCAGTGTATAAAAATAGGGAAGAATAGAGCTCTCTTCCCTTGACATTTTTCAAAATGTCGGGAATATGTTTCCTTCTGCTTGTAAAGTTCCTACGTAAGTCAAATTATAGTTTTTGTACAGATCTCTTTTCTAAAAAGTATCTATCAGGAGCAATAATTATATATTACCATCTCAGAAATATATTTTTATATGAAAAAAAATTATATGAAGAAGGTTTGTGTATGTTAAAATTACATCAAAGTAATTATTATTTGAGCAATTTAATTAATAACACTTGAATTACTAGTTAAAAGTAGTATTAAATATCAGTGGGCTCGAGAAGCCCCCCTTGGTACTTAAGTGTATAACTACCCCTTGCATTACCAAGGGGGGGGGGGCTCCTCGAGCCCATACGTCAAAAAAAATTACCCCCCTCCCCTTGGTACTTCTAGGGTTAAAATAGAATAAAAACGCTAGGAGTGGTGATGGGAACCAGTCTAGGAACCAGAAAGCCAGAGAGACTATACTGAAATGTACAAAGGAAGTGTGAATGGTACTTGACACTTGCAGAAAAAGATCACAATTTGTGGATGATTTGAAGTATTGAGAAATGTTCAGATGATGGTGAAATTACAAGGGTCTTTCACAGAGACAGCGGGTCATGAAAACTTAATAAATATCACTTCAGTTTTATTTATGAACTTTAGCTTTTCTAAGTTTGAATAGAAATTGCTATTTTATTTAGCATTAATCCTGTTATTAGTCCCAATTAGCCTTAGTTGCAAAAAGTGGACGTTAATAAATAATAATATTTAGTATTAAGTAAATAATTCAAATGATAAGTTAATTTTTTGAATATATTACCTGGAGTCCTACAGGAAGGCCATCACTAGTCCGAGTGATAGGGCACTGGGTTACTGGCATTCCCAGAATATTAAATATTGTGCAATAAGAGACCTCCAAAAGTTTAGAGCACATCCTGTGGTGGAAAGGTGCTTCTTCAGGGAATGTTGGGTATAAAAGTACAGCATCATCCTTCAGTAGCTCCTAAACGAAAATGGAACATTGAAATATATAATACATGAAAATGGGTGTCAAAAGAAGCAACAAACAAAACTTTAACTTCATATGGAAATTTAATATTAACAATAACCAAAATAAAAACCCGCTAAGACAAAAGTCTGTCATGCAAGGGTTTTGCAAACAGACCAGATTTCGCAGATTCAAGAAAGGTAAACTGGTGAACATTATAAACTATTTCTCCCTTAGTAATTACCCCATGTTGACAAAATTTGAAACTGCAGGAATTTAAATGATAAGTATCACTATCAATACAATTTAAAATTGCAGATGTGGGGGACTACTGAAGGCTGAAAATGAAAAATGAATTTGGTTTACACTAATATATCAAGCTTGGTAACAAACGAACAAAAAATGAGACCACTTGAGCGTTAACAGACAAACGGTATATACACATACATACATGTACGTATGTATACATACACACTTATTAATAAATAATTTTGAACAGAATTCATTTTCGTCGTATCCTAGGTAGGATTGATGGACCTTTGAAGGCAATTTTCTAAACTCTACTATACCATATAACTATGGTAATATGGTGAACTAAATAGCATATTCGTTCACCATATTACCAAGGTATCTACAATCATCATCACTCAGGTTGGAAAATATATTACATCCTACTTCCCTTATTGGTCAAAACTATCGTTGTTACTAGGCCTGTTGAAAAGAGAGCTGTCATTATGCCCAGCAACAAATGTAGTTAATTTGTAAAATTCTACATTAGTAAACACAGTAGTGATATTTTAAAGAGTAATATTTTAAGTTGAGAAAATGAATAAAATCAGATTTGACATGTATGCCACTTTTGATCTGATTCATGCTGCTTCTTACTATGTTTGTGGTGTCGCTTAATTTGATGTGAAAAATGTAGATTTTAAAGATTTATTATGGATTAAATATATAAAAGATCCCTTACCACTACTTTTGCTTGAACACTATTTGCCCTTTGCTTGAGTAGGCTTCGAATGCTGTCAGGGGTTAGATCTACAATTAACTTCAGCGGGCCAAATAGAATACAGGATATTGAAGCTGATGATCTGAAAGTCAATTTCTTGAAGATCACATTTAATACTTGCATGATTCCCCACTCCTATAAAAAAAAATAAAAATTATACTATATATAATGATCTATTTAGAGAAGTTGGTTCTGAAATTAAAGGAATATACATAATATATTACTTACATCAGGATGATCATCATCTGGTTGAAAAACATTTTCAATTCCTTTCATTTGCAGAATTAATGAGTTCATGTAGATTGAATCGGTAAACTCACTTATTTTAACCTGAAAAAAATCATTGATCCATTTACTATCCTCTTATTATTAAATTATATTTATATATTAGTCTTACTGTCAATGAATTATTAATTATTTTATTGCAATAACAGGATCCTGTGAAATAAAAATTCGTCTTAGTCAGGGTGTTTATTAGATCTAACCCATTTGTTTGTACCTACTTCAATTAACTCCCAGAAACCATAAGGAACAGGTTAGTTTTAAATCATCACATAAGAATGACAATTCTATGTTTGTTTTGTATAGCTTAGTACAATTTATGATTAATAATTTGTAAAATTTTAGTCCATGCCTACAAGGGAATATCAGAAAACATGATGAAGATGGAAGTGTTAGTATACTGCAAAAGGAATGATGGTTTAGGAGGGACTTGTTCCTGCTATGAATGAAGTTGGTGGATATAGATATCTTTGTCTCATTTACTGTATTTGAAAAGCCAATTTGAATAAAATGTTCTTAGCTCGATGTTTGAAATATATAAAGCTTAAAATGCCACCTATACGACGGAAAAATATTGAATTTAAGCCAAATTTAAATTCTATGCGAGAATAAGCAAGTGAACAGACCTAATTTTCCATAGTTATACCAATCAAATATGTAAGGATCAATAAGAAGGCCAAGTTCTCTACTGTTTTTTAATATTATGCAGAGTGCACTTTTGGAGTCAACGCTCCATCCTCAGTGCCTGCTGATTAAAGCTGTGTTGCCTGGACCACGACCGCCGGGGGCGGGTGTCGCCCGGCGGTCGTGGTCATGGGAGCGTTGACTCCGAAAGTGCACTCTGCATAATATTAAAAAACAGTAGAAGACTTGGCCTTCTTATTGATCCTTATCAATTGGTTCCTCTACCATCCAGCATATTCCAGAGAAATCAAATATGTATGTGATAGAAGCCAATAAAGGGACAGAAACTGCCTGCCACTCACTGATTTTTGTGGGTGGCATTGGATCATAATGACACTCCATGTTTATGAATTATCACACAGCTTTTTTCATATAATTTCTTGATTACTACAGATACTGTGTAGAAGAAATAATCAAAAACTAGTATGGGTTAAATTGAATTAACTCGTTAATGTTATTGCGTTCCAGAATGAAGGGATAGCTAGAATGTCTAGCTAAGACATTAATAGCGGCAATAGTTTGGCTAACTAAAGGCATTTCAGTCAGTGCTATCCCTGCATCATGTGAAAAATGAAACCACATAAAAGCTGTTCGTTTGCTATTTTTCCTTGCATATAATTAGCTGTGGATGAGATTAATTCAGTGATACAGCTACTAAAAGGGGGAGAGGGAGGTTGGGAGTAGTTACTAAGGAATTTTCAATTACCAAAAATATGAACATTTCTTTTGAAAAGCAATAACTTCAAAAACAAATATTCATACTTATGTCTAAAGACATTTTCTTTTAAACTTATTTTTATCATTTTCATTGCCTGTTCTTTATAATTTCTTACCCTTAGACGAAAAAACTGAAGCCCTCTTGAGGAGGAACGGTTAAAAACTCAAAATGTTTAGGGGAATATATAAAGGAATTTATATCAATCATTTCCTTAACCTAGAACGGCTCAACCTAATAAAGAAATATTTTCCGGGGTTATCTATCAAAAGAAGAATATATATGTATAAGTAGGTCAACTAGCCTGTTCTACTTGGCAACCATATTTCTCCTTGAGTGTAGATATAGCCATACCAATTGCTCTCATTGATTCAACTCCTGGTACTTTTTGTAGTGCTGATTCACAACCTTCACCGTACATGTAAAGTATTCTCACTTTTTTGACATCAATCTAAAAACAAATGAAATAATATTATTCTGTTTTATTTAGAGACAGCTGACACTTGAGAAGGCTTAAGGAGATGGTTCTTGGTGTTTGGTTAGGTAATCATATAACATTATACAGTTTCAGTGGAAAACAGCATTTCCTGTCATGGTATAAGTTTTAATTTATATATGTAATGTTTTATTTACTTTATTGAATCAAATGATATCAGAGATAACAGTATCAGTTGGTACCATGCAAATTGGGTACCATAGGAGCAGACTTTCTGTTTTGATTGGGGGAAGGGACAATGGACAAGAAAAAAAGTGAGTGTAATTCATATTATGCCTAAAAGAATCTTTTTAAACAAACAAATTTAATTTTATGAGACATTTAAATGTACTGACATAATTATTATAAGACAAACAATACATATAGTACTGCATATTTAAATCTAGGCTCACAGAATTCAATTCTACTTAAATTTAATCTTACTTCTCGGGCCTAGCCTTGTTGGCTTCCACCTCATTGAATTGGATTCCCAAGAATAGTTTATAGTAAGCATGCTTGACATAAGCGATTAACATAAAAATAAGTTACATGGGATGCCCATTTGAATGCTATTAAGTATTGTTTTATTTAGTATTTATTTATTAATGAATTTTCTCTAAAAATAGTTGTTTCTACAGACACAACAGAGGTGTTTTGGTCTTAGTCCATTTTACTTAGCACAAAAAAATCAGGTAAACACCAGATAAAAAGAGGAGATTTTTGAGTTCTCGAGAGTTAAAATAATAAATTAAGATCTCAGGAAAAACATGAAAGAGTGTATTTCAATGATGGCTACAAATGATAGAAAATACTCCAAGAACTTCTGATTTGAATATTACTTACACTGTCATCTAGTCTCAGCTTGCCAACTTTACTTGGCTCTGTCACAGCCTTGAGCATGAGTGGAATATCTTCAGCATATCTTGTAATGGGTCCAAGAGTAAAGTAGTGGTCCCACATTGGATCAGAGCTTGTGGGTACATGTCCTTTATTTGACACATAGCCTAATAAAAAATTATTAATGTCAAAATTATATAATTCAAAATTTGTTTTCCTTATTTACAAAATTTTAGACGATTATATCATAAGACATTAGTGATGAGCAGAACTCTTGGCTCTAAATATATATTGTAATCAAGTATAACACATTACTTGAGAAAAATGTATCTAAAATATCTTTTAGCCCTTACAATAACCTGAGAACTCAAATTTCCTGAACAAATTGCAGTTTTTAGATTCCTTACATTTCTTCTTTTTATTTTTGAAAATAATACAAATCGAGTCAAAGAAGATTAGAAAGGTTCAAAATCAGGATATTTTAGAGATGTGAAAGTTATAAGGGGGGCAGAAATAGGGTCAGACCATTATCTCTTGATTGGTGACACTCAAATCCTCCAACCTAGGAAGGAACAGAGGAAGGGATATAGGAAAATAGACATTGCGAAAATGCAGATACCTGAGAAGAAAATAAGAGTATGCTGAAATCCTCACTCAAAAAATCCAGAAGTGTGCTAAGGAAGGAAGTGTGGACAGCATTTGGGCAGAAATGAAAAAAGCTATCCTAGAGACAGCCGAAGTAGTATGTGGAACAGTATTAATTACTGCTAAAAGAAAAAGAACGAAGTGGAGAAGCTGCGATCGCAAGAAAGAAGCTGGCTTGGAAATTATATAATAGGACCAAAAGTGCCGAAAACTGGGAACTCTATGTCAGGAGAAGGAATGAAGCCAAGCAAGTAGTTAGAGTAGCAAAGACGATGAGCTGGGAGGAATTTGGCCAGAAACTGCAAAATGACTACAAGGACAATACAAAAATCTTCTGGAAAACTATTAAGGCATTGACAGGGAAGAAAAATAAGCCTATAAGAAATATAAAGGATGAAAGAGGCTTACTTCTTACAAGAGATGAGGAAATCTTGAAGAGATGGAACCGCCATTATGCTGAACTGTTTTCCAGTGTTAACATAGATATAGATCCAGAAAGGGTAGTAGCAGAAGAAGATTACGATGACATAATCTGGGAAGAGGAAGTGGAAAGAGCTATAGAAAAGCTAAAGACTGGGGAAGCAGCAGGGAGAGATGGCATTGCCCCAGACTGATTAAGTTTGGAGGGCCAGAACTTAATAAATACCTGCAGATTCTCTTCCAAACAGCTTTTTCTCAAAAAACTATGCCAAAGGAATGGGAGTACAATATTCTCATCCCTATACACAAGAAGGGAAGCTCAAGCGACTGCAGCAATTACAGGCCTATATGTCTTTCCCAAGTGGTATATAAGCTATACACAACCATCCTTGAACGAAAGCTCAGGGTATTCGCGGAGGAAAACCTTGAGGAGCAGCAGGCAGCTTTCAGACCTTACCGCCAGAACCAGGATCATATCTTCTCTCTCAGAACTATAATAGAGAAGTCTTGGGAATGAGGGAAAAGCATGTTTCTGGCTTTCCTGGACATCAAAGCAGCATTTGACTCCGTTCCTAGACACGAAATATGGGCTGCTCTGGCTGCTAAAAATGTCCCCACTGCACTCATAGAGGCCATAAAATCCACCTACCACAACACTAAAGGCATTGTAAGAATAAATGGTAAAGAATCCGAAGCCTTTAGCATGAATAAAGGAATAAAACAGGGAGACAGTCTTAGCCCTCTCCTATTTATAATATTAATGGATGAAATCCTAAAAATGTGCAAGCGGAGGACAGCTCGGACGGTCATCGGAAAGTGGAATATAAGGACAATTCTTGCTCAAGTTATGGTTTTTGCAGATGATATTGTTCTCATAGCAGACTCAATAGATAACGTAAGGCAAGCAGTCATAGAGTGAGAAGCTGAGCTCGATAGAAAGGGAATGTTGATAAATGAAAGAAAGAGCAAGGTAATGCATATAGGCCGGGAAAATGAGATTGTGGAGATCCGATGCAGAGGAGAAATCCTAGAGATGACAGAGGAATATACCTACTTAGGCACGGTCATCAGCAGGAATGGAAGGATAGATGGGGAGATCTCCAATCGGATCAGGAAGGAGAATAACGTCTATTACCACCTATGCAATACGGTTGCTGGGAAGAGGGAGGTTAATAAAAAAGTGAAGCTGCACATCTTCAAGGCCATTTACTTACCTACTCTTCTATATGGAAGCGAAAGCTGGGTCCCACTTGACAAGCACTGGAGCCGAGTAACAGCGGCGGAGATGAAATACCTGAGGAGAGTGGTGGGCCGAACCAGGAGAGATCTTGATAGAAATCAGCACATACGAGAGGAGCTGGAAGTTCCGGCTGTTAAAGAAATAGTGGAAAAAAGGCAGCTAAAATGGTTTGGCCATCTTTGCCGGATGAAGGAAGAATGAGACCCAAGGAAGTTTTTTGAGGCTAGGCCGACTGGAAGTCGACCCAGGGCAGATCCAGGATGACATGGTCGGACAACATCTCCAGGTTGGGACAACAAAGAGGGCAAGGGCTGAATTCCATGAAAGCGTTAGCAAGGGGCCGGGATGCATGGCTGGCTTGGGCTGAGGCACCTCCACGCTGAGAGGCATAAAGGAGGAAGAAGAAGAAGAAGAGTAAAGTAGTGGTCCCACATTGGATCAGAGCTTGTGGTTACATGTCCGTTATGTGACACATAGCCTAATAAAAAATTATTAATGTCAAAATTATATAATTCAAAATTTGTTTTCCTTATTTACAAAATTTTAGACGATTATATCATAAGACATTAGTGATGAGCAGCACTCTTGGCTCTAAATATATATTGTAATCAAGTATAACATATTACTTGAGAAAAATGTATCTAAAATATCTTTTAGCCCTTACAATAACCTGAGAACTCAAATTTCCTGAACAAATTGCAGTTTTTAGATTCCTTACATTTCTTCTTTTTATTTTTGAAAATAATACAAATCGAGTCAAAGAAGATTAGAAAGGTTCAAAATCATAAATTTTGTAGGAATGTAGAAAAGGTACCAAAGAGGAATGCCAGAAGTTAATGAAAGACTAGATCTTTGTTTTGTTTTTTGTAGGTATTGATAAATAAATGTTTGAAATTATTATATAGTTATTATATTAATTTGTTAGGTTAACTGCTTATGTAGGCCCTGGGCCTACTCACAGCTTTGGTGCGATGTCGAGTGGTCAACTTAAACATGGTGTCCCTTCCACATTATGACAATATTACAGACCTAAGATATCCACTTTTTTTTAAGAATTACACAACTGACTCACAATGCTGAGCGGGCACCAGAGTACACATATGAGCCCAAGCTTGAAGCATGGCAACCATTCTGCTTAACAAAATTCAGTGTCAATTCTCAACCTTGAGCCTGTTCCCTTTGTTATGCTTTTTTTGGAAATTAAATCAAAGAGGTATGTAACAGTTATAACTAAATTAAGATGTATGTGGTATTCATTTGTATTACCTGGTGTAGGTTTGTGGCCGTAAACACCACAAAAAAATGCTGGCAGCCTTAGAGATCCTGCAATATCTGAAGCCATTCCTATTACTGAACCTCCAGAAGCAATGAGGCACACCTAAAGGCAGAAGTCTAATTAGTTTTTTAATATGTAGCGGTTATTGGCTCATTGTTCAAATGTTTCATTAATATGTTGTGATTATCAAAATGATTTATTCTCATTTATTTGATTGGTTTAATACTTATTAGTATGAAGGCTCGCAAGATCTATTGTTTACTTCATTAAATTTTTGTATGTGTAATACTACTGTACCTAGTGTTGTGCAATATGTGCTTAGGGCACATTTTTAGCTATTTAGGCCCTACTCGTGATGCAAAATTTTTGAAAAATTCCCTCAAATGTCCATTGATACTACCCAGGAGATGAAAATGAGGTTCATTCAAAACTATAAATATACGTATATATAGTTTGATCATTACCAAACTCGATGTTTAAACATTTTATGTAAAACTAAAGATCAAGTTTGTTAATGACTGAAATCCGACCAGTGGGAGGTGGGTTTAGAGGAGGGAATTTCGAAAATTGGAAATATCTCCGTTACTATACTTCGGATCAAAAAAGTGAATAGAACCAATCTTATTGCATATTAAATGTTCTATACATATTTTCATCATGTATCATGATTATTAACCGAGATATTTGGATTTTATAGTTTTCGGCTTTTAGTAAACACCACTCCTACTCATGCCATATTAATAATAAGCTGTTATATCATGAACCATTTCGTTCCAAGGTTAAATGCCAAATTTGGTTTTCAAGGAACCTTTATTATATGAGATAAATGCAAATACGTTCTGTTGACTCCCCCATTTTCTTTTGTTCTTGGATTACTAAACTTTGAGTGATTGAGATAAAAATTATTCTGATTCATTATAAATTACAGCACACGCTATAGTAAATAGTTTCCAATAAAATGTATATGTTATATTCAGATATATTTCAGTAATTGTTTTTCTTTCTGGTCTAGAATATTTCTATCTATATGGTCAGCTTAAGTGGCTGGCAGACATCACGATTGTTTAAAATTCAGACACTTTCTGTTTAGAGGTTATTAAAATTGACTGAAATATTTCTCATTACCGTTTGTATTAATTCACTTAATATTCACAGTGGTGTTACCAGTATGTAAATTTATTTTATTGTAAACCTTCATGTGGGAAATCTGCTTAATTTATGCAGCCCCTGCATGATGGACTTTTTTTAATAAAGAGTACATACCTCTCCACCTGAAGAGCCCCCACATGTCCGCCTTGTATCATAAGGGTTGAGAGTCCTGCCAACCTTTGGATTGTAAGTCTCCCAGTACAGGCATAGTTCTGGAGTGTTGCTTACAAGTAGAGGAATAGCGCCAGCCTCTCGTAATTTCTTTATAACCTCTGCATCTTCCTCTGCAATTCGTGAATTTACTCTGCTCCGAGCACCATTGTTGCTCATACCTGGAATAAAGTTAATTTAAGACAAATTATGGAGTGGACACATTTTTACTGGTTATAACGAACATTTCTTATTAGCACTTCCAGTTGTCCTACCATACTAAAAAAGCCAAAAAAAAATTGCAAGGCCAGGGAAATTTTAAATTAATTATATACAACAAAATAGAATATTTTTGTTAAAATGGAGTATCCCCTCCCCATCATAATTTATGCACAGAATAACCATTTCATGATCAACAAGATATTTCAATAACAGTTTCAAGAAAACAACTAAAAGTAGTTTGAGAGTTGTGGATAAGACAACAAAAAGAAACAAAAAGAAAACAAAATTAAGACCATCTGTAAAATTTAATGAAAATTGAAGAAAAAAAATGGTTTTACAACTACTCCCATTACTTCCATTTTGTTTGTTTTTCTATTACTGCTACCAATCTCCGTTATACCTACCATTCACTGTGCCCCCCCCCCCCCTGGCCAGTAAGTTGGTTTTATGAAAATTTTAAAATTTCATTTCCAATCATTTATTTAAATATAATTGCACAATTGATTTATATAATTTTAATACATTAGAAAAATAAAAACAAATAAAAAAGTGATTTTAGAAGAAAATATGCATGTAATAAAAAGTAATAACAAGGTAGTGAGCAAAAAGTCTAAAATTAAATATTTAAATAATATAATTTTCAATTAACTAAATAATAAATAGAATTGTGAGCTTCTTTAATTATTTTATCTACTTTTAATTATTTGGCATATTGGTTTTGATTTCTCATATCAAAGTATCTACTTGAACAGCTCATGTAATTCACTGTCATGGTGTTACTGATTAGTATTTGTTGGCCAATGATAGTAGTAAACTATTTTCTAAGATGTAGTCTTAAGCATAACAATTTTCTGAAGAAGCATCATAAGAACGTAATACAAACGTAAATAAAATAAATTAAAATAGCTTGAAATTTTCATTGACCTGATGAAATTCTATATAAATTTAAATCAAAAGGGGGTGTGTGCACATGGTCACTCTTATGGGTATGTAATAGAAGTGAAGGTTGTTTCCAAAGGTAAAAATGGAATGTGGAACCTTGATCAGATCAGTCATTATCTCGGAAATTAATTCTCAATTTTAGTGGGAACCACAATTCTGTTGAGTGTTCAACATTATGTACGATGAAAAACAAAGTTATAATGAGAGATAGGAAGGAAGAGATGGCCCTACCCTTGACAGCAATGGTTTCCTTGACAGTGAGAGGAACTCCGAGAAGTGGCTTATCTTGGGCTAGCTTTCCATGGTGATGGTGTTCTTCAATGAACTTATCGACAGCTTTTGCTTCATTCAGGGCTTCTTCAAATCTATTCTGGACAACACTAGAACAAAATGCATATTATA
Source organism: Riptortus pedestris (assembly GCA_019009955.1). Lineage (NCBI taxonomy): Eukaryota > Metazoa > Arthropoda > Insecta > Hemiptera > Alydidae > Riptortus > Riptortus pedestris. The sequence continues at coordinate 104,235,266 of CM032232.1, read as the reverse complement.
ATGAAATTTGGTTCCCATTGAAAATACGTTAAAGGAGTAGGTAAAATTGTCTTGCCACCTAGTCCAAATTCTTATCTATATCATGTTTTCCTAATATTTACTTACTCACCTTGTGCTACGGTCCTTCAATAAACTGGGTCTCCACTACCACTTTCTCGACCATTTCTTGTTGATTCCTGTTTGTTGTTAATTTTGAATGTCTATACTCCACTAATCCATCTTCAGGACTTGGTAGTACCATATAGCAGCTTCTTGGGATTCTAACAGGTTCCATTCTTTCAACAAGTTATAAACACCTCAATTTGCAGTTATAATAGATTTCATCTGAGGAAGATAATCTATTTAGGGAGTTATTTGTATATTCTTATTTTCAGTCTTCAGTAAACCCCCAACTCACTGAATTTTGACAGATGGAGTATATACCTGTATGGTAAGATGACGTTACTTGTGTGTCATTCCAGCATGTGAGAAATCTGCTTAGGTTGCACAGCCCCTGCGTGACATACTTTTAATAGCTGAGATGACGCCTGGTTTGCTATAAATTTGTTTACTTTGACACTGCTTCTGAGGCAGCATCTGAGCTATTTATTCCTTGGTGGTTCCAAATACGTTTCACATGGCACTTCTTTTCCAGAATAGCATTGTTCTCAGGTTTCCTTTTAGAGAATCATGAATCAACATGGTCACGAGTCTAATTACTGTTTTGTATACCATTAGTCTCACTTCCCAATGAACCAGAGAGTTTAGGTTTTAGTATTATTTAGTTATCCTCATCAATCTGATAATCTGACTAAGTATTTCCAGGAAATGTAATTCCTATAATAATTTTAATCTATGTACACTGTTATAAGAATATCAGAATTACATAAAGAGTCGCTATAGATCTACCTCTGATGGAGCCATTATAATTTCATATTTTAGTTTATTATATTTTTAATGAATAGATCACTTCTCATTTCCCATTTATCTATCTATTTGTTTTTCCAGATGTTCTAGACAACGAGATAAACCTTATCCACGACTTGAAGTTAAGACCTTTTAGTTTTTTTTTTCTATTAGAAGTTTTTTTCTGAAAAAGATTTTTTAAATTTATAAAAACAAAGCTATCTATGGAATTTATTCTGAATAATTAATGGTATTGCATCTTCCTTCCTATCAAGTAAATTTTTGGAACGTTAGAACAAAAGACACTTAATACTGCAATATTTTTAAAAGAAAGTATTCCCTTCAATTATTCAAATGCCCACTTGAGGTAAGGCAGATGGATGTGTAGGTATATTTGTCATTCATTCCAAACTGTGCTGTTTTACTAGCAAATAACAAATGGTTAATGCTAATACTAATGATATACGCTAATTTCTAAAAAATAACAAAAAAATCTGGTTATGTTACCTGTTAATAATAGGTTGAACATCTATAATTCGGTTAATATATGTTTCCACAAGGTCTACACACCGAACCTGTGAATGGGATTAAATCTGTTTATTATTTGAAAATGTGGTAAAAATGGTAATATAATTTATAAATTGAACAATATTAAAAAAGTTTATTCTGTATTAAAATATAATAAATTTTTTGCATATGTTAATTTTTATTGGTTTACGATTTAAAAAAAGTTTAAATGTCAAAAATGGGACCACTAGAACACGTGCACATGCACCCACAAACACACACACACACGCACGCATGTGCGCGTGCATACCTGCCTGCACACAAGCACAAACACTCACACACACCAGCCCCATTGTGCATCACAAAGCAACTGAGTATCAGCTTGAATATTTGATCTGTAATGCTATCTTAATATAATAGGGGATGCATCAAACTCACCTCATGAACTCTCACCTAAGCTGGGTTGTAGGTTTTATTTATAATAATTACATTATTTTAAAACGGTATTACTAATATTAAGACCTGTATTTTATCCTTAATCAATATGCACAATTGTAATTATTTTAATTTTATGAATATGTTTAAAAAAAAATAATTTTTTATTAAATTGTGTTTTATACATGCGAGTTTCAATAAATAATGAAAAGTGGAACATTCCTCAGAGATTTGTATTTTTATAGATCATTAAGAGATTCCATTTATGAATGAAAATGAAAACTACTATGGTTTTTATGGCTTCATAGAGTTTCCATAGGGCCAAATGTTCTGATCTTCTCTAAGAATCTCCTTGCTCTGTAGGCCTAATTTTTGGTGGATCTTGTAGGACATCCTAGTTTACAGCCCAAATCAGAATGTGAGATGGCCAGGTTATATTTTTGTAATTTGAACCCTTTTCTTCTGATCACTTATTATCTCTCGCTTATTTCAATCTTAAATATAGACTAATTAACTGAGATGTAAATTACAAGAAATATTCCACCAGCCTTACCTCTCTGCTTCTGATCCTGAGTGCAAGTTGAGTGGCACTGAGATGAAGGAGATCTGACTTGATGGGAGGCAATGGCTTCTTTCTGGACCATGTAGATGAGAACCATGTCAAAAGGACAATCAGCCAATCAAAGACATCAAATACTAGTCTCGCTACTCTGTTTACTACACGAGCAAATTGTTTATGGTTCAGCATCTAGAACAGAAAATCAAAATTTTCTAGAAATGTGGAAAGTAATTCTTTGTTAAAATTAAAAAAAAAGTCTTATATCTTATCTCTGTTACTTTAAGTCAGATCGAAAAATTGTATAGAGCCAATCTTACTGCAAACTAAGTGTAAATTAAACATTGTTATATACATTTATTCTCTATCTTGACTATAAATAGACACATTTGTATTTTTCAGTTTTCAGCCTCCAGCAAACACCCACTCCTACCGTGTCACGCAAACAATACTCTGTTATATAATAAACAACTTTATTCAAAGGTTAAATACCAAATATTGTTTTCAAGAGACCTTTATTAAACACAATACATTCAAATACGTTCTGTTGATCCCCACCCCTCATCTTCAGTTCTTGGATTGGATAGTAAATAGTTTTCTATAAAGTTAATATTTTATATTCAGATATATTTCAGTAATTGTTTTTCTTTCCGGCGAAGAATAATGCTAACTATTTGTTCAGCTGTGAGAGGTTGGCTGACCTGTTTGTTTACAATTCAGACGATTTCCGTTTGGAGGTTATTAAAATTGACTGAAAGATTTCTCATTACCGTTTGTATTAATTCACTTAATATTCACGGTGATGTTACCAGTATGTAGATTTATCTACTGTAGACCTTCCAGTAAAATCTGCTTATCTTACGCAGCCCCTGCATGATGGACATTTTTATTTTTCAATTTTCTGTAAACCTTCCTAGTAATACAATTTGTACTTAGAGCACCTGAGCTGCTAGACATCTCATTTCCAGCTAAAATTTCAAGCTCTGTTTAAATAAATTTCTTAGTACAGGAAAATAGATGGATTGAGATCAGTAGCTTGTTCAGGAATTGGAAAATATGCCTAGTTTACACAACCATTGTGTGACGGACTTCACAGCATTCTGACTTCAGTGAACCCCCACTTCTACTCATTTGATTTTTAGTTGTACCGAAAACTGCGTTAATGTTTGACTGCCTCAAAACTACTAACTGTTTACTGGCCGCTGGCTGTTTCTAAATTCTTTTTTAGTTAGAAAATTTTTTTAGCTGGAAACCATCCAACAAATTCAAGCTATATTTAAATTGGCGTCCATTCCATGAGGGGATTAGGTGATCCTCTAGCTTCTCGGCAATCAGCAAGTTTTTTTGTATGCTTTTTGCAAGGGAACGACCTAAAGAAACACAGGACCAAACTATTGAGAGTGAATGTTTCAAATTTATATATAAATATATATATATATATATATATATATATATATATATATATATATATACATATTGTGAGGACTTCGGCTATCTGGTCAAGCGGTTTGAATTTTTTTTTATATGCAAATGTCCGATGGAAATGCGTCCATCTTCGTCAGGGAGAAATCTCTTATTTATTTCTAGGGCGTCCAGGACTAATCTTTTACCGAGGTGTCCTCTCTGTGTAAAAAGGTTTTACGAGACAAAGGTTTTACACAGAGAGGAACACCTCGGTAAAAGATTAGTCCTGGAAGCCCTAGAAATAAATAAGAGAACAAATACTATAAACGGCGTCGACGGTGTTATACTTTCTGAAACGTGGAAGGCCATACTAAAATAAAACTCCAAAACATATGATTAATTGAAGTAGCAATTCAAATCAAATTTATGCCTGACGAAGATGGACGCATTTCCATCGAAAATTTGCAGAACATCAAAAATTCCAACCGCTGGAGCAGATAGCCGAAGTCCTCACAACGATGATACTTCCCAGCGATGCAGCCTCAAAAATAGAATATATATATATTCAAGGAAACAACTTTTCAACAGATAAATATCTTCTCCAGGCGATGTCAGAGGGATCATACTAGGACAGAGACTTGATTAGGATTTCTGTGTTTGTACATAAACCTTCTGAAAGCAACTAGAGATAACCTGTTGAACGATCGTGTAGCCAACGAAATCTATTCGAGCCGACACATGCTTAGTCTTTTTGAGCTCAGTTTCCTCTTTTATGAAAGGTTCTCTTCTTCCAATTAAAACATTTGTGCCAATTTTTAATCGAAGTGAATTGCATTTTTGGTTACAGCCTTGCATGACGAATTCCTGCTAGCCTTGAGTTCGGACCAGTCTGGTTGCATCGCTCAATTGCATACGAATTGCAAGCCTTGACTTTTACATGTATATATGTAATTTACGAAATTTAGTTTAAATTTACGAAATGAGGGGTCATTGGAATAGTCAATGCAGTCATCTTGAAAAACTGAAGGACCTGATTTCAAAATATCTATTTCACTAAGCTTTTAGCAGATTTTCCTAACGGGAAATCTGCTATTGAGGTTGTACACGAAGCTCGACTTTCGAAAAATTTGTTCAAGTACTCCTACAAAGAGATCACAAAAATATCTCTCATATTATGAGTCGGATCAAAAAATGTTATAGAACCAATCTCCAACAAAATAGTCCGTCGCTCAGTGACTGGGAAAACTAAAATGATTTCCCGTGTGCTGGTATGACACACGTGATCTCATCTCACCGTATGTTGTATATTTCTATGCAAAACCCGATGAGTAGAAGGGTGTTGGGTTACTAAAGACTGAAAAGAAGAAAGTACGAATAAATCGATTGCTACTTGAGTAACGGAGAAATGCTTAGAACAACAATTGTAAATCATCAATAGTTTAAAAAGTCCGTCACGTAAGGGCTGCGTAAACTAAGCAGATTTCCCACGTGAAGTTATACAATAGAGAAATCTCCATACGAGAGCCGAACAGTTACGGCAAAGGGCCGAACTAGCTTTTGGCGGGAAACTCAAACGTTCGTTAACGGCCCAAATTTAATAAAAATGCAAATATCTCGGTTAATATTCAAGATAGAGAATAAATGTATAAAACACTTTTTGTAGTAAATGTAATTTACAATAAGATTGGTTCTATACAATTTTTTGATCCGACGTATGGTAACGGAGATATTTCGAATTTTCGAAAATCTCCCCTCTAAACCCCCCCCCTCCCACTGGTCTGATTTCACCCATTAACGAACTTGATCTGTCTTTTTACATAAAACGGTTAAATATCGAGTTTGGTAACGATCAAACAAAAATTGCGACCGCTAGAGCATAATAATATATAATATATGTAATTTTGAACGGACCTCATTTTCGTCATCTCCTAAGTGAAATCTGCTAAAAAATGGGTTCTATAACATTTTAAGATCCGACTAATACTAACAGAGATATTTTTAATTTTCGAGTGCCCTCCCTCTCTACCCCCCCCCCCCCCCCAACATTCCCGGTCCGATTTCTTTCAACCACAAATATGATCTCTAGTGTTGAATTAACCGGTTAAATATCGAGTATGGTGTAGTTCAAAAGAACATTTTCGGGGCAAAAACGTAAAACCTAAATTGATGACGTCACCGCACAACGAATTTGATGGTTCCTCGCATAATTAAGTCACATGGACACCATATTTGGTATTTAAGCTTAGAATAAAGAGGCTTTCTTTATAACAGCTTATTGTTATTAGGACATGAGTAGGAGTGGGGGTTTACTGATGCCTGAAAATTAAAAATTCGAAATATCTGGGTTAATATTAATCTTAGAGAAAATAAGTATATAACAACATTTATAGACAATTAATTATTTCTAAAATAAGATTAGTTCTATACATTTTATCGATCCGACGTATAATAACGGAGAAATTACGAGTGTTCAAAACTTTGCATCTCCCCCCCCCCTTCCCCAGTCCGCTTTTAGCCGTTAAAAAACTTGATCTTTAGTTTAGCATGGAACACTTATATATCGAGTTTGGCAGCGATAAAAGAATAATTGTGACCACTAGAGCTGTATGTACTGTATATTTATCATTTTGAAAGGACCTCATTTTCGCCATCTCCTACGTAGGATCGACGGACATTTGAAGAAGTTTTTCGAAAATCGGGCCGTGAGTGCAACCTCAGTAGCTGATTTCCTCGAAGGGAAATCTGCTAGAAATGCAAATATCTCAGTTAATATTCAAGATAGAGAAACAACGTATATAAATAAATAAATATATACAAGCAATACATTTTTCAATTAGATTGGTTCTTCACAATTTTTCGATCTTAGTTATAATAACGGAGATATTTTGTAAATATTCGAAATCGGAAAATACATTCATTAATATCTTCGTTAATAGGGAATTAGGCGAAAAATAAAAATAAGAAATTGTGTTAGAACATTCTTTTCAACACTAACACGTTGTTTTAATTAAGGAATTTTGATATGCGACCAATTTTTTTTTTTAATGTTCACTTATAAAATGTTTGTCTATTTCACTTTTGATATTTTTCATTATTTCTTTGTTATTTGTTATTGTTACTTGTTGTTAAATCTGAAATAACAAACACTTAAATATATGTATATACACATAACAACTGAAAGTGAAATAACAAAAGTAAACTAGGTATACTTTTGTTATTTCACTATGTACAATTTTTGACTTTTGAGAGGGCAAACCACCTTTGATGTGATGTCCATAAATAAATGATCTGAGACTCCTGCGCCTCGAAAAAGAACCAAGAAGAGTTAGTCCTGCAAGAGAATGGCTGAACGGAACAGAGATTTTATTATTATATGTACAAAGAGAGTTGAAACGATCAACTATATGTTATACCTTGCTAATGCTAAAGCAGGAATGAGGATTTTTTGTCGAAGTCAAAACATAAAATCATTATTACCCTAAGTATTATTAGTTCTACGAATAAATGATCGACAAAAATATCGGTAGGTGTTAGAAATTTATTTTTTGCTATGAAATTCGAAGTGGCTACTTCCAACATTAGTTTCATTGAACACTGGTGTTACTAGAGAATGTAGAATAGAATCATATTATTCAGTAATAATGCTACAGTATTGAAATAATTATATTTTGATTAAAAACAGTATTTATTTCAAACCATTATCAGCGAGCCAAAAAATAAATTCATTTATCGCCATTTTATATCCACTTTACGACTAAAACGTGCATGGACGAGTTAAAAGGACATTATCACGGTGTGACGAAAAGGTGTGTTATGGCATTTTTTAGATCCACCATGTATATATATAATTTAAAATGCACACTGATGTCATTTGTGTATGACAAAGGGGGTACAAATTTCATAAAAGCTGAAGTATATCATCTTTATAAGGGTTGCAAATAGAATATAACAGTAATAGATTAGATAAAAAATCGATACTAAAGAGTAGAATTGTGGTCCAAAAATGGCGATTTTAGTATTTGTAATCCTTATAAAAAAGATATACTTCAGCTTTTAAGGAATTTGTACAACTTTAGTAAAAGACTAGATTAGTAAATGTTAATTTAACATACAACCTCCATATTGTTCAACAACTCTTAAAATACTCGTTATATAGTTCATTAGAAAATTACTACCAATTACGTCATTAATATTTCTTTTAAATTAGTATACATAAGGTGTTAGCTTAGTTAAAAATTTTTAATTAATTAAATTTATAAATTACATTTTTAATGATGTATATACATAGAGTGAAAGAGAGATAGATCATAATATTGTTTGCTTGTAAATTGAGCAAGTAATGTATAATATGAGCACGAAGAGTTAAAGTCCATGATTGCAAGGGTTAATAAAGCATTGAATCAAAAACTAAAATTAAATCTCTCCATTATGAACTCCATAAAACAATTCCTAAATCATGTTCTGCCTGGAATAGATTGATGGGCTGTGGATTACCATCCTTAAGCCAAACGATTAATTCAATACTTGCTCAGTTAACAGTACATAAAATTATGATCTCTCTCTCTCTTTCCCTATATATATATTAAACATGTAAATTATATATTTAATTAATTAATATAATATTAATGAGTTAATTGGTAATCATTTTCTAATGAACTTAATAATAAGTTTTAAGATGTTTTAAGCTATATCGTGGGGGGGGGATTTTAAATTAACATATTGTCTTTTACTAAAGGAGTACACATTTCATAAATCTGAAATACATATATCTTCTTTATAAGGGTTGCAAAAACTAAAGTCGCCATTTTTCGACTTCAATGGACCACATTGTACTCTTTAATATCGGTTTTTTATGTAACGTATTAAGGTTATTTTCTATAAATGTGGAAATATTAGTATAAGAGTTACGGGTATATTTCTCAAGAATAAACACGAATGGACAAGGGACTAGCCATATTTCATACTTATTCATAGCTCATCGAAGAGTTCAATAGTAAATTAATGAGGCTTTTGGTAGTATAATTTGAATAACCCTTCTCCCTGCAGAAAAAAAAGAACTAAAAATTATTTAGCTTACCGAAATGTAATAGGCCCCTACAATGGCTGCCAGATAGGATCGGAGTGACTTCATCCTTACTGCTCAGGGGATGGACTAGGACTGACCTAGGCAGGAATGGGAGGGTGCGAAGTTCAAGATGAGTCTGGGATTAGTATTAGCAACAGCTGGGGATCTTATCTATGACTCGCGGTAACAGAACTGCTATTGAGCTGGTGCTCATGATGCAATTTTCGAAAAATTTCTTAAAATGTACATCGATCCTACCTAGGAAAGGACGAAAATTGTTCAAAATTGTGTGTGTGTATATATATATATATATATATATATATATATACACAAGCCTTCTTCGTTGAGATTAATATTAGAATTTCAAAATAAAATTCTTCCTCGGTTCATTTGCCATGGAGGTCGTTATTCTTCTTATTCTGGACCCAATATTTCTATATTTTCTTCATAGTTTCATGGGAAGGGTCCCCATTTAATAATTTACCAAGTGCTTGGTATATACGTTACCATTAGCACCGTGTGATATCATTAGTTACGTACGATACAGTATATAATAAAGCGTTCTTCTATATAAACATTTAAAATAAGATTATAATAAAAATTTATATACCACATAATATTGATTTGGAAAAGCCCGTCACGCCAGATAGATAAAACTTAATCAACAACATTCATAGAACTTTGCATTGAATTTTCAATAAGATTGGTTCTATACAATTTTTCGATACGACGCATAAAGGAGATATTAAAAAGTGCCGAAATTCCTCTTCTAAACTCCCCCTCCCATTGCGTCGATTTAGGTCATTAGCGAACTCGATCTTTAGTTTTGTATGAAACGCTTATATAACGAGTTTGGTTGGTGGAGCGGTAACAGACAAACTATATATATATATAACTTTTGAACGGACCTCATTTTCGTCCTTTCCTGGGCATTTGAGGAAATATTTTTAGTACGACCACAATAGCTGATTTACCTGAAGAGAAATCTGCTAATATTTATTTCAACAAAGCCCCGTTATGAGTTGTATCGGAAAATGTAGCCACCATGTGACCAATCTTGTTGCATTAGAATTGTTATTTAATGAAATTTTTGCAATTCAAATCTTAAGTGGGCACTTTCTTGTTTTCAGTCTTCAGTAGACCCTCATTTCTAATCTAGAATTTTTATTTTTATGAGATATGTAGTGTGTTACGTGAGAAGTGCAGCCCCTACGTGATTAACGATTAATAAAAGTCCGTCACGCTGGAGTTTCGTAAACCAAGCTGATTTCCCAAGCAATGGAATATGACACGCTAGTGATTACATCTCACTGTCTATTACGGCTCCCATGACTAGAGAGGGGATTACGTGGAAATTCGTTAAACTGATTGAAATAAAACTTTTAAAATCAAAACATTTAAATTAATGTGCGTGATGTATGTGACCATAGTTATTTGGACTAAACGAAATAATTTATGTTATTCACAGATTACAATTTTATAATAGTTAAACAACAGAATTCGTACAATTTCCATACTCATTTTGCAAAATAAATAACGATATTAAAAATACTACACTTCTCATTTTATTAATTTCTTATGTCGAATTATCCCCTCCCTGTCTAACTTCTCACTTGCAGCATATTATTGGGACAGGGAAGGTAGATTAAAGTTTTAGTCTGCATACTCATACTGGTTAATGCATATAATTAGTCAGCTTATGCAGGCTACAGGCTATGGATAGATGGCTATCTAAAAACTGTGACCTTGAATCGAATTTTCTTCACTCATGCATAAATTGCACTGGTGTAAATGGACTTTTCCCCATGATGCCTTTAATGCTGGATGCCTTTATGCAGAAGGCAATTGGAATACACTCCATGTCCTTCTGTCCCTCTTATTCCTTTGTTCGGTCCCTTGAAAATCAGGTTAACCTGTTCAGGGAATCAATTACCAGGTGTAGCCTGTAATTACTACATACTCGTACATACATATCTAATGATCTTCATAAACTATGACGTTTTACACATAGAATATTAAAGATCATTATGTTTCCCATGTAAATCACCTTTCGACCGGAGATCATAGAAAAGGATCATTTATAGTGTAGAGTCATACGTACCGGGAGGGAGGGCAACGTTCACCGCTGCCTTCGACCCGCCAGAGAGGCAGGGAATAAGTACGGGAAGGGTTAATCTGTTGAACTGGAGGAGGTTGAAAATATAAAATCTAAACTAACACAAAATGGCATTTCTTGTAAAACAAAAAAAAAATTAGTTCAGTTGAGATTGCATATATTGTCTTCAGCAATGATTCTAGCCAAAACAGGCTTAGGGGAATTTACAATTCCAACTTTTGAAGGGCTTCCTCTAAAATGGTTCAAATTGACAAGATTTAACAACTGTAAATTATATTATTTTATTTTATTAAAAATATTACAGCCTGCATTTAAAAGCATTTTGTAATGTAATATGTACAACCCAATCGTCCTCCATCACTCTTGACAGAAGCCACACCTATACACCACAATGAGAGGAGCAGCCTCTCCCTGCCTGGCAAGGAAGTCAAGAGCTAAGGAAGAATGGGACTTCTATCACTTCACTTTACACTTCTATAGGAGATCTCTGGGACATTGTCTCTTGAGATGTGTGGAGACGAATAAGGATGAGTGGAACTAGAAAGGGCTAGGACTTCTGGATTAGGATAGTTGGATAGCCTGCTGTGGAATTTTTTGAATCTTAGGGGAATTAGGTTCTTTACAAATGGGATATTAAGATCTAAATTTAACAAATGGAAATGGCATTTCTTAAATAATCTGATTAGTGTTCTTTTCTGACTATCTACTAATCCTATGGCTACGTGGTCCAAGAAATTGATAAACTTGAAAAAGGTTTCAATAAAACGACCCTCAAACAAAAAGCCCTTCTAATTATAAGAATATCATTTTGGTGGCCAATCGAGTTATTTGATTGTTTCCAAAATAATAAAAAAAAAATTAGACTTGATGAATAGAAGTATCTAAATGAATATAATAATGTATGCAGTGTTACCTCTCGATATCAAGATGTACCCTGGAGGGAGCTTGCATAGAACAAAGGGGGACTGGCGTTGGGTGCATCTGGAGGGGAAGGGGAGGGGAGTGGATTTGCAGTTGTGCATCGGAAGGAGGGGTGGAGGTCAGGGTCGGACTGCACTTTCTTCATCGGAGGGCGGAGAACACAGGCGGAGTTATTATTTCTGCATCGGGCTAGGATTGGCTACTGTGCTCTATGAAATGCTAGGGAGGAGTGGCGTGAACAGTGGGGGAGAGTGTCTGAATAGGGTAGGATACTCCCAGTCGGGTAGTTTCGCATCCTACGTATTTAGTGCATGCAGTGATAGATTCGGATGTCTTAGGGATATTTTTTTAACACAAAATGGGGCTTGACTCAAAAAGTCTGTCACGCATGGGCTGCCTAAACTAATCAGATTTCCCAGACGTAGGAATGACACACAACTGATCTCATCTCAGAATATATTGACTATTTAAAAAAATAATAGCCCGTCATGCAGACAGAGGCTGCGTAAACCAATTTCCCTCGAGAAGTTTAACAATAGATAAATCTACATACTGGTAACCCAACACCACCGTGAATATTAAATGAATAAATACAAACGGTAATAAGAAATCTTTCAGCCAATTTTAATAACCTCCAGACGGAAAGCGTCTGAAATGTAAACAAACAGATCTGCCAACCTCTCTCAGGAAAGAAAAACAATTTCTGAAATACATCAGAATATAACATATTAATTTTATTGAGAACTATATACTATATATATTTAGTATTGCATATATACTATATATATTTAGTATTGTAATTTATAATGAATCAGAATAAGTTATATCAATCAATCAAATTTTTGTAGTCCAAGAACTCAGATATATAATTGCATATATTTCGTATAATAAAGGTTTCTTGAAAACAATATTCGGTATTTAATCTTCGAATAATGGGGTTTATTACATAACAGGGTATTGTTTATGTAACGTGAGTAGAAGTGGGAGTCAGCTGATGGCTGAAAGCTGTAAAATGCAATTATCTCGGTTAATATTCAAGATAGAGTATAAATGTATATAACAATATTTATAGTAAATTTAATTTGAAATAAGATTGATTCAATACAATTATTCGATCCGAAGTATAGTAACGGAAATATTTCGAAAATCCCTCGAAGGGGTTAGGATTGGCTGAAAAATTAGGAATAGTCATAACCACTTGAAAAGGTGAATAATAGAACATTATTGTAGGCATGCCTCATGCCCATGAAAAACAAATTTAATTCGAATTCCTTGAGGAGCCCTTCATAGGAGAGGACCATAAGACATTTAGTGCTTTCCCGTTGCCTTCTGTCAAAGGCTATCCACAACTAAAGGCATCAGAAAGAGATGAAAGAAATCATCGTTATTCTTGTAAAGAGTTATGATAAGTATCAACCATTATGAGTACGCAGACTTCAACTTCATATTTCTGCCACTAGTCGGAATACAAAGACAAGGTGTATTTTGAAATAGGCCTCATATATGTAAACCAAGAAGTTATAGTATCTTAGATGATATCCGAAGGAAAAACAAAACCATCTTAAGCTAACGAAAATTACAACTAAAGATATACAATATATACAAAATCACGTGAATTATATACCCCAGGTAAGTAGAACAAATTAATTCAGGTAAAAATTGATTTTTTTAGTACAATTAAGTAGTACAATAAGAGTATATTAAACTGGAGATGAGGGAATGGCAGACGAGCTGAAAAGAGGTCACGAGACTTATAGTCCACAGGAGGCGCATGTCTTACATCACATTCTCAGACGTAACGTGTCCTTCAAGTTTAGAACTTGTTGGATATAATTACAATGCACCAACAAGAAACTGATTCACTATTATAGCGGATTTACATCCATTTTCTGGTAATAGTACACTGTATGTAAAGAAAACACACATAAATATGCAGACATATTTATATAAAGAAAACTTAAAGGTTTAACTGATTTTATATTTAAGTTCGGCGGGGTTACGTTTTTATTACGATTTAGAACATTCTAGGAACAGTGGTGTTAAAACTGTAAATCTTGCCTGTCTGTGTATCCGCCAGTTTCATTTGATCCCATGAAAGGTAATTAATTCGCTAATATTCGTCCAATAAGCATAGCTATAAATCGGAAAATTTCGAAGATCATTTAGTCCTTAGTTTATCCAATATTTATATTTCTACGGGAAACCATTATTATATCAATCAGTAACTGGATGGCAGCCATTCTAATCATAAATTTATCTTAATGCTTATATCTGGGTTAAATCAAATGAATGGTATCACATTTACTGTTCCTGTCACAGGACATTTGTGTTATTGGTGAATATGGTGGAAAGTGAATCACCACTTCATTTGACTTTGGTTGATGGGGTGATTATGTGTATTCAATCTTATATTTTCATTTCCAGGAACCAAAGTGTGGGAAACCATTTTGTCCTTATATTTCTAAGGTTAACTCTTCTATTTCTATTTCATCCCATCGAAGACGGGCAACACGGCTAGTACGTAATATACGTATTTATTCAAAAAATAATTTCCCAAGCAATATATGGATAAAAGTTTAATAGGAGGCTCAGGTGAGGCATGTGAGATATAGGCGTTGGTATTAAAGCCTTGAATCGTGAGTTCGATGCTCACCCTAGCAATAAGAATTTATTAAGTGACCTCAATTCATTTCATAAAATTGTTACTCCCAAACTGGCTAGAAAAGGATGGTGATCTATAGCATAACCCGTCCCGATTAGCCTCCTTTGCACCAAGTGGGCTTTAATAAATAACGAATAACTGTCTAATAGTCTTATATATAAAAGTCCGTCACGCAGGGGCTGCGTAAACTAAGCAGATTTCCCACGTGAAGTTTTACAATAGAGAAATTTCACGAGAGCCGAGCCAGTCAAGGAAACGGCCGAACTAGCTTTTGGCGGGAAAGTAACTCTCGTCCGTTAGGCTCCGAGATTAAATTAAAAACAATGCTGCTGTGAATATTAAGTAAAGAAATAAAGGGCATATCAAATGGTAAGAACCTTCCTGATAGCAAACATCTGAGTTGTAAGCTATCAGGTTAGCCAGATTTTACCGTAAATAAAAGCAATTAAGAAATATATTTGAATATAAGTTATAAATTTTATTCATAACTATTTATTATATCTAGCACTGTAATTAATAATAAACCAGAATAATTTTAATCACAACCATTCCAAAATAAATCTGCTAAAAATGAATGTTTGTGTGTATGTCTTCAGATAGAATCGTAAACGGCTGAACCTAATTTTATGAAACTTGGTATGAATATTACTACTAAAACAGGTTTGGTTTCTGGCTATATTAATATTCTCTGATGTACAGGAGTGGGGGTTATAAGGGAGGCCTGAAAATAAAAATAGCGATATTTCGTCTCCTATTGGTTTTTCAGCAAATATGCACATAACAAAAGTTGTTTATTTTGTTATTTAGAGTTTTTTTTGTAGTATTCTCTTTTGTCGTATACCAAAGTATAAATGAGTTATACGCTAAAAACAATAGTGGTGTCAACAATTTTATATGGCACAAAAGACTCAACCGATCTAAACGAAACTCCATAAATGATTTGGTATTAACACCTCCCTGATTATAAGCTATATTAAAATTTCGAGGTGCCAATAGGAGTGGGGGTTATATAGGTGGTGTGAAATATAAAATCGCTATATTTTGTAATCTATCCATTTTTCGTCAAACGCGCATATAATAAAAGTTGTTTGTTTTGTTATTCAAAGTAACTTTTGTTATATACACTTTTGCAATTTTTTAAGTCTTCATTTAAAAGAATGATCGCTGGAGAAGTACAGCCAGATATTTCTGGATAATTGTTGATGGATAATGGTTAATATATGTTATACTTTACTGAACATGCTATGTACCATTAAGAATATACAGTTTACTTTCCAAAAATACTAAAGAGTATTTTTAATAGTGGTTATTACGTATATAAAACAGCTGCCATCCAAGTGGTGATTTGGACCACTTTTGAGGAAATGAACGTTTATTCATAGATGGTTCGGAATACAGAATTCTTTCTAGGATTATGAATAATATGGTTAATACGAAAATCTATGATTATGTTATATATAAAAAGATACATGCACAGGAAGAGGGTAAAATAAAATATTGTTTATTTTGTAAAATTAAATACATAACAAATACTTTTATTATTAACTCATACCGAGCACACCGGGCTCGGGTGTAAATCCTAAGCATTGAGGCGAGAAAATGTAAAAATATTAAAGTAAACCCCAAAAAAATGTACCATTACTATTCAGCCTCAAATGATTTTCCGGGCGAAGCCGGGTAACTTAGCTAGTTATAAAATAAAATGGTTTGAATAACACAAAACACAATATTTACTGACTAGAAAAAAAGTCACATGTTTTCCAATAATTACTTTTTATTATCAGGCACTAAATCCTCGTGATCCACGAACACACTCTTGAGCTATATTATGGATGGAATGTATAGTCTAAATTACATTAACCGTAAGATAAATAATAATCAAAATCAAAGAAACTTCAAAGTTTATTCAGCTATCACTAGCAATGTAAATGGAATACAACATGAGACAGAGGTTGAGGATAATTTCGAAGACGAAAGTTTTGGGAATGAAGACGACTTGTTTTTAGAAGAATTTTCCCATGAATTTGATACAAAAGATGCTTTGGGAGAACTTGATACAGAAGATTTCGACGAAAGTATCTTGGAAGAATCTGAGTCTGATGAGTATAGCCTTGAAGGTTTAGTGGAAGTAGATTCTGAGAAAATTAGGCCGGCAATGAAAATGATGAAGGACCAGTTCCCCAACACTCTTCATGCTTACTCCTTCCTCGATACACTTCTTAACTGGAAGAGAGAGGAATCAGAAGCATCCATACATATACTTTCGCCTCAGGGTGATCCCAATTTGGGAATAGTATTTTATATTATATACGACAAAGTTTTCGCAGGTTCCGTCTATGCTAGTAACGAAGAGGCTGCGTTGAAACTTGAAGAAGCACTGTCTGCTAGAAAGAGAAGCCACTATTTTCAGACGGAGAGCAGCATTTTTACATGTCTGAACGATTTGGCATATGAGTCATTGAAAAATATTAGCTATTGTCTGGAGTGGCAAGAATGTGAGCAGGAGGTTCTCTGGCTGCCGTGGTACGTAGCCCGTGAGATAAACGTGCAAGTGCCGATAGAACTCGAGGTCCGACCCTTGCGGAAGGAACACGCTAAACAGATTGACTATTACTGGTCAGAAAGACACCCAGGGTCCGAGCAACTCATAACTCTCATGATCCAGCATAACTTAGGTTTCGGAGTCTTCAAAAGGGACTCGCTCATCTCATGGGCTCTAGTTTGGTTCTACGGTGGCATCGGTTGTCTTCAGACGGTCGACAGAGAGAAGATGAAAGGATACAGCCAAATAGCTATTGCTGCTCTGACGAAGAGAATGGGAGAGCTACAGACGGATGTTCACATCAACATTCCTCAACGTAAAAAGAACAGCCTACACTTCTTCAAAGCTCTTGGGTTCAGATATGCATTCACCTCTACGTGGATAGTAAAAAATTGTGAAAAACTAAAATGGGATTATTATTAAAAAAACGTTGGCTTCATAACTCATTTATCTAACTTTCATTTTTAAATTCTGTAATAATTTATCATGTGATTTCGACTATATATAAATAAAACTCAAAGGTTTGTCTGATTTTCTTCGGGGATAAGTTTTTTATTTTTAGTTTCAGATCATTCTAGGAACAATGGTAGCAAAATTGTGAATCTTGTCTCTGTCCATTCGCCTGTTGTTATTCAAAACAGGCTCAGAAGATTTCTATGAAATTTATAAATGTCAATTATCCCTAAATACAACATAGCATATGGGAATCAATTAGTTTCAGCATAACAGCAATTCTAACCATAAACTTATCTAAATGCTAATATCTTGGGTACAACAAATGTATGGCATCACTTCAAATTACATATTGAATGACAATCATAATAATGGAAAAAATTATTGCATGGTTTTCGGCATCAATAAAGGTGTGGATTGTTATTCGGATATATCAGAATTGGCCAGTTTGGGCCAGTTTCACATCAAACCACCTTTAACCAGTTAATTTATATGTAACCCATAATCTTGTTCGTCCCAACTTATTTAACCATCCCAATATCTGGCAACGAAATAATTTTTGAAGTTGCCAAAATTTTCTGTCCCGAATTAGCCTTTTCAACCACATTATTATTCTATTTTAAGAGGCACCTGTTTCGTACTACATTTTTTATTAAACTTTACTATGAGTACATGCTACTACGGCTAATGGTACGATGTATTCTTCAGAATCTACGAGGGCGAAACTGAGGATATGTTTCAGTAATGTGTCAAACAGAGTATATGTCAACAAAATGAAGCCTGCTTGAAAGGTGTCATCTGAGTATTTAGCATATAGGAAAAAATATATTTCTTAAAAATTATGAAAAAAAAGGAGGCTCAGGTTAGCCATGCGAATTCAAGTGTTCAGCTTTATCTCACTTGGTAATCTAGAGTGGCGAGTTCGATTCCCGCCTGGGCAATAGGAATTCATTTAAATGAAATACTTAGTCCCACCCTGGCTAGAAAAGCATGATAACCTGTAGATAACCCGTCAAAAGCAAAAGAGTGGACGTTAATAAATAATTTAATTTAATTTAATTTAAGAATTAAATTAACGCCCACATTATCCTAACAACAGACTAACTGGGAATATCCTCATATTTTAAAAAATATTACATAAGTGCCACATATCCACAATCGACAAATAAAAGTCCGTCACGCAGGGGCTGCGTAAAGTAAGCAGATTTCCCACGTGAAGTTTAACAATAGATAAATCTACATACCGGTAACACAACAACACCGTGAATTTTAAGTGAATAAATACAAACGATGATAAAAAACCTGCCGACGGAAAGCATCTGAAATGTAAGCAGTTCTGCCAACCTCTTAACGGAAAGAAAAACATTTACTTTAATATATCTGAATATAACGTATTAATTTGATTCAAAACCATTTACTATATCTAGTACTGTAATTTATAATGAATCAGAAGAACTTCTAATGAGAACTTTTAACGAGTCAAAACACTTAAGAAGGGGGTTCACCAGAACATATTTGCATGTATCTCGTATATTAAATGTCTCTTGAAAACAATATTTAGTATTTAAGCTTCAAATGATGTGAGGTTTTGACATAACCGAGAATTGTTTATGTAACAAGAGTAGAAGTGGGGGTTTGGTGTAGGCTGAAAACTGAAAAAATGCAAATATCTCGGTTAATATTCAAGATATGGAATAATTGTACATAACAATATTTATAGTAAATTTAATTTGCTATAAGATTGACTCTACACATTGTTTTGATCTAACGTATAGTAACGGAGATCTTTCGAATTTTCATAATTCTTCCTCTCTAACCCCCCCCCCCCTCCCCTGTTCCGATTTTAACCGTTAACTTGAACTTGGTCTTTCTTTTTACATAAAACGCTTAAATATCCAGTTTCGTAACGATCAAGCAAAAATTGCGACCGCTAGAGCGTTAACAGACAATTATATATATATATATATATATATATACTTTTGAACGGACCTCATTTTCGTCATCTCCTTGGTAGGATCGATGGACATTTGAAGAAAAATTTTGAAAATCGCGTCATGAGTACGACCTCAATAGCTGATTTCTCTCAAGGGAAATCTGCTAAAATTTAGTCTGATTTTCTATTATATTCGGGTGGGATGTCAGACCATTTTAAGAACAATGACATCCAAATACGGAGTCTTGTCACCCGTTGTTACTCAAAAGGTACAGAGGATTTCTAGGAATCTTTGTATTTATGAGTAAATTACCCCCAATGTTTTATGAGAAGCGGAATTTTGAACTAGGAGGAGGGGGTTTACTTCGACGTGAAAACACTTATCTGTCAATAACTTCGTTAATATTCGTTTTACCGAGAAAATGTAAGGAACATATTGTGTTTAAAATTAAAGATTATGGCTTAAAACGTTATTAATTTTTACAAATTCTGGTTTTACTTCCGACTTACGAGCCTCTAAAGACTTCATTCCATGCTATTGCAACAGAATACCTGTAAAAAATTATATTTTTTCTTCCGTTGCTTCAATCGTTTTATTTTGACGGGAAGCTAAATTTATTTGATCCCAAGAACGATAATAAGCTCATCAAATTAGCATTACACACTTCATACTTAAAACTATAAATACGATTAATTTGATGGATTTTACTGCTCCCGGAATCCAATATTTATATTTCGATGGGCAATTATTATTATATTAATAATTTTCGGACAACGGCAATTTTAGACATAATTCCTCTTATATGTGTGGGTAAAACATGAATGACTGCACTTACTACTATACTGTATAATATTAATATTACATCACTGTTCATGTTGCACACCAGTTGTAATATTAATGAATATGGCAAATTTTATGTATCCAATCTTTATATCTCCACGGGAAACCATTTCTATTTCAACCCATCAACGAAGGGTAACATGACTATTTAAAAATAATTTTTGTTTCAACATAATAAATTTCTTATTCCGTTGCCCAAGTTACCCTCTTTCCATCCATAAGAAATAATACCACTTTTAATTTCTTTTCTTTTTTAATTATAATTTGTTTTTACCTAATCTGACGCCAAGCCCTGTAACTGCCAACATTGGGGGACCGATTATCAACAATTAAGTACAGTGAATACGAATATATTGAGTCAACCAACAATGAGATTATTCATTTGGCTGAAATAACATGGAACAAAGAAGTGTCAATACTTATCCTAACTTCACAAGGTTTCTATCATCTATAATATTCGACTTGTATTATTCACTTACGATATAATTATATTTATATGCACACATACACACACACACACACACACACACACACACACACACACACACACACATATATATAGATATATGCACATATGAAGTCGACAAACGGGACACCATGAAATATCTTGGTTACTCCTATAGAGAAACTAAACTGCAGCCGATATAAACACATGTACAATAAAAACATTACAATTAATTAAGAAATTGAGCATAGCATTCAAAATTAGTTGGGGGAATGAATTCGGACGCATAAAGGACTGTATATGAAGGAGCACACTCAATGGAATACAAATTTTGAATGATGCAATATAAAGGAAATCTTATTTGACTAAATTTGTAAGGCTTCAAAAACTAGTAGGCATTAAAACAAGTAAAGCTAATAAATCGATTCCATGTGATTATTATATAATGTGAATTATCCCCATTTAGTTCAAAGCTCAGGAGCTCAAAACTCTTTATACAGTGACAAACAAAGAGAGCCTTACAAAACAATATTGTAAAAGAAGAAAAGAACATGGGACGGAAACATAGTAACAACTGATATTTACACTAATGGTAGCAAAAATGACAACAAGAAACCAAGAGGAGAAGTTATGTCTACTCAGTCTGTCGGAAACGTCATAAAACTAGCAGAACACTGTTCAAACAATCAGACCGAAGAACTAGGTATTTATGGATACTGAATGTATACTTTCAAATCACCAAAACTTTAGCATAATAAAATACTCACTAACAACAGGACCTTTATTCACAGAATTCACAATAAATACAAACACGGTCTAGTCACAAAAAAAAAAAGACGGGATTTATTATTTTATTTATTTATATTAACGTCCACTTTTTGCAACTAAGGCTAATCCTTTTCAAGCCAGGGTGGGACTAAGGATTTTATTTAATCAATTCCGTCACTAAATAAATTCCTTTGTCCAGGTGGGAATCGAACTCACCACTCTTGGTTTACCATGTGAGATTAAGGCCAACTCACACGACTAGCCTGAGTCCCCGGAATTTATTAGAAATCTTAAATAAGGTCACAAAATAAGCATCTAGGCCACTTTGAGTGGGAACCACCTCCTCTTTCTGGGTTTATGGGAATGAAATTGTGTACAAAGCAGTCAAAGAAGCAGCTCAGACTTGAAAAATTCTGGAGACAAACATTTTACATAAATACATTACAGAACTAATTTACAAGAACTAGCAAACAGTTAAATCCACAGACTATAAACGAATACAGCTTCTTTTTTTTCGAACTGGGAAGAACAAAGCCATATTTAAAACGATTTCATTATACTGATAACAACTGTCCATGCGAATTACATACGACACAAGTCTTCATTCATATATTTTACAACTGTACAGCATTTGAGCGTGAAAGATATAGGCGGATAATACAAATTATACTCAACCTGTCCAGAAAAAAATGATCAAACATTATAAATAATACCATTTTCGAAAGCGTATAATGTTATATATATATATATATATATATATATCATTATTCGTATTATTTATAATATTTGATCATTTTTTTTCTGGACTTTCAGGCCATATTCCTCTGTTAAGTATAATTTGTTTTATCCACGTATATCTTTCAAGCTCAAATACTGTACAGGCGTGAAATATATTAATGAAGGCTTGTGTCGTATGCCGTATTATATATATATATATATATATATAAAATTGGAACCTCTGTCTGTACATTGATTTTTTTCGCGAAATTTCACGATAACTTTTCGTTTCACATGTCATAGACACCATAACTGTATTTTGTTTCTTTCGTGTATGTTTGTTTGTTTGTCACCTTTTCACGCATAAACGGCTGAACCGAATTTTATGTAACTTGGTATGTATATTACTACTAACCCAACTTAGAGTGGGGGTTATAAGGGAAGCCAGAAATTAAAAATAGCGATATTTCGTTTTCTATTGGTTTTTCGGCAAATATGCACATCACAAAAGTTGTTTATTTTGTTATTTAGAGTAACTTTTGTTATATATACTTTTGTCGTATACCAAAGTTTAAATGCGTTATACGCTAAAAATTATAGCGGGAGTCAACAATATTGTTTGGCACAAAAGACTCAATCGAACTAAACCAAACTCGGTATGTGAATTAGTACTAACGCCTTCCTTATAATAAGCCATACTAAGATTTCTAGGGACGGGCAGGAGTGGGGGTTATATGGAAGGCCTGAAATTAAAAATAGCGATATTTAGTTTCCTTTTACTTTTTCAGCAAATATGCACATAACAAAAGTTGTTTACTTTGTAATTTAAAGTAACTTTTGTTATATGCACTTTTGCCGTATACGGAAGTATAAATGAGTTATACGCTAAAAACTATAGAGGGAGTCCACAATTTTATTTGGCACAAAAGACTCAATCGAACTAAACCAAACTCGGTATGTGAATTAGTACTAACGCCTTCCTTATAATAAGCCATACTAACATTTCTAGGGACGGGCAGGAGTGGGGGTTATAAGGGAGGCCTGAAATTAAAAATAGCGATATTTCGTTTCCTATTGCTTTTTCAGCAAATATGCACATAACAAAAGTTGTTTATTGTGTTATTTAGAGTAACTTTTATTATATGCACTTTTGCCGTATACGGAAGCATAAATGAGTTATACGCTATAAACTAAAGCGGGAGTCCACAATTTTATTTGGCACTAAAGACTCAACCGAATTAAACCAAACTCGGTATGTGAATTAGTACTAACGCCTTCATTATAATAAGCTATACTAACATTTCTAGGGACGGGCATGAGTGGGGGTTATAAGGGAGGCCTGAAATTAATAATAATGATTTCCTTTTGGGGTTTCGGCAAATATGCACATAACTAAAGTTGTTTATTTTGTTATTTAGAGAAATTTGCTCAACACTTCTTTTCATTATGAACTACCAGGTACCTCACCTGAAAAAATTAATTCAAATGTATGTAAATATTTTCTCCTTAATAATTCAAATCTATGCATAATGCACAAGAGACGGGAAATATGACAATATGCAGGACAGTGAAGTCTTACATAAAAAAATAATTTTATTATTAACAAATGCCAACAACGGGTATTAACCCTAAACACTGGAACGGGTAAATGTCAAAATATTGTGCAAAGTAAAGCCTTGCCAAAAATATACCATCACCATTCAGCCTCAAATGAATTCCCGAGCGAAGCCGGGTATCTGAGCTAGTATATATATATATATATTGTTAAGAATTTAAGCATTGGAATGGATTTGGATCTTACAATGTCCTTTGGAATTCAAGACTTCAAGAAACTCCGTCACTGCACCTCCGAGCTAATTTGAAGTTTTATTTTATATTATTTTAAATATATTTAACTTTTATTCTATTCTATTATTTGGACAAGGCACAGATATGAGAAAGAATCAGATATTAGAGAAATATTTTCCATAATATAAAAGTAAAAAAAGGTAAACACATGAAGGAGTAAATATATCATCTAACTAAACTAAATAAATAAAAAAAAATAAATAATATAAATGTACTAGTTTATAGGAATAACATAATTTTTTTTTATTAAAACCATTTTAAATTGTTGTCTTTTTTACTAGTCAACCTTATATGTTGATTAATTGTATTTATTAATAGTATTTAATGATTATTTGTTGTATTTAATTTTTTATTTGTTGTTTCAGTTTTTGTTATTTTTCTATAATTTTGTTTTCATTTTACATTGTGAAACTTTGAGCCAAATCACCAAGATGCGGTTGCTCCTGTATAAATAAATAGAAAATAAAATTATTTTATATTATTTTAAATATATTTAGTTACTTGGCAATTTATATCTTTACCCCTTTTTTTTAAATACTTCAATTTTAATAATTAAATTTATTTTTTACTTATTTATATTTCTTGGGGCTCAGGTTAGCCATCTGAGTTAAAGGGATGGCCTCATTGTAAACCTGGAGTGGTGAGTTCGATTTCCGGCAGGGCAAAAGTATTTTATTTAGTGATGAACTCAGTAAATAAAATCCTTAGCCCACCCTAGCTAGAAAAGGATGGTAACCTGTGGATAACAACTCCAATTATCCCTAGTTGCAAACAAACGTTGGACGTTAATAAATAATAATAGTTAAACATTTGTATATGGAAAAAATATAAAATAGAACTACATGTAATAAGCCAAGTGGAATAGAATAAACATGTCTTTTATAGGTTTACTAAGATAAGCAAGTACCCCTAATATTTTACTTATTTCACGAATAGCCTATGACGCAGAGTATGGACATAAACAGTTTTGAAACCAGCAGAAGAAAATTTAACTCCCTTCATAACGAAACAATTGAGGAAAACACTTACATTTTATAATTCTCTTCCTGTTGGACGATCACGAAATGCCAGTTGTAATGCTACAGCGGAGAACTGTAACTAAACAACTGAAAACCACGAAACGGAAATGATAAGGAAAGTACAGATAAGGTAATGCAATTTTTAAAAGTACTCTTATCTCTTCAGCAAGATACAATTATAAAATAATTGTTGGTATTCGACAGTTTGAAATAAAGCTAAAATAATAACAAATATATTATTCTATACACATTTGTAAATTTGTTTAAGAACGAGAGTTATACAGTCCTTTACTTCTAGCATGCGACAAGAATTATTCATAGAAACTAGTTTACAATTACAGAATGCAGTAGTGCAGCGCATCAATGGATCTCACTTTAGTTGAAGATTTCCAAATAAATGGAACTTAAAGTGTGTTGATCTTGTTTGTGAGTTACTTCTAGGTACTTGAGAGAGTTTTTCCTTTCATAAAGATTATAACTTTATCAATAATTAGTAGTGATTAACAAATATTGGTTTTACTTTTCATAGATTCGATTAGATATATCACTTGTAAAATATTTATGAACTACAACTACCGAGTGGTTTTTACTTTTAAAAATTGATGCCCACTTTATCTTAGCTAATTGTGATGCTCTACCACCGTCATCTAGAATGAGTGGGACTAAATTTATCACAAGCAACATCTATAAATAACTTTTATAAATAATTTCCAATTTAAATTTTAGTGACTTCCTAACAAGTGGTATTAGAAATCTACTCGTTCGCTCTATACATTTATTTATGGTTGCAGTTTCTATAAAAGGATCATGGATGGCAAATGGTAGTTAAATACTACTTATACATGTGTCACATAAGCAAGTACTTAATATTAAACTTTCTAAAATCTTCAATGATATTATAAAATTAAGTCACAATTTTACTATATAAATGTAGTTTGAAATCAGGTAGCTTTCAGTATTGAGAGAAATTTTTGCAGTGATTTCGGAACTCTGATATTTGGAATGTTTTTTTGTTTTTTTTTATCATTCCTATTCTTCACGGAAAAACTAAAATATGAGTCAATTGGTTTTGTTAAGGGTTTTTGCAAGTGGTTTAGCACAGATATTGTTCCTAAGAACTCAGTTTTCTAGGTTCACACTTCGTAGTATAAAACTACTTTCTTCATCCCTCTCTCCCCAATTCACAACTTGGTTTATTTCAAGTAATCAGGTAGAAATTCATCGTCTAGAGAGTTTGCAAATGTGCACAATAATTTGCACTGGTTTCTTCTATTATATTCAAATACATTATAGCATGCACATCAAAGTTCTATTTATCCATTATCAGCATAAATTATTAACAGCAATCAGTGGACGAAAATAATAATAAATTTTCTATCAACAATTTCCACCCTTCACACAACATCCAGAGATTATTCAACACATACGTGACGTAAGTAATACTTACCAAGGATTTGGGATATATGTCAATGATCTTAATCTCAAACATTTTTCTGCCTGGGCCGAGTAATATCTGGGTTCACCTCTTCCGTAGTTCTCTAGTAGTATACTGGTTGAGAGAAAATAACTCAGATGTTTGTGAAACCTTACTCGTAGGGGTCGCTCGAGGGGTGGGTTGCGCACGTGTGCTTGCATCGAACCACGTGATATACAAACGCGAGGATGGCACTAGATAAGCATTGAATTACGTAACGTCTCATGTGAGTGCATTGTAGTATTTTTTTAACATTGATTAATTTGGAGAGATGGTACTTTGCTGGTTTTTCGAAGAATTGTGGCTCGGTGCTTCACGTAACATCTATACTCTTCATTGGGTTTGGGCAGTACACAAACAGAAAATGGGCCACTCAACTGGGAGTTTGAGAAACCCAAACTACTATACAAATTGTTATTTTTTCCAAGCAGTGCACCATGCAGGGCTGCGTAAACTAAGCAGATTTCCCACGTACTGAAGTAAAAATCCGATGAGTAGAAGGGGGGTATGCTGAAGGCTGAAAATAAAAAACCCAAATATCTCGGTTAACATTCATGATTGAGAAAAAGTATGTATAACAACAATTATAGATAGTTAAATATTCAAAAAGATTGGATCTATAAAATTCATTGATCCCACTTATAATAACGGAGATATTTCAAATTTTCGAAATCCCCCATCCCCAATGTCGATTTCAGCCGTGAGCGAGCTTTACCTTCAGTTTTGCACAAAACACTTATATGTCGAGTTTGGTACTGATTAAACCAAAATTGCGACCGCTGTACCAGTAACAGACATGTATACATATGCATAATTTTGAACAAATCTCATTTTCGTCATCTCCTAGGTAGGGTCGATGGATATTGGAGGATATCTTTTGAAAAAACCGTCATGAGTAAAACCTCATTACCTGATTTTCCATAAGGAAACAAAACGTTTTAGCCCAAATTCTTTCGTTATCCATTTTTGTACTATTACGTTCATTTATTTTTCTAATCTTTGTGGGTTTAATATGTTTTGCTCATGGAATTATTTTTCCTCGTTTTTTATTGTAGTATTAGTGTAAATGGAAGTTAATCTGTTTTTTTTTGTTTTACTCTCTGTCAATATTACGTAAGTGGTATTAATGATACCCGAAATTTTTAATGAATCACATTATATTCTGAGTCAACATCGGCGCCGTCTTGTGTGACTCTTCCGGTTTTCTTCTAACAAAGATAATAAATCGGCTATCTCTTAGTAACTCCTAGAAAATCGCTACTGTAAATAATTTCTTTCCTTCCTTAAAACAAATTTCCCCAGGAAATTAAAAACTCAAAATATATACTTAAATATATTATTACAACCTGTTCGTCGATGCAGCTCCATTAACAACGGAATCGAAAATCTAGTCCCCACTCACAAAGGAATCTACAAAAAAAAAAAAAAAAATAATAAATAAATAAAAATAAAATAGAACCTTTACTGGTGACTTTTTGAGACAATTACTATCACAAGTGTAGATAACAGGTGTGCACAAGGTGAGAGTGAAGTAGGAAAGAAAGAGGCAAGGGTACATACTTGTCGAAATTATAAGTAGCTGCTGTGTCAGGTTAGTGGAAGTTGTATTGTTTTGGAGTATAAGTGAGGAATACAATTTATCAACTCTCAAAATATTAGTCTTTTGGACGAAGACAATTTATTGACAGTTACAACATATTCGTCGACCGTGTTACAATCAGGAAGAACAGCTTACCTTACCTGAAATAATTATTTCCATATTCATTCCTCATTATTTCCGCCCTATAGATTTAAGTTAAAGAGTATAATTCTTATGTGGGTGAAGACTGCTTAGGTTACGAAGTTATCAATTTAGTTGATTTTGCAGGTATTATGCTCTAATGAATTCATCAGTCAGGATCTATTTCTATGTGCTACAGAAATCTATGGGTACGGGGGGGGGTCACACGAAACTTTAGTAAACTGTAGTCAATTTGTCCATTTACCAGTAAAAGACTAATTATAATAAAGTAGAAGTTAATTAAAATATTCTTACGAAACCCAAAATTCACAATCGATATCACATGTAATTAAGGTTAGAATTTTTTCGTGAGGAAAAAGTCATTGGATGTTCAAATTAGGTAAAGTAGAAATCGTTGTGGCTAATCGTTTATTGCTTATTTCTGCATCTTTTGCAAATTTATCAAAACAGTATACCTTTTGGCTTCTTTGGTTGTGTGTAAAAGAATAAAAGAAAAGTCTGTCAAGCAGGGGCTGCGTAAGCTAAGCAGATTTCCCACGTGAAGTTTTACAATAGAGAAATCTGCCTAATAATAACAGTAGTAGGAAGGAATCTCTAAACCTATTCACGAGGGACGAACAGTTACGGAAACGGCTGCACTATCTCTCGGCGGAAAGTCCCGAACATAGCCGACTCCTGCTGACCACACACACACACACACACACACACACAATACAAATGCAAATATCTCGGTTAATATTCAAGATACAGAATAAATGTATAGAACAATATTTATAGTAAATTTAATTTGCAATGAGATTGATTCTACAGAATTTTTCGATCCGACGCATAATAACGCAGATATTTCGAATTTTCAAACATCCCCCCTTAACCAACTTGATCTTTCTTTTTACATAAAACGAATAAATTTCGAGTTTGGTAACGATCAAACAAAAATTGCGACCGCTAGAGCGGTAACAGACAAATATATATTTATAGAGTTATAATGGACCTCATTTTCGTCATCTACTAGGTATGATCAATGGAAATTTGAAGAAAAATTTCGAAAATTCCGTCATGAGTACGACCTCAATAGCAGATTTCCCTTAAGGGAAATCTGCTAAAAAAACAAATCCGAAGCTATGATTAGACGAAGAAGTTCTATGATGCAGGAAAAAGTGACTCAAATTTAAGTGTGAAAATTGCATGAATAAGAATATATATATATATATATAGTCATTTCAATGTTGTTCGTTACTCAAAAATGTTTATTTGATCAGTACCACACTCAATTTTTAACTGTTTCAGTCAACACTAAAGATTATATTTGTTCCTGGTGGAAATTGAACCTCCTACAGTGGCGGTTTAGATGTGGAATTTGAAAACTCAAAATATCTTGTTATTATGACCGGATCTAAAATGTTATGAAATCAATCATATTAAACTATTGATGCTCTACAAATGTTGTTTCATATAGTTTTTTGTAGTTAAATATTGCTAGTTATTTGTATCTTCTTGTCTTCATCCTTCAGTAAATCCCAGCTTCTACTTATGGGATTCTCATTTAGAAATGGGAAGTACATGGGAAGAAGTGATCAATAGAGTGCTGATCAGTAAGCGAATTTCCCATTAGTGGGTATACCTGAGAAATCTGCTTAGTTTTCTCATCGTCTGCGTGGACTTTTATTTTTTGGGGGAAATGGAAACTGGAGCTTCAACAGTCAATAGCCTTATGTTTTCTATTCTTCTTGATATGATGGAAAATTAAAAAAAACAAACAAAGTTTTAAATTGCGAATGTGGTTGATCCTAGGACAAAAATTATACAGCTTAATAGTGGGAATGATATTATGTAATGTCTAAAATGTTGGCAGGTGTCATAAAAATACGCAGTATTTAGAAGTGAAATGACAGCTGGGAAGTTAGAAGGTTCCTATCCTCCACTTGTTTGGGTCTACAAGAAGACCATTTCCTCTGCAATCCATTCTGTAAAAAAGGTGAAGTGGCATTTTTTCATCAGAAAATATTAAAATATTTGGGTAATAATGTGCTTATGTATGTCAGAAATTTTTTTAAAAATAGTTAAAGGGGTAACTCTTTATTTTGTAATAAATAAATACCACAAATTATAATAAAGTAAGCTGATTATTATTAAGTTTATTTAAATAAAACAAAATTGGCTGTGCGCTTTCAATGTTCACTTTACGACATTGATTTTTATGTATAAGTAAATAAATGATCTATAATAGTAGTTTTCTTTGTATTACTGTTTTTTATTTATTTTTTTTTTTAATATTTGTAGATATAAACTATCTTAATTCGTTTTAATATTTTAATGTGTGACTTTTATACAAATTTGATTAAATTGAGCCCTTTGGAATAAATTTTAATTTTGCTTTTAGAATTGATAAGATTTTCTTACTCTTTTGATTTGTTTTTAGGGCAGTGGTGTTGGGGCGCAGGCCCTAAAAGTAAATTACCAAATGAGTAGTGGAGGTACTGACGTTTATTTTAACCCAGATCGTCAGTTTTAAGCTCCACCAGCCACCTATTATACGGATATGCTTAGAATTATTTTATATAATATATTTTAAACCTGTTTTCCATAATAAATTTTGGAAGTTGAATAAATTTAGTGTATTTTGAATAAGTAATATAGGAATAGATAGAATATACATGATCCATTTCAGCAAAATAAATATTTACTACTATAGAGCAAATCTTTTACAGCTTCCTGATATTCTACCTTTGAGGCTGAAGTTTGGTTTGTACTGCCAAGTTCCATTCCCGAAAAAGGAAGTGTTGAAGAATGAAGGCTGGGCTATGGATACTGCTATTAGCCTTCTAGGTAAAGTTTTGAATGTAATGTAAACAAATATGCACAAAAAATACAGTCTATTTTTAGTGTTTTGGTGTTCAAGACCCGTTTTTGTAAGAGAGAAGCTTGTTAAATATTTACGGAAAGGAAAAAAGAAAAAAAAAACACTCATTACCAAAATAGATAAATTATAATAAAGAAATAATATACCTCTCTCTCATATCTAATTATGTCTTTATCCAATATGTAAATAGAATTTCAAAGATTGTAGAAGTTTCAAATTTTTTACTTTTACATTCCTCTAACCTCCCCCCCCCTCTTCCTTATTCCATTTTTATCAAAATGAGAGCGGTACAACTAGATGTTACCTAAATAAGAGATAGTAACATTCTAAGGCTAGATTTTTTTGAATAATGTGAGATATGTACATACATTTTTCATGCCGCGATATATCAAGATGGATTTGGGAATGACTAAAATGGTTAATTCTAATGAAAAGAAAAAACATAAACTTGTCTTGATTCAATAATTGCTTTACTTCATAGAAGAAAGGAAAAATGCTTTAGAAAACAATACTTTACTCTGTACAAGGAAGACCAAATATCAATATATTAAAGTACAAGTAAATAAAAATGCTCGGGGGAAAAGAAAAGATATTGTATTTTATCCTACTTGGCAGCTGCAATTTAAAATTTCTTTAATCAGTAGGAATGATCTATTTTTCAAAATGTATTAGTATATCAGGTGTACACTTTAATATTCATTAAATATATATTATTATTTTTTATAAAGGCTGTAAATTATAGCTATGTCTATTCAATAGATCCATTTGTAAGACTTTTGATTGTTCCGAAAATTCAGGTTAGCCAAAAGGGTTGGTTAGCCACATGAGCTAAGGCGTCTTAGTTCACTTATTATACCTAGAGTTGTGAGTTAGATCCAACCTGGCCAATAGGAATTTATTTAGTCTCATTAACTAAATTTTTAAGTCTCACCCTATCTAGGAATGGGCGGCAACCTGTATATATCCCAATTAGCCGTAGTAGCATAAATTGGACATTAATAAATAACAACAAAAAGCTAATGTTTTAATTATTCATGATCCTTTAAAAAATATGAATGAGTAAATAAATCTCCAGTGCAGTGAGTCAGTTTCATCCCTTCAGTGCTACCCATCTTTTATTGTTAGAAAGAGAAAAAAGGTTTATGCTACAAACTGTTTAATAATGACGGTAATAAAAAATTAAAGTTTTTCAAACCAATTTATTAATTCATTAACATTTATAAATTCATGATTAATATTATATATAATCGTTATAATATTCAAATAATATTCTTATGAAAATATGGAATCAGGAGTGGGCGATGGTTTTGGTATTACTGAGCATGTCTTAGGTATTCATGAATTGAAGTACTAATTTTGAAGTAAAAACCAGACACTCCAAGAAATTTGAATTAATGAAATTTACTTACACTTATGTTTCATTTCCTTTCTTTTTTTACTTCTCCAAAATGACTTTGTATAAAAATCAAATTTGGCTTGCGAATGCTTGAACAATTTACTTTGACAATTTCGAACCCACCCAATGAATTGATAATGGAATAAATTTAAATTAATTGAATTCTCAATAAGGTTTAATGATGTTAACAAGAAATATTTTTTATTATATGTAGAATTTTTTTAGTGAGGTTGCCAAGCAAAGATAGGAAAAGTCAATGGTCTGATTGGAGTAGGAAGAAAGAATATTTCCAATATACATTCAAAAGCAGCTTCATATGGCTAGAATCTGATCAGCTATTGCACCATCCTGTTATTTATTTTAGCACTAGAATGTAGTCCTGGCTAACTGAGAAAAGAACTGACAATCATAATTTGAATATGATTTTTGCCTATTACATATTATTAGTTACATTTTATATTCAGTGTAATTAGTTATTGGGTTGAAGTTTGACTTCTATCTGTTACCCCATACAATTCATTATGGCCATTTCATTTTCTGAATTGTGGGAATTCTTGGTTGATCAGGGAGTCCTTGTAATAGCAGTTTTATAAGGCCTTTATTGATTATTATGAGGTATTAACAAAATCTTAATCCTAGCTCTACTCCAACCTCCCATAGGATTGATTACAATAAAGGGAGTAATTTTTTAACGGCTGGGATAATGCCTCTTTTACTGTGCCCTAAACTATATAAACTTGTTTTAGTTTAACAAACTATTACTTTTCATTCCAGATAACGATGCAATTGGATTCAAGTCTAGAGACTCTGTTGAAAACTTCTTGGAGTTCTGTAGTGGTATCCTCAAATTGGATGTTAACATTAATAGACTCTATGTAAAATATAAGAAACGAAAGATCAAACTATGTACAATACCTATTGCGCTCCCATTTGACAGGTAACTATTCGGTCATCTTATATACTTTCACAATCAGCCAGATTTATGAATAATATAAAGCTAAAGGTAATATTTTTATCAGACATGTTACTCAATCATTCAGGAACAAGAAGGAATAAGAATTTTAATAATGAACAGGCCAGCAGAGAGTCCATCAGGATATAAAAGTCACTTTTCTTCTTTATTTATGAACTCTATGTGCATTGCTACACATGAAGCATCTTCAGGAGTTTAATATCACTTAATTTAATATACAGCTATATAAATATCACTCTGAGCAGAAGGCTGTGTTAATGTCTGTGTATTAGATTGTGATATTACTGAAGAGACCCCATGAGAAGCAAAATGTAACAAAGAAAAGGACAATAAACAAGGAGGTTAGAAAGAGAAATGAGTTTAACCTAATCTGTTAAATGGTGTCAAACATATATGTGGGTTTTAACACCCTTTTATGAAGAATGATAATGTAGATTTCAGCGGAATCATCAAATTTGATTTTCCTTGAATCCATTTTGACCAATTTTGGTGATATATCTGGATGTTTCTCATTTGTTTAAAAACTACTCTTAGAATGTTGGAATTTTACATTTAGGACTGTTATAACTTCTAGTTGTGCATGAATTCATCAAAATTGACTAATGGAGAGGGGTGTTAGAGGAAGGTGAAAATGAAAAATATGAAATGTCTCTGTAAGATTTTGATCCGATGCATTGGAATGGAATTATCATAAGTGACTTTCAAATAATTTTAAATTAACTAGACCAAAACATTTTATTTTATTTAATATTTGTTGGTGGAAAGAATAGGAACCTATGTTGGGCTGATGTAATAAGTAGGATACTCTCAATTCAAGTAAAAGTGCTCTATTGCTGAAACAAAGATTTACTTCAGAACGTATTATATTTCGACTAAAAAATATAATGATTGTGGCTGCCTTGAACAAGACTTACTGTTCAGATACATATCATCTCTCTAAATTTTTACTTAATACTGTCCAGCCTGTAGAAGTTTTCTCTACTAGAACGTAGTTAATTTGCTAGATGGTACGTTACATTGAAGTTTCTTATAATAATGGTACAACATTGGAGAATTCTGTGACCAAACTTTGTTGGTACATAAAAGTTCTAAAACACACTTAGACTATATATAAGAATCACAATTACTTTATCTATTGACCACTTAGAGAACTTAAATCAAGGAAATGTTTAGGCTTTGCTTACATTCTGGTATAGTTCATTGACATATGTGATTATGACTTATTGAGCCTAACTTTGGAATCATATAGGTATGAAAAATTATTGAGAGTGTTCCTCATGGAAATGGATCTGCCTCCGTTTGAGACTAGTTTTATTCTCAGAGCTGATTTACTCACTGCAGATAATGTTTTGAAGATGAAGAGAAGATTTTCTGAGTTTGACAAACTCATTCGTACTGAACCAAGAATTAGAGGCTTGGTGAGTGGAATCATTATTTTCAAGAAAGGGTTAAAGATATTTTTCTTGAAAACATCTTGAAGTGTGTTATTTAAGGCCAGACTCTTTTTTAATTATAGTTCTAATTAGTATTTAAAAGTAAACAATTTAAGTAAAATTTAATTTTTGTTCTACGAGTCATATTTAGTTGCTTGATTCATCCTTCTTCAAGACAATTTCCATTCTGTATGATATCCATTCTTAGCACCAAATGTATATAAAATCTCAATTATTTAGTAAAGTAAATAAAAAATATATCAAATAAATGACAGGAGAATGGGGAGAAGCAAATATTGCCCATTTATATAAATTAGGTGATACACTTAAATATGAAAATTAATGATGTACAGTGCTTCTTCCCGAAGCATAAAAAATCCTGACAGTGGCTATTAGTCAGAATTAGTGGTGATGAGTGGAGTATTCTGGGTGAGTACCAGAGAAGATTTTGCACAGGAGGATTAACCCAAGATCAACGCTTCTCTATTAAACAAATATTTCTGATGGCCTATGGATGTTTTATTGATCGGTTAAACCTCTTCATTAACAGGCAAATAGCATTGCTCACAGGCTTATGTTTCGTCAGATAGACAAGAATGACTCTAGAAGCGATTTGTAATGTCTCTTGTTGATTAACCTTGCCCTGTAAGTGGATATTCAGAAAATAAGGCTGATAAATAACACACCTCTTGCTGACAATGCCCTAATCACTACTAGAAATATTTTGCCTTTGGCTGGTGCTCAAATACAGTTTGTGAGAGTAGTACAAAATCTAGGACTCTAGACCCAATGGGACATTCTAGAGTCATGCAGTTAAGGAGTCTTTTCGGCCTACAAAATGTAATTTATACCTCTATTTTCAGTAGAGCCCTGCAAGCAAGGGGTATTTTGGTATTTCAGAGTATAATTTATATCTCTATTCCCAGCAAGGGGCCATCATGGGAACAAAAGAGCCATGTTTCTTCTATTAATAATAGTAAATAAAATAACCATAGATTCCAAGTTACCAGTATCCAGTAGAGGATACATTTCCAATCAAATGAAGAGATCTGAGTCAGGGATGGTCAGCTTTGACCTTATATACTGGTGAGCAGGAAAAATTGCTGTATGTCTAAAGGATAAAATTAGTCTTTGAAGGACCCCACTCAGCTCACCACTTTGGAAATGTTTACTTACACGTAAAGTCAGCTAATAGTGGCGCAAAAATTGTTTAGAATTAATATTTTAAGCTAATTTAGACTGTTCTGGTTAAATGATAAGTCACTCACGTTCAGAATGGTTTATTTTTAAGTGCTTATTGCTTTTGGAGACTCAAGAGTTACTCCACTGTTCTTTGTGAGCGAGGTGGCGACACTAATGACTCAGCAGATATATTCTTGTAGGCTGTTTAGAAAATACTATTTATTAGAGACATAATGAAAATTCCATTCTGACAATGATGTGACTAGATACCGTGTACCTGAAATACCCTGAGCCACTTAGATGAATATCTTTCTGGCCGTTCTAAGGCAGTGGGAGAGCGTTTACCAGCAGTTTCATTCTCTATTGCAAATAAAAGAAAGTACTTTGTTTGTCGAGTATTGCTATCTTAAAGTTCACTTATTTTGATAAATTAGAATAGAAGATCTCAATGGTTATGTCTAGAGTGTAATATTTGTAAAGACAATGAGTTACAGGTTACCTTCATGCAAGTCCTGTTGGCAAGGGATGAAAAAATATTAAATGAACACCAACCCTCATTGGAGCAAACGGTTTGGAAGATCAATAAGAAGTTTGGACGGAGCAAGTGGACTCCAATTATAGTTGTGTTTGGAAGTAAAGAACGACCAGACCTCAAGCCTTTCTACAGAGAGCTAGATTATATGGCTAGCTTTGGTCTAGGTAAGTAATATTGCCTATTCAGAAAAGATAGTGACTGTTTCAGGAGTTTTATTTCAAAGAATGATTTCAGTTAGTTGAATCTATAAACCCAATTTCAAACAAGTCTGAGAGACAACAGGATTAAGAAGGGTTTCTTTTCCACAGACCCAAACACAAGTAGAATAACAACTTTCTTTCTAAAGATATAGTTCCAAGTGGTGGGTAGTTGGCAGAACAGTCACTGATTCTTTATTCCATAGAGAGTGGTCCGGTTAAGAATAAATAATGTATAAGTTTTCCCAATTAGCCTTAGCAACAAGAAGGAAAAATAATTATAATTTGAGTTCTTGAAAATATATGTTCTTTTAGGCTTGCAAGAAAAATGGTGATTTCTTTTTAAAAAAGAAAGCCTCATGAGGAGCTGCTTAAATTAAATTTCACTCAGCATTCCCAGTATTTATGTTCCTCACTTTGTGTTACAGAAGAGAGAGGGTCTGAGAAAGAATTTCTGTTGTTTGAAATGATGGGCGATCAGCACAAAATACTTGTGTTTTCCCCATTCCTAGGAGTTACCCATCAGATGAAAGAGGCATACCTCAGAGCTGGAAAGCACACTGAAATCACTGATCACATATATAAGTATAATAGTTTCTATCATTCTATTTAATGAAACATCATATTATATCTAGAATAATCCTTGATATATTATGCTTTTGTCTTATTTGGTGGTCTGGATGGCAAATTATGACTTTTTCATACACTTCAGATTCGAGACCATCAATTAAGAAACATTCGTAGCTTAATGAAGAGCACTGGAAAACACCCAAAAACTCTCATGGAAATTGACACCAACTGGAGAATCCAGATAAGTGCTCAACCAGTTTCTGAAACAAATCAAGAATAATTGATCCTAAATTACCTTGTCTAAGGAAGTATATTTCTATCATCGCAATCATTGCTACTCCATTAAGTGATTCTTTACTATGTCATTTTTTTCTGCCAGAAGTAAAGATAAAAATTTCTTAGCTTCTCTAATCCAAATATGTTTTTGTCTTTGAGAAGTAATAAGAGGAGAAAATTAATGGCCATGGACCAGGAAAAGTCAACTGCCTTTGTCAGATTAAAAAAAAAAAAAAACTCTTAAGACTTCAATCAAGGTATTTTAATATTTGTTTGCTTAAGAGAACAAACTAGTATACCTACTAGTAGTCGAACGTATCCTGGTTATATATTCCAGTTCCTTAACATTGGGCTACAGCGGCAAATAGTTTGAGGTATGGATTGCATCATCATATGCTTTGCCAATTTTTTGCTGAACATGTTTCCAGCTTTCTGAAGCTCATTGAGATCCCTTAAGAAGTTGGAAGTATGTTGTATGAAATCGTAAAGAATGTAGTGACAGGGCAAAGACCCTAAGGCCTTTATAGTATTAATGTCAAGGACTGTGGAAATTTAAAAGTATATTGGAGCTCGTATATATATCATAATGATCTTAGTAAATCTAGAGTCGCGGTTTGTTTAATGTCAACTCACTAAATAAAATCCATTGTTGTTCCTAGCCCGAAAGGAGTAGTAGCCTGTTGATAAACCGTTCTGATTAGTAGCTTAATGAATGATGTTAAATAAAATAAAGACTGACATATTTCATGATCCACTTAAGGACAGTTGAACATTCCTATGGAATTTAACAGTCTAGTGATTCTTAATAACCTTAGTAAAAATTCCTTATAACCTGACTGGTTTTTAATATTTACTAGTGCTTGTTACTAATTGTATATGGTTCTCAACAATCACTCCTAACCTATGAAAGTTATTTAGCTCAATACTTATTCTCAATTTGCGGGCAGTTATATTGCTAGAACCCAATGAAATAGGGCCTTTGCTACCCTCAAAATCTCCCATTAAAAAACATTCACACAGCCTTTGTTTGGATCTCACTCAAAAACTACTACTCATAAAAATGACAATAAATGAATTAAAATATTTAGTCCTTAATGGTATGTGCCATACAGAACTGAAATTAATTAAATATAGCAATTTAAGCAGCAAGGGACCCACAGTATGTTGGCTTGTTTGTACTAACTACCAGCTCCAGGCAGGAACTGCCAACAATTCTTAAAGTATATCCTGCATGTAACCTCAATCCAATCTATGTTGAAAGGTAAATTGGTGGAGCTAAACATATGATAGAACAAGGAAATTTCTTTCACTTATTTATTCCGCATTCTACATGTTTGACACCATGTCCCATATGACATATCTTCAGAAGTTGTACATACTATAGAGAGATTTGACCTTACTACTGATTCAGTCACATCAAGGAAACAAAGATAAAGAATTTATGTAATACATTTACCAAATATTTTAAAATCAGTATGAATGTGATCAGTTGATTTGAATTGCCCTTTTCCATTGTATTAGCCTGTGACTGCTTTGGTGGTAATAACATATTTTATATATGTTCATCTTCCGAAGTGGTGTTATATGGGATGTGAAATGTGTATAGCAAAAAATAAATAAGTGGATGTGATTTCACTAATTTATCAACTTTTAAGAAGATATTTTAAGCTAATTCATGTGGCTCAGTCACTTTATTTTCAGCTTTTCTGGCCATTCAATGATTGTTGACAATCACAAGTTCCCGTTTTTCAACTTACACCCAAAACTTATGAGCCACCTTTATTCAATATTGTGTTTTTGACACACATTTTTTATTTAATTCCATTTCCAAAAATTATTTTTTTAAATTAATTT
Organism: Riptortus pedestris; assembly: GCA_019009955.1. NCBI lineage: Eukaryota > Metazoa > Arthropoda > Insecta > Hemiptera > Alydidae > Riptortus > Riptortus pedestris. The sequence continues at coordinate 104,195,658 of CM032232.1, read as the reverse complement.
AATTGAAAAAAACTAAGATTATTAGTTGATAGAAGGTTGCATGATTTAGAGAACTATTGATGGGAGACTATGAGAGGCTGGATATATTTAAGAAGTTAAGTCCACAACCTGTTCCATTCATGAAGGAGTATCTCATGAGGTATTTACTCTTTGCTGCTGACAATGTTGTTGTCATAGAAATGGAAGAAATGAAGCCTGTCACAATGACCTACTTAGATGAGACGTTATCAATGTAAGCTTTTCAGACAATTGATCAATTTAATATTTTCAAACTATTTTTCACTTAGCCATAATTAAATTGAAATAGCAAACCATTATTTGAACATAGCTTACTACCATCAGTATCAGTAGACATTTGCCATTTTTATGAGCAGACTGTTGTATTATGTTGTTTATTAATCATTTACTGGGAATTCATTCCAAATTTCAGATCTGACTTGGATCCAGTGGTGTTCGGTATATGCCCAAAATATTCCTCCAATATGGTATGGCCATGGTTAAGCTAGTGGAACAATCTATCTTCTATTTACTGTCTGTTCCTATTTATTCTCTGCCCAGTGTTGATGAGGGATAGGCTTCTGGTAATTTGCTCTTTGTGTGTAAGTGAGTGACTGGTTCACTCTCTATGCTTTCACAAAGGCATCCATACGATTAGTAGGAATAACCTGTGTTCTTTATTAAAATTCTGGTGATCACTTTCTTTCCAGTCTGCCCTAAATAGACAGATTCACAACTGAAAGGAATGTACATGCCATGCTCCGGTATCCAATGGTTAGTGCTGTCCAAACCCTGCTTAGATTGGACCCATCTCCCCGCTATGGTGTAGGTATATTTCTAGTTTGCTAGGCCCCTACAAGCTCATTCTTACTATTCGCAAGCATCCTCTACTCCTGTTTGCTCATGACTAGCCATGAACTTATATACTGGGTGATTACTGTTCAAGTAATTTAGGAATGTATGGAGCATACAGCCAGCACATCATCCACATACTATAGCGATGGTTTACATTTCAAGTGAAATTCAGTCATTTCCCCTTCAAAAAAATTCCTTGAACAAGTTGGCTATTATGGATGATAAAGAACCCCCTATAGCTACTACATCCTTTTGCTGATAGATGATTTCCTTGAATCTAAAGTGACAAGGTTATACACCCCAGAAGGGGTAAACACGTATGCATGGACTACCTTCATATATTATTGTCAAGATATATTTCAAAATTGCCCTGTGACTTAAGGCTTTGCTTATAATCTCATTTGCTAAACCTAGAATTGTGGGTTCAATTCCTCCCTGAGCAATAATAATTTATTTACTGATGAACCCATTAATTAAAATCCTTAGTCCCACCCAGACTAGAAAAGGGCGGTAAACTGTTGATAACCCATTACAATTAATCATAATAACACAAAGTGGACATTAATAAATAACAATAAAATTATATGCAAAATGTTTGTCCTTTGGTTTATTTATCTATCAAATGCTTAGATGCGTTCAGAGCCTTAATACAATTATAGTTTGTTAGTTTGTTTTCTTGTTAGGATGGTAGTTGGAGATAAACCTATAACTCTGATCTTGGACTTTGATGGGACCCTGATTCCTTCTGCAATTGGTGAAGAAGATGAAGTGTTGTCAGATGAAATGATAAATGTTCTTCAGCAGCTATCTCTTCATCCTAGAATTCAGATAATTTTTATATCTGGACGAGATGCAACTGATGTCTGGGACTTGGTAACTAGAACTTTTCTTTCCTTTTTTTTTTTTTTTTTAATCTAAAAAGTTGATTTGTATAAGTATTTAATTGATATTTTCATTCGTAATGCTCAATTTATTTATAACATATTGTGGCATATTATGATGTATTGGATAGTATATTTTTTCCTAGATAATAACAATTATAACTATAAAATTATTTAAAATACATTAATGCAAAAAAAAAAAGTCCATACAAGTCAACATTATGAAGCAGGCTCTATGTTATGTGATTGTCATTCTTCCTGTTTCATTCAAAAAGATCTAATAGATTTATATGATTTATTAATGATGGTTAAGTTTATTGTTTTTTTTATTTTAAATTTTATAGAAACGTAAGTAGTTTAGTACAATATACAGGGTATCCAAGATAAACCAGATCAAATGCTTTTCATGGCTAAGTGGATGATTTAATCAAAAAATGTCAGAGGTGAAAATTTGCAGGTTCACCTTAGAGCATTATTTTTCAATTTTAATACAATGGTTGAAGCTTGCCAAAATGTTGTGATTTGCAGATGACACCTATTTTTTATTGTGCTCTTTCAGTGTCCTTAAAAATTTATTAAGAATCTGCAAACAGCATTTCCACATTTTTGAAATTAAATGGTCTTCGTCGTAAAATCTGGTATCCATCTTGTTTTCCATTCATGCATTATGACTAAAGATGATTTCAAGATATTTTGAGAATTTGTTTTATTTGAACAATCATAATAATGTATACTGTAGAGGAAATACATGAGAAGACTTGCGCATTGTTTTAATTTATTTTCAACAATTGCAGGGTTTACTAATAAGCAAAAAATGCATTGTTAAGTACCATCAAACCAGTTTGTCTATGCGTTATAATCATTTTCCTGTGTATCTCAGCCAATGTCATTAAATGTACATATAAAGAATTTAAAATTTCTCAAACAGGAATTTAGGAATAGCAACACAAAAAAGTACTATATATATTTCAATATGTGAAAATTATCCAAAAATACTTCACCTTAGTTAATATGTGATAGTAATCCTAAATAGAACTTGTGGTGCTTCTCCCATTCTAATCTGAAAAAAATGTATATTATGGTTAATATTGTATTCTCACAATGGAATTTTTACTTTATTTTCAAAATAATGGAAGTACTGTAATCCATTTGGGTAGTGTAAAACTATAATTTTTCAAATTTCAATGGAACTGTGCATTTTGACTCTTCTCTGTGCATATTTTGACTAGTATCTGTGTCTGTACTATATTTATGTACCGTGTAACTCAGATCTTACAAACAGATGTGACCTCCCTTTTTGATCAAAATCAAATAATGAGTGGGAGCGAGATTTGAAAAGGAAGAAACTAGTAATTTACAAATTTATTTGTACCTATTATATATACAGAAGATTCGAGTATGTACGACCTTAATTGTTTAACATAAAAACATCTAAAAATGATGTTCTATGACATTTTTTGATCCAATACTCTTGAAAGATATCATACATCACTTTCAAAAGAATTAATTTTAAATGAAGTGCAGAGAAACATTTTGTGTATGTTATATATTCAAAATATAACGGAGTACATGGTGCCCACAGCAGATTTTCTATTATTGTAACTTACATCAAGACTGCTCTAGTACATATATGAATGTATGTTCGAAATATATGCGAAATAATAATTAGACTTAGTAATTGACCTCTTCTTATTGTTATGATGTTTATTTTAAGTTATTATTTTAAGGTTTTATCATTGTTTAAGATTAATTACTAATTTTTAGTGTATATAGTTACAGATAGACGATGGATTGTACATTGGGAATCATGGGTTCAGTGTCATCTACCCTGACGGAAACAAATGGAGCTACCCACTCAATAAGGATTTCAACAAAATCATAGACCTAATGGATGATCTATATTCTGAGGTTTATTTTATTTACATTTCTTTATAGTTTAGCACTTATAATTACACATTTATTTCCAAGTTTTCTATTTTTGATACTTTTAAACCAGTGTTTTCAATCATAATTTCCTGTTTATTTATTATTTGTTGTGAATCATAATTTCTTATTTGGGGGATGGATAATAAACTAATTTCAGATTCCAAATAATATTTTATTATTATTTGGATGTTTCGATTCTATGCTCATAATATAAAATAGGATGAATAGTACACTTTTACTTATATAAGAATTATAATTAAATTTTAATTAATTTTATAATAAGAAGGACGATGAAACAAAAAACCATAAGGAACTCCATTAATATTCTAGTCACTGCAAAACGTTTATATAAGTTTCTTGATGAATAAGATTCTGTTATAATAATAGTTATATAAAATGATATATTTTACTCTTTATCTAAACCCCCTACTCCTGTTATTATAATCTGAGCAACTGCTTGAGCTTCATTTCGCTGGAAATATTCAAATATCAAGATTAAATTAGTGGCAATTAGAGATAAATATTTTCCCAAATATACTAACAGAAATGTAAAATTGCAGATGCAGATGACATAAAAAAACCAGTAAATGTTATAACCTTATGTGTTCACACAGTATATTGGTAAAATATATAATAATACACATTATAGTATTTGTGAATAAATTTTTGAAATTAAAAATACCACATTTTGACATAAATTAAATGACCTCATCAATAACAATTGTAGTTATGAATTGAATTGCTATTTAATCACTTCAATATTCAATATTTAAAAATTCCATGCAAAAGTAGGTGTCAAATTTGTAAATGTCCAAAATCGTGCCAAAAGGCATTTAATTTTAAAGGAGAATTGAAATGTAAAGTCTGAAAATTCTGTTGTTATCCATTGGATCAAATAATATAGTATCAATACTACAATTATTGTTCTTCTATTTATTTAGCTTGAATATTGGAACTAGCTGTATAGTGTTCTTCAGTCATCAGCAAGCCTTCACTCCTACACATGGGACTTTTACTTGAAAATACTTTCCCTCTATATAAGCATATATACACTATATATATATATATATATATATATATATATATATATATATATATATGTATGTATGCATAAGCTATCCAGAAGGAGGAAATTACGACAATCATTAGCAGAAGTACCATTTTCAGCCATTCATTTCCTATCAATCATTAACCATCACTATTTTTTCCACCATTAACCTTACGGGAAATCAGCTATTTTGTTATTTCACTTTGTTCAATTTTTGACTTTTGAAAAGACAAATCACCTTTGAAGTGATGTCCATCAATAAATAAATTCTAAAATGTTATTTACAGTTTAATTTTAAAAGTATGATTTAAATAAGGTTCTGACTAAGAGAGTTGTTGAAGATCTGATTACTGTATGTGTGAAATCTACTTAGTTGATGCATCTTTTATTTGATGAATTTTATTGCAATCTTGGTTTTCATGTTAGTTGTATGAGTTGCGGCGTTGGTCTTAATCTCACATGCTTAAACCTAGAGTGGAGAGTCCCAATTAGCCTAGTAGTACAAAGTGGACATAAACAAATAAATAACATATATTGTAATCTCTCATTTCATAATAAAATTAATATTTATTTCTAATTGTGAAAATATATCTTTTCAAGGCATGCTTAAATGGAGCTTACGTGGTGAACCATGGCGCTTCTCTGGTATTCCATTACAGACATGTCCTGCCCATATACAGGAAGAGCTTGTTCATGAAAGCATGGAAAGTAGCTAAGGGCCATGGTTTTGACGTGAGCAAATGGGCAAGGAGCTTGGAGATAAGATTGCCTGTAGACGTCCACAAGGGGCAGTCGTGTCAGAAGGCAGTCGAATACTTGTATGGACCACATTGGGCTCACAAAACCCACATAATCTACATCGGCGATCACAAGACTGATGAAACTGCTATGAGGGTAATAACACCAACCACCCTATTTAGTTTTAGCAGATTTCTCTTAAGGAAATATTTTTTTACATTAGAAGACTCCTCCACCTGTCTAGCATGAGTCTTCCAATCTACCACATAGAACTCCGTAGCGTCATTCTACACTCTGTCAAAACAGCTCATTTACGGTCTCCCTCATGTTCGGGTTCCCAACACTGTTTCATTCATTGCCTTGTAAAGAGAGCGGTAGGGTTACTTCTTGCTACATATCCCACCCATTGTAACAACATCTTAGCTTTCATATCACGTGAAATTGACTGTCTCGTTTCAGATATAATCTCCTCTATTGCATTTCTTCTCCAAAGTCTCAAGTCACCATCTCACTTTGTGCCTATTATTCCCAAAGTACTTACGCTCCTACTTTTCAACCTTTGTTTCCGGGGTACCCGTAGACGCCCGTGTCTTCCACCCATACATGAGTTCAGGTTTGATATTGGAGCTTTAGACCCTTTCTTTCAAGGCATTTGTGATTTTCCTTGATCTTAAGACTCGAGAAACCGAGAAGAAAGCGGGGTTGGCAATAGTTATTCTTTGGTCGTTGACAGAGGTTCGTATAGCTTTGAGGTATTTGAAGTTTTCTCCTTTTGGGGAGGATAGGTCCTCTAGGCTCAAGCTGCTTTTGAGATGTAGGTTACACTGACTACCACGTACTTCGTGTTTTCTTCGTTTACTTGCAAGCCTACTCTTTTGTTCCTGATACCAACGGACTGGCGAGAGAAATCGTATGCTTTTTCTTGCTCCTGACGACAGCTACATCATCTGCATATGCAAGGAATTTGTGTTACCTTGGAGTTATTGGTTGGAGGAATTTGTTCGTCTTGGAAGCTTCACGTATTACCCCCCTCCAAGGCTAGGTTGAACAGCAGGGGAGATAAGCAGCAAACTTGGCTCAATCCTGATTTAACTTTGAATACTTCATTCATCTTCCTTCGAAGAAATAAAATGTATAACAAATATCGAGATTGGTAACGATCAAACAAAAATTGCTAACGCTAGAACGGTACTATGGCCGGGCTAGTAAAGCTGCGAACTTTGTTGGTCGCATTTTTATTTGATCCTTATCAACCTCTATATATAAGTGTTTCATAACTACTGAACGCTAAATTTTAAGTGGAAAACTAAAGTTTAAGTTTGTTAAAGGCTGAAATTCGACTGGGAGGAGGGGGGAAATAGAAAATTTAAAATATTTCCGTTACTATGATTTGGAACGAAAATTTGCCTATAATCAATCTTGTTGCAAATTTGATTTTCTTTGTTTTCTCCAATTCGAATATTAAGCAAGATTTTCTATATTTTAATTTTCAGCCTTCAGTAAACCCCCACTTTTAGTCATTGCCCTTTAAGAATGAGCGAATATATCCTGAAACTTCATATTCCAAGCTTAAATACTAAATATTGTTTTCATCAGATTTTTAATAGATGAGATTCATGCAACTACTTTGTGTTGTATCATCATCGATTAACATTTTATTTTTTCACTCGAAAACGTTCATTTAATCTATACCGTACTCGACATTTAACAGTTTCATTCAAAACTAATGATCATATTCGTTAATGGCTGAAACCGGAGCAGAAATAGTGGGGAGGGGTTACAGAGAGCGGAATTCGAAAATGGAATATATCTCCGTTATTATGAGCCAAATCGAGAAATATTATAGAACCAATCATAATAGACTATTGATGATGCTTAAAAATTGTTGTTCGTAACTGAAATGTTAAGCGAGTTATGCCAACTTTCTTGATTTCAGCCTAAAGAAAATTCCCACCAGAAATTTATACTCAACGGATTTTTATTTAGAAATAGAGAATATATGGTTATCAGTATTGTGCCATACCAACAAGTTTGGGAAAATTTTGTTAGTTTACGCATCCCCTGCGTGACGTTTTTTTTTTTTTTTATCTTGTATGGTATTAATTACTAATTCAAACTTCAATCTTGTGTATAGACTGAAAATCAAAGATACTTTTTTCAGTAAATGAGTTTTTTATTTTACACTATATTTTTAAACTTACGGTGCTTCACAAGGAGTAATCCGTCAAACTTAAAATGTCTTTGATTACATGTCCAGATGGCCTGTCAGGCTATTGCCATGGCAGAAGGTGCTCTCTAGGATATGAATACAAAGAAATTTTAAATTTTGACGGATTATTTCTGGTGATGAGGCTCAGTAGGTGGCTTGATACATACTGAGTAAAGCAGTAATTAAATCATTCACTGAGAAAAAGTGTTTTTTGTTCTTGACCTTCTGTTTGTTTACAAGTCTGAAATTTTATAATTTATAATAGCGTTTGTTATAGATTCTGAGTAGCGAAACAGCTATCACAGGACTCAGAGTGACGAATGGCCACTTCCCCAAGACTGTTGCAGATATGAAGCTATCTTCTCATGAAAGCGTGCTTATATTTCTCAGATGGCTCTATGACAAAGTCCCTACTGCTCCAGGGTACACCCTACCTTCATATTACACTTACACTTCTCAAAATCCTTCTGTAATATGAAATATTCCGAATAAAGTGCCATTTCGAAGTCTACAATTTAGTTAACATTTTGTAAAAAGATAGAGGCTGATACGAAGGTAAACTGAAATGATCACATGAAACAGTTCTTCTTCGTGTAGCTCCTTCATATTTATAGCAGTCCTGTTCTAGTTTTTTAAAGAACAGTGAGCAAAATACCTAAAAAAACTATTATAGTTTCAGTACGAAATGATACAAAACTATATATCTACTTATCTCCAATTCCATAGCAGGCTATCCAATCATCCTAATCCAGAAGACCTAGCTCTTTCCAGTACCACTCATCCTTATTCTCCTCCCCGGCGCCTCAAGAGACGATGTCCCAGAGATCTCCTATAAGTGTAAAGTGAAGTGATAGCAGCGGCAATTTCTTATCAAGTGCCATATTCCTCCGTAGCTCTTGACTTCCTTGCCAAGCAGGGAGAGGCTGCTCCTCTCATTGTGGTGAAGGGGTGTAGCGTCTGCCGAGAGTGATGGAGGGATTATTGTATTGTACATAACACACATTACCAAATGCGTTTAAATGCAGGCTGTAATATTTTTAATAAAATAAAATATAAATTAAGAATCAGTACTTAACTCTAAAAGAAACGCCTCCCAGTAGTAATTTACCAGGTTCTCAGTGCTTTAGGTGTGTCCCCTCGAAATAGAATTAGAGTAAAGTAGGTTAACTATCTTAAGCATCGCAGTTCCTTGTAGTCTCCATCATCTTCTTGCCTTCCCTTCCACTGTCACTCGACCGGGTCAGATCCTTAATCATTCCCCTACTTTAGGGAACTTACTCTCTTTGATGAATGCATATTCAATTACAATGTCGTATATATTTACAATCTTAGGATGATGAGGCCAATTTATTTTGGGTAATACCAAGTTAAGTATATTTAGCACGGAACGTGTCTTGCCCTGGCTCATTGCAAGTTCCTTTCTGAGTACTATCCATACTATCCTAACCGCGAGAACGGCAGTTTATTCGTCGGGAACCACGATCTCTGCAGTCTCCTTCAGAGCTTTACACGCGTATCCAGATAGTCTGTGCTTTTCACCTACCTCCTTTTTTACTCCATGGACTACTTCGCCAGGCTCCAGCCGGAGAACTGCTTGGGTCTTTCTCCTTTGAGTCGCTTGGCTACACGTTTTGGCTGGGCAACTTCTCGTATGGTTGAAATTTGTTTCCTTTACAATTCTGGCCTATTGTGTTCCTACAAGGGAGACGACAAATTATATCCTTGTTCTGGGTGCGTTGAGATTATTATGGGTTCGTTCATCCAGGCACATCCAGCAAAATGAACCCACCTGTACATTGGTCCGAGTTGTCAAGTTTTACTTCATATATGAGATCTTACCACATATGGATTGGCTTCCTTCATATTAGGCGCTTTAACACTATACGTACAATGCGTCCTCCGCTTACTCGAGCATGAAAGACAGAAACAGTACACCACCCGTCTAACATCCCCTCGAAGCCCACTCACGCGGCCAGCGGTACCCCTCTCCTTCTGTTTCAGGACACTTCATTCCATCTTCCCCTGAATTCATTGATTTTTCTTCCGACACCAATGCGGATAAGTATTCCGTAGAGTTCAATTTCAAGAAGCAGTCTGTAAGAACACTCAGCAAAGATTCCTTTAGTATCTGGTAACCCAGGTCTATTCCTTGGAGAACCCTCTCTCTGAAAACGGTACGGTATAAGATGGATCTACCACTATTGCCTAATCTCCTAATACTTGCCTACGCATGGTTAATAGTAATCGCATGGTTGAGTTGATTACTGATTACGTATAATGCGTGATCTCGAATCCTTCTCAGGATAGCTTAAGATCTACAATGCCAATGCAAAAAATAAAGAAATTAAATCAAATGATAGATCACTTTTATCAATGGCGTCTAATTACTGGAATAAAGTGGTTTCAAATTTATAGGTTCGAGCATGAGGGTTTAAGTTATTACATTTTAACCAACTTTTGAGACCCGTGGTTTTTTTTTACCTTCGCGTATGTTCAGCTTCTTTAGCTGATGGCCTAAATTGGGTCTGTGGGATGGAATATATTTTCATTTTATTATGTACTAGTTGATACCCTCAATTTTATTTTTCTGTTCTAAATTAGACACGCCTTGAGAAGAATCAAGAACATACGTTGTTGGTAAAATTATGTTTTTCTTTTTCAGTTGATATTAAATTATTGATATCTTTATTTCAAATTCTGGGTAGGCAAAACAGCGGGTTTGATTACTCTACTAACCTCGCGAGAATTGCCCGGCTGCGTATTTGGATGTTCGTTCCATCGTAAGTGTGGGCGGTCAGTATAGAAATAATCCTAACCTCTTTGTAATAGAGTAATGAAAGTGGTCATTGCTGCCAATGGAGGAATAAATATTAAGTCCTGATGGGGATATTGTGTGGGCAGGACTGTATTTGCCTCCTAAATAAAGGTCACCTCCCATCACTGTGACGTCAATCTAACCCTTCCCGAAGTCTTCTTTTTATATTAATCAACTGTTATTTCTTCAAAGGTTAATATACATCCTTTTGTATGACGTATTTCCTTCAATTCTTGGATAATTACAAGGAAGAACGGTTTAATGTAATACAAAACAAGTATCCTTCTCACTGGTTATTTTAGTTCTCCCTGTTTATTTTTATTTATTTTTTAAACTTTCTTCCATAACTGAATCTGCCTTATAGAGTTTTCGGCGGGAGTTTACTCAAAAAGATCTTTATCAGATCCAAATAAATGATTAGGACTTTAATAAAGTAAGTAAGGAACCAACTAATAATTAAAATCATTGCATTTCGTATACAAGCGAATAAGAAACAAAAACTACATTTTTAAATAAGTTATTAGAAAAATATTAAAGAATAGTAGCTATTGCCTAAACTTTCGATGTCCATAGCACAAATAAAAAAAATATATAAATGGGTTAGTACCCAACTTTAGGCTATATAAATATTCTCTGAGCCAGGTTATAAAGGAGGCCTGAAATTATAAATAGCGATATTTCGTTTCGTATTGCTTTTTTGGAAAATACTCAAATAGCAAAAGTTGTTTATTTTGCAACTTTTGTTATATACAATTTTGTCGTATACCGAAGTATAAATGAGTCATACGCTAAAAACTACAGCGGGAGTCAACAATTTTATCTGACACAAAAAGACTCAACCGAACTAAACAAAACTCCTTATGTGAATTAGTAGTAACTCCTCCATGATAACAAGCTGGGGTTGTAAGGGAGGCCTGAAATTAAAAATAGCGATATTTCGTCTTATTGGTTTTTCGGCAATTACGCACATGACAAAAGTACTTTATTTTGTTATTTAGACTAACATTTGGTAATTCAGTTTTGTTGTATAACAAAGCATAAACGAGATATGCCTTAAGAACCACCCCATATATACAGTTTTGAACGGACTTTAGTTAATTTCCCTCACGGGAAATCTGCTAAAACAAGTAATTTTTCTCCTTCTTTGGTTACTTATGTAAATAATACTTCTAGGAGTCCATTTTTCCAGAGCTATTTTATATTATTGAACACCTCATTCACTTCGGTTGCTCTTCTATGAAGTAAATTGATACTGGACGGAGGGAGCAGCACGACTTCATACCCAGTGAGATATAATGGGGACTTGGCTAAGATGCCATTACTCTACTTTTAAAAAGAATAATTATAAACAAATATGATATTGTTTTCTCAGAAAACAAGAAGCAAAGATGTATTGGCGGACGCGGGTAAAGACCACGTGTATTATTATTCTTTAATTTAAATATTTATACACTTTTTCTGTGTCTGGTTCAGCTTTATCAGATCAGACGGTATTGGCTCATCACCATTATTTAGATGGTCATCATTTTTAGGTTACTCATGACACGATTTCCGAAAATGTTTCTCAAATATCAACCGATCAAGTAAATGAGACTGAGATCGTTGAAGAGTTAATACATATTCACATACATACTTGTCCAATACCGCTCTAGCGATTGCAATTTTTTATTGATCGTTACCAAGTTCGACTTGCGTTTCATGCAAAACTAGAAACTTTCTTCTCAGCTGTCTTCAAGTGATCATCAGTGCGTTCAGTGCTACAGTGCGACTTAGTGCAGTGCGGTAAAGTGTTTTTATGGGAAGAACAGTGTTGTGCCGTGACTCTGTAAGTAACAGTATAGTACCGTGTTTAAGACAGTCCAGTGCCGTTAACTTGAACGCGAAGTAAAGGACAGTGCAGTGCTGTGTTTTTGTGAACTTCAGTGATCCTGAGTGAATTATTGGACTGTGTAATCTGAAGAACAATGAAGCTATCAGCTTGTGTGTGTTTCATTTTGCATTCCAAAGAACTCTAATAAACGACGTTTATTACAGATTTTGTAATAAAACTTAACGATATATATATATATATATATATATATATATATATATATATATCTGTGTGCGTATAGTTTTGAACGGAGCTCATTTTCGTCATCTGCTAGGTAGGTAAAGATATTTAAAGAAATCTTTCGAAAATCGCGTTATGAGTAAACCTTAATAATTAACTTCTATAAAATGGTTATTTACGGCAGTGAAATATGATCTCTAACCAAGAAAAACAGGATACCTTCCTGGTCAGGGTGGGGATAGTCACGAGAAGATATTTGGAGCCTTGAGAGAGCACCACAGATGGAGAGAGAGGGGCAACGCTAATGTATCAGCTGTTAAGAAAGGTAGAATGAAATAAGAGAATGGAGTAAGAACAGTTTGACAAGGAGGAAAAGCAGGCGAGGCAGAGACGATTGCATAACCTGTAGGAGGACTTGTAAAGCCTCTGGGTTCACAATGTTAATAATTAATTAACACAATGTATAACTAACTTATTAATAATCATGATTGAATATTACCTACCTTCCTTGATTCTGTAATAGAGATTTCCTACTGCTCTCAAGACCTGTCCATTCCTATGTAGCCAGTTTGGTTGGGCCTGTAGCCGGTGTATTTACAGCTTATTCTGTACTTATCAGCCTGGTGGTCTATAAGCAGGTCTTTGAAGTATACTTAAGCAGTGTAATTGTATGGCGAGACTAACAAATTAAGAGAGCAAATAGAAGAATAATGGTAAGCTATCAGGCATATTTTGTCAATACAAAGTTCTTCAGACGTACAATATGCCGTGAAGCACTAAGATGCGACTGTACACAAATTTAATTAGACCAGCCCTAACATATGGAGCAGAAACATGGCTACTGCGGTGGAAAACTACCTGAAAATCTTTGGACGTAAGTTTATACGAAACATTTATGGTCTTGCCATTGACACGAACTGAAATCTTTGGATGTTCCGGACCAATGCGGGGCTGTACTCCTTGTATTAAGATCCAAATGTGGTCCAATTCTTTAAAGCACGTCGTATGGAATGGGTGGGCCTTGAAATAAGAATGCACCAATACGGATTGGCCACCAAACTAACACATGGATCTGTGTTTGGTGAACGAAGAGTGGACCGATTACGAATGCGAAGGCTAAAAGATGTCGAGGGGGACCTAATATTACTAGGAGTCATAGGATGTAAAGCAAAATCTAGTGGCAGAGAGTGTTGAAACAACATTGTGAAGGAAGCTGAAGCAATCCGGACTGTAGAGCTATTCAGTAAGTAAGGAATGTATGTACGATTCTGTTGAGCATCTTAACAGCTCTAGGGTTGGAACCCGAAGGCGATCAAACTTTCGATGTGTAACTCTTGGCCGGTGGCATCCAGATGGCGTGAGACAACTGTTTATGGGTATTTGGGGGAAAGTGTATTAGGCCTCTTTGGTCTACCTCAGTGTGTATTTATTCCACGGTAGGAGAGGCAACCTAGTTGGGGGGGGGGGAGGTATTGTCGATACCTTGCCTCTCCCCTCCTCCGGGCCTTATCACTATTTCCTTATCAGTCAGTGGCTTTTCTCCTCTCTTCTTACCGTCTATCTTCTTTATGCATGTAGTACAAAATTGTTATACATGGCACTCTTCCTTCAAGGATTTACACAAGTATTCAGAGGTCGCACATAGCTGGATAAGTGATAATGTTTAATTAACTGTCAAATAGCAACGTAGCAAGACAAAATGACTTTCCTATTCATGTCATCCAGTTCTTTCCCTGTCACGATTTTCAAGAGGCAGAGGTGGACTGTATGTTAAGCAGATTCCACTCGTGCTATTTCAATCTAGATATTCATGATACATTTTTAGCAGATTTCTCTTAATTGAAATCAGACAACTCCGTTATTATGAGTAGAATCTATTACCTTGTTTATAACGAAATGTACTTCGATTTTTATTCCATACATTTTTCTCTAACCCGACTATTGGACTCAGGTTAGCCATGTGAGTGTACCTTAATCTCACATGGTAAACATAGAGTAGCGAATTCGATTCTCGCCTGGGCAAAGGAAATTATTTAGTGATAAAATTCATTAAATAACATCCTTAGTCCCCCACCCTGGCTAGAAAAGGGTGGTAGATAACCCGTCCAATTAGCCTTAGTTCCAAGAAAAGTGGAAGTTAATAAATAATAAATATTATTTTTATATTATTTATATATTCTGTTAGTAAGGGATAAATAGAGAATGGAATGTGATATGACGTTTATAGTTGAGAGTCCAGCGTATTTTTTCTTTTACGTTTGATGGGTGAAGAGCAGTTCCACCATTGGAAACAAATATCAAAAGTTAAGTTTTTTCATTCTTTTTAAGGGGTTTTTGTAAATCTCACTCACTCTGTCTCTGTCTCACTCTCTCTCCCTCCCACTCTCTTTCTATCTCTCTCGATATATATCTATATATATATATATATATATATATATATATATATATATATATATATATATATATATATAATTCTACTGCACGAGTGTATGTCACTGAAATCCTCCTAAAAGGCTGGACCGATTTGAACGAATTTTTTTGTATGTATTTGGGTGACACCCTGCATACTTTAGATTCACAAATCAGCCCGGCAGATGGAGCAGGAGTGGGGGTTGTAAGGGAGGCCTAAAATTAAAAATATTTTGTTTCCTATTGGGTTTTCGGCAACTATGCACAGGATAAAAGCTAAAAAAAATAGTAAAATATTATTAAATTTAATATCCTAATCACTTGAAATATCACGCAGGACAACGTCTGTCGGGTCCACTAATATATATATATATATATATATATATATATATATATATATATAATTGCTGTTGTTGTATTGGATTTGAAAATTGTCGACAAAATATTGAAATATTTAATGAGATAAAGTAGCTGCTGCAAACACAGTATTTTTATCCTTTTACTTCTGTTCGTTTGTTAGGGAGTTGAAAACAGGAATTCATTAACGTTTTAGGTGTACAGTTTTTTGTGAGTCGGCCATTTTGCATAAGTGTGTCAACCTATTTTGCATTTTTCAGCGTTGAATTCTTTAGCTTCTCGTTTTTAATGATATTTAGTTCAAACAATGTTCTAGAGTATGAAACGCACAAATATTTTCGTTTCAGTATACGTTTGACTAATTAATTGTAATTGGTAAATGTTTGCATGTTTTGAAATTTAACTATTTTAAAATTAAAAAGAGGTCGCCGTCACGCAAGGGCTGTGCAAACTAAGTAGATCTCCCACGTGCTGAAATGACATATTAGCAATGCTATGTGCTATACTCTCAGAACGTACGAACATCGCAACTACACAAAGAGACAGTCATTTGTAGAGATTCATTGAATAAAATCACTTGAAGACATATACTCGACGGATCCCAATGTAATTTGAAACTTTTAGTAATATAAATAGCCCTCTGTATGTTTACTAATAAACACGTTACTATTTTCTATTCGGGACCTGACCATGTGGGCACACCTCACCAAGACTCTTTCTTTGAAATAAGAAAAGTCCGTCACTCAGGGGCAGCGTAAACTAAGCAGATTTCCCTCGTGATGTTAATAAATAAATAACAATGAATAAATCTGCATACTGGTAACACAATAGCACCGACATCATCAAGTGAATAAATACAAACGTTAATAAGAAACCTTCAGACAGGAACAAACAGGTGTGCCAACTTCTCACAGGAAAGAAAAACGATTACGGAAATATATCAGAATATAACATATTAATTTTATTGAAAACTATTTACTATATCTAGTACTGTATCTGTATATCTATAATGGATCAGAGGAATTTTGATCTCAATCAATCACATTTTAGTAGTCCAAGAACTTGAGAAGGGGGGGGGGGGCACGATATATTATTTACACTTATCTCGTATAATAAAGGTCTCTTGAAAACAATTTATGGTATTTAAGCTTCGAATAATGTGGTTTATCACACAACAGAGTATTGTTTATGTAACATGAGTAGAAGTGGGGGTTTGCTGAAGTCTGAAAATTGAAAAATGCAAATATCTCGGTTAATATTCAAGATAGAGAATAAATGTATATAATAATATTTATAGTAAATTTAATTTGCAATACGATTGGTTCTATACAATGTTTTGAACCAACGTATGGTAATGGGGGTACTTCGAATTTTCGAAATCCTCTGCTCTAAATATCGAGTTTGGTAACGATCAAACAAAAATTGTGACCGCTTACAGACAAATATATATATATATAATTTTGAACGGACCTCATTTTCGTCATCTCCTAGGTAGGATCGATGGACATTTGAAGAAAATTTTCGAAAATCGCGTCATGAGTACGACCTCAATTGCTGATTTCCCTTGAAGGAAATTTGCTAAATCTCGTAATTAATGGTTGGAACAATTTATGGCATAAATCAGACAGTAAACTTAGAGAAATTTAGGTTTTATGTTCTTGCCTCGATAATGATCATATGATGTACACTATACTCGATGTTTAACTAGAGATCATATGTGTTATTGGTGCGATTCGGATTAGTAATTAAGGGGGGGGTTAGAGTTGGGTGATTCGAAAATCCCTAAACTCTTCGGTATTATGAACCAATCATATAAAAATATTGATGCTCTATAATTGTTAATCGATGCATTTTTTCCTAATTTTAATATTAACGGAGTAATTCCTACATTTAGCAGATTTCCCTTCATATTCGTTAATGGCTAAAATTGGACCAGTGGGAGGGAGGGGGGCTATGAGTGGGTGCTTTTCAAAAATTCTAAATATCTCCGTTACTATACGTCGGATGGAAAACACGTATAAAACTAATCTTATTGCAAATTAAATTTGCTATAAATATTGTTCTCTGCGTATTTCCCGGATAATGAGTATTGACCGAGATATTTGAATTTTTTAGTTTCAAGCTTTCAGTAATCTTTCAAGCTTTCAGTCCTACAAGTGTCATATTAATAATAAACTATTACATCATGAACCACTTCATTACAAGATTAAATACCAATTATTGTTTTCATTGAACTTTTATTTTGTGAGATATATACGTTCTGTTAACCCCCCCCCCTTTTATTGTGTTATTGGATTACTAAAATTTAAGTGATTGAGATAAAACTGATTCTGATTCATGAAAAATTACAGCAATAGCTTTAGTAAATTGGTTTCAATAAAATTGATTTTTATATTCAGATATATTTCGTTATTATTTTGTTTTTCCGGTCTATCTATCTATTCAGCGATACGAGGTTGGCTAGCCTGTTTGTTTCTATTTCAGCCGCTTTCCGTTGTAGAGATTATTAACTCGTAGTGTAAATGTAATGAAAGATTTCTCATTAGCGTTTGTATTTGTTCACCTGTATGTATATTTATCTATTGTAAACCTTCGCGTGGGAAATCTGCTTGGTTTACGCAGCCCCTGCGTGACAGACTTTTATTGAATACTTTTAGGATTGCAGCTTCCCTCTGTGTCATATTTCGTCCATCTCCTCATTTCCCGTGGCACGTCTTTAAAAAAAAACCTCATTCTTAAACCAATTCAAGATGACTTCCCCAGTATCATCACAAACAATTTATACTTCATCACCCTGGTTGATCTTCGTCTCTCTCACTACTTCTTGATACCTTCTAGCAACTGTACTCTCTTCCTTTTAATCACCTCCCTCATTTCTATATCATCTCTCTATCTACCTTTCGCCTCTCTCTCATCCCGTACTCTTCCAGAACAGATCCAGGAGGTGGAGGTACACCAAGTACTGGAGCCTATATCCTGACAATCAATAGCCTTTACCCCGAACTGTCGGAATTTTCTCCACCCCATCATGACGCCCCCTCACCCCTTTAACCTATAGGCAGTGGCTTTTTATCAGCCTAAAACTTTTCCCACCACTCCATTTATAATATAATGATATGAAACTTAACAAACGATGAAAACAAAATTCGCGATTCCTTCGAAATCTTTGTAACATGCATTTTATTTTTTGAGATTTCTTGAGATTTATTCTTTTCGATTTTTAATAAGCCGGATTTTCGAAAAATGTCTTCAAATGTTCATCGATCCTTCCTAGGAGATGACGAAAAAGAAGTCCATTCAAAATGTTATACATATATTTATATGTATATTTATTCTACTAACGCTCCAGTGGTAGCAATATTTGTCCGTTCGTTACCAAACACGATATATAAAGGTTTTATGCGCATCTTTCTATTGGTACATGGGTTCCTTCATTTAGGTAAGGTTTTTCCCCCAGGTTCTTTCTTGGAAGCAACTCGTTCCAAGCTGTTTGGCTGATTATGAATCATAGTACCACTAATATAAAGTTATTTACTATTATAAATTTTTCTATGCATTTATTGTTATGTAATGTTAATGAATATACGTATATATATATAAATGTGTGTGAGTGTTGTGTGGGAGGAGATACATATTTTCAGGTCAATGGAGCTCAACTAGGATAACTGGAACCCTATTATTATGGACAGAGTTTTTATTTTCTGCAGAACGAAAGTGACTTAAATGTCGCTGCAAGGAATTAATTTTGCAATATATAAAGCCTTTTTAGGAGGTGGGCGCGTCACAATGTATATATATATATATATATATATATATATATATATATATATATGTCTGTTAACACTTGCGGTCGCTATTTTGGATGGACGTTACAAAACTCGTTATTTCAAAATTTTATGCACACTAATGATCAAGCTCGTTAATTGCTGGAATCGAAACAATTGGAGGGAAAGGATTTAGGTGAAATTACAATAATTCAAGAACCTTCTTCTACCGAAGAGGCATGTCAAGATTAGGTTCTTTTAGTCGGACTGAACTATGTATAAAACCAATATTATTGCAAATCCAACTTCCTGAAAATGTTGCAAACACATTTTTTCCATGTTTTTCACATATTTTTCTATATCTTCAATATTAACTGAGATATTTGTATTTTTTTAATTTGCAGCCTTCAGTAAACCCCAACTCCTAGACATGTCTTATATGAAATAAGCTTTTATGTCATAAATCACTTTATTCTACACTTAAATACTAAATATTGATTTATTGAACTTTTTCTCAGCGGTATATATTTGTTGACCATCATACTTGATTTTTAACGGTTTCATAGAAATCTAGACTATATTAGGTAATGGTTGAATTCGTCCCCAGGGAGAAGGAGGGGGGTGGCTAAATACTGTGGGAGAAATAGATAATTGATGGTGAGAAGAGATCATCAGTGTGTCATATTCCAATCAGTGGGAAATCTGCTTAGTCTACGCAACTCTTACGTGAATGACTTTTAGTATTTCTTGATTACCGGCGTTCATGGTTGGAGTAATTTCCCATCATTGAGGAGTAAGTTGAATAGACATGGCACAAGTTGGTTGATAATAGCGTAATCAAAAAGTCCGTCACGCAGGGGCTGCGTAAACTAAGCAGATTTCCCACGTGAGGTTTTACAATAGAGAAATCTGCCTAATAACAACTGTAGTAGTAAGAAACCTCTAAACCTAAAACATTATTTAGGGCGTAATAACCCTGTAGTTTCTAGCGCCAAAAAACAGTTAACCTAACCTCTAAACCTATTCACGAGGGACGAATAGTTATGGAAACGGCCACCAGAGCTCTCGGCGGAAAGTACGAACATAGACTGCTGCCGACCACACACAGAATACAAATGCAAATATCTCAGTTAATATTCAAGATAGAGAAAAAATGTATATAACAATATTTATAGTAAATTTAATTTGCAATAAGATTAATTCTGTACACTTTTTCGGTCCGATGTATAGTGACGGAGATATTTCGAATTTTCGAAAATCCTCCCCTCTAAACCCCCCCTCCCACTGGTCCGATTTCAGCCGTTAACGAACTTGATCTTTCTTTTTACATAAAACGACTAAATATCGAGTTTGGTAACGATCAAACAAAAATTGCGACCGCTAGAGCGGTAACAGACAAATATATATATATATATATATATATATATATATATATATATATATATATATAGATATATATATATAGATATATATATATATATATATATATATATATATATATATATATACAGTTTTGAACGGACCTCATTTTCGTCATCTCCTGGGTAGGATCGATGGACATTTGAAGAAATATTTCGAAAATTCCGTCATGAGTACAACCTCAATAGCTGATTTCCCTTAAGGGAAATCTGCTAAAAGAGAAATAATTGCTATCAATTGCAGTGATAACCAAGGAACTTTAATGGAAATTATGCGTAAGCATTGTTACATTTTTTTCGACGACTCCATCCAAAAGTAAAAATGGTAGGATATTTAGACGAGATGTGAAGGAACACCATTAAGAAACTGTGACTATTAGTAGTAGTGAAGTGACTAATAGTTCATAATAACAGTAGGATGTCATGTTCTATTTATCACGTAATACATTCTAATAAATACGGAGTTATGTAAATCAATATAAAAAATGAAGGCTTAGAATGTGAAAATGCATTTATTTAAACGTCAAGGGCTCGGGGATACCGGACCCACTGGAGTCTCGAGAGGACCACATTTGCCTCCATTTCACGGCTAATAAACTAGTCACAAAAAAATAAATGTTCTCATAAAAAATTATATATTAACAATCGAAAATTCCAGATTTTTTTAATTTATCTAAATTTGTGCCTAAGCTTTCACAGCCATGATTTTTTAATTAAGAAAAATATAAATCCTGCCCTCTACTGGGTAAACGTGAAGAGTTAATTGTCTTAACGTTTGTCCGTAACCTTTAGTAGAAGAATAATGGCTCTAACTGGGACAATTGACTTGCATTTGTCTTGTCGCTGGGTCAAAGGTCAAGGGAACTTCGTCCTTTATTTAAGTAAGTTTAAAACTACTATGTATTAATCATTTATTCAGTACAGTTTGAAATACTAGACAATAGTAAAAGATATTTTGAACAGACCTTATTTTCGTCATCTACTAGGTAGGATCGATGGCCATTTGAGGATACTATTCGAAAATTATAAGAACAACCTCAATATCTGATTTACATAAAAAAAAATGCACAACTAAAAATAATTTAAGAGTTAATTATATCTGTAATGAGTGTAAAAGGCGCAAAGTTTGCAAAATTGGCCATGTACAATTGGAAAACAAAGACTGCGGTTCTTTTGTATTAATTTTCCTAAAGGTTATTAAACATTCTTTATTTTAAAAATGGAAGGCCATCAAAACTCAGCCATAATGTTATATGATAATCATGAGCATTATGATTAGCAATGTAAATTCCAAAAACAAATATTAGTTTGCATTTCCTGAATTTAATAAAATGGCTGTACTGTTTAAACTAAGCAGATTTTCCACCTCCTACAATGCCATCCTGATGACTCTATTCCATATTCTATACTCTATTTCTCACATAATAAAAAGACTTTACAAATATAATTTCAAACTAAACTAGTCATGAAATGTTTTTAATGGCGCTTTAAGCTAAAATCTCATGACTAGGGGTGGTTTGGGGTGGATTTGGAGAAGATATGTACAGAACAATATAGAATGTTACATTTTCAAAAAGATTGGTAATATAATATTTTGTGAATCTAAAATATTTTGAATTTTTGGATTTTATGCTCTCAAAACAACAACTATATATCCATCGTTTGGCCTTCCAATAATGGAACTCCACGCTATATTTCATAAACATCTCGTAAGTTTGACAATTAGAGAAATATTTCGAAAATCGGGGCATGAAAAATACCACAATAGCTGATTTCCATAATCGAAATCTGCTAAATCAGTCAGGGCTTTCGCCTTTACACGGACAGATGAAATGCATTTTACATTAAATTTACATTGTAACATTAAATTTACTATAAATATTGTTCTATACATTTCTTCTCTATCTTGAATATTAACCGAGATATTTCCATTTCTATTAAAATTGGACCGCAACGGATGACGAGTTTCCCGCCAAAAGCTAGTTCGGCCCTTTGCCGTAACTGTTCGGCTCTCGTATGGAGATTTCTCTATTGTATAACTTCACGTGGGAAATCTGCTTAGTTTACGCAGCCCCTGCGTGACGGACTTTTTTTGTTCATTGCAGTTCTGGGCCCTTATGCCCTACTTAAACAGATAGCTCAAGTTGCCTCCAATCGTTCGGCATTGAGGCGTTCTCATTCAAATTTTGGCCGATTTGTTACAAGGCAATCTACGAAAGTGAGTTCTCCTGCTGTAATCACTCTACTGCTTTGTTTGTCACTGTTACTAATAGTCCGTGTTGCTACAGTTTAAGACTTGTTCTGACCTCCTTACCCAGTCGTGAACAAGATTTCTTTCCTCCGGACCCATGAGTGACGCCTGCAACCTTGGCATACTCCATGCCCTGGCTGCAACCGCCCGATCTCCTCTCATTCGTCCTTTGATCTATTTACATCCATCCAACCCCCCCCCTCCTATACTACTGCTCTACTTACCCCCTCCCCGTTACAGTCTTATCTCTGAGATATCGTGTAAAGGATAATTCCTGTTCCTATTTGCCGAGAGTCACGCTTCGACGGAGGCATGTCGCACGGTTCCTGAATTATTCAAAGAGAACCGAGTCGGGTGGACTTAAATTAAAATTTATTGAAAAAACCTGAGGTTGTCGTTCCATTTCACCACGCTCAAGGCTTTTCTCTCACTTCCTCATTACACTGAAACGTATCTTTATTTGTGTAGCTGTATATCACAAATCACCTAACAGTGAATGTCCTTCTCACTATAAATACATTGTGCCCGAAATTTCGGGTTGTTGTCTGGGTCCAATTCATATTTTTTAATGTACCAAGTCTGGATGACTTAGTTTATTAGCAGATTTCCCTGAAGGGAAATCAGCTGTTGAGGTCGTACTCATGAGGCGAGTTTCGAAAACTTTCTTCAAATCGATCCTACCCAGGAGATGACAAAAATGAGGTCCGTTCAAAGTTTTATATATATATATATATATATATATATATATATATATATATATATATATTTGTCTGTTAACGCTCTAGCGGTCGCAATTTTTGTTTGATCGTTACCAAACTCGGAATTTAATTGTTTTATGTAAAAAGAAAGATCAAGTTCGTTAATGGCTGAAATCGAACCAGCGGGAGGGGGGTTTAAAGGGGGGAAATTTTGAAAATTCAACATATTTCCGTTATTTTGCGTGGGATCGTAAAATTGTATAGAATTAATCTTATTTCAAATTAAATTTACTATAAATAATGTTCCTTACATTTATCCTGTATCTTAAATATTAACCGAGATATTTGTATTTGTATTGTGTGTGTGGTCGGCAGGAGTCGGCAATGTTTGGGACTTTCCGCCGAGAGCTAGGGCGGCCGTTTCCGTAACTGTTCGTCCCTCGTGAATAGGTTTAGAGATTCCTTAATACTACTGTTGTTATTTGGCAGATTACTACTGAAGTTTGGCCGTTTGGTTTGGGGACAACCTGTATATATATATATATATATATATATATATATATATATATTTGTCCGTTAACGGTCTAGCGGTCGCAATTTTTGTTTGATCGTTACCAAATTCGGAATTTAACCGTTTTATGTAAAAAGGAAGATCAAGTTCGTTAATGGCTGAAATCCAACCAGTGGGAGGGGGGGGGTTAAGAGGGAGGGTTTACTGAAGACTGAAAAATAAAAATCCAAATATCTCCGTTAACATTCGTGATAGAGAAAACATTCATATTACAACATTTATAGTAAAATCTTCGCCTTAAGCTAACCTGGGTTCTGGTCTATACTACAATTACTTTCAAATTAAAGGTAAGTGATTTATACCAATAATGTAACAGTTATCTCATTTACAATTTTTAGCCTGTAATGTAATGGTTCTCTCTGTTAGCTGCTTCTTCATTAAACTTGTTCATTAATAACTGGATATTGAGTGGGCTCCAGAAACGAGTAATGATATATCAAATATACTACGTAAATGAATCACACTTAACATAGAATACAACTTTTTTTCTTATGCTTAATAAAAACCAATACTAAAAGCCCGTCACGCAGGGGCTGCGTTAACTAAGCAGATTTCCCACGTGCGTTACGTATTTACATTTAAATCAAAACGTAAAAGTCCAATGAGAACAATATTTGGTATTTAGGCTTCAAATAAAGTGCTTCATAACATAATAGCATATTGTTAATATGAGATGAGTAGGAGTGGGGGTTTACTAAAGACCAAAAACTAAAAAAATGCAAATATCTCGGTTAATAATCAAGATAGAGAATAAATCTGGGTAACAACATTTATATAACATTAAATTTGCAATAATACTGGTTCTATACAACGTTTCGAGCCAATGCATAATAACGAAGATATTAAGAATTTTCGAAATTCTCCTCCTCTAAACACCCACCCCTCTCCCTTCCCTAAAGGGAAATCTACTAAAAAAAAAGGACGCTATTAAATCTTCAGTGCTGTGTTAATGAGTATTAGGAATTGGTAAATGAAATATAGCAATTAGGATGTATAATGCATAGAAAAGGAGAAGCAACTTTCCTTCCCCCGACTGACGTGACTAATATTCTTCTCTCTACTGATACCCGAGTAATCATATTTATTATAGCTACATTATTTATTTAATGAGTAACGGTAGCCAAGGATGAATCTGCAGTGGTTTCGTCATTCAGTGAATGAGAAGTGAAGGAGCCAACCTTTCTCAGGAGTCAGGAGGAATCTGTGTGGCACAACTTTACTACTACTTACCAGTTAAAACTTTTCGAGTGGAAAATTAGAATTTTAACCCTCGTGGTTTAATTCTAAGGGAATCCTGCGCACTCTACTAGTCTCTACCGAACCTAAAACAGTTGCTATATAGTACTCTTACTCTTAGCAAGCCTTTCTTCCTCAATTTCTCGATATGTGCTATTCTATACCCTATTATTAATTGCCTAGAGCTGACTAGGTACGTTCTTCTGATACGGAGAGACTGATCTGGAGACCACATGATTACCTAGTAGTCCCATTAAATTAAATATACAAAATGTTTAACAGCATTTCATTTAAAATTATTTCATATGAAAGTTATATACTATATATTCATTCCTAGTTTGAGAACAAATATATAAATTAAATTATTTATTACCGTCCACTTTGTGCAACTAAGGTTATTTGGGAAGGGATATCTACAGGTTACCACCCCTTTCTAACCAGGAGGATTTTATTTAATGAATTCCGGGAATCGGACACGCCACTCTAGGTTTACCATGTGGGATTAAGGTCAACGCTTTAACTCACATGGTCAAATAAATTTAAATTAAATTATTTATTAACGTCCACATTTTGAAACTAAGGCTAATTGGCTCAGGTTAGCCATGTGAGTTAAAGCGTTGACCTTAATCGCACATGTAAATCTAGAGTGGCGAGTTCGATTCCCGCCTGGGCAGAGAAATTTATTTAGTGACGGAATTCATTAAATTACATCTAAGTCCCACCCTGGCTAGAAAAGGGTGGTAACCTGTAGATAACCTGTCCCATGGTCAAATATATTAAAAAAATGACGAATCATTCTTGTTTTTAGGGATGTTTTTGTACTTCGTAAAAGGAACTACATTTGCATATTGTTTTATTTCTTTTGATTTAGAATTATTTCATTTGAAAGTGCCTTAGAAATATTCCCGTTCCAATGAATTGGGCCAATGAATGTCGTCGATTACCATTTTTAAACCAAAAAAGGTCCTATACAAATCTTCTCTACCTATGAGAGGTGTGGAGAAATTTGGAATTTTATTTATTTTCGTCCTCTCTCTCTTTCTCTCTCTCTCACACTCTCCCTCACTCATTCTCTCCCCGCCCCTCCCCCTAACTCTTTCTTCTCTCTCTCTCATTCTCTCTTTCCCTTCCCATCTACCCCTCTATAATTCCCTATCTCTCAATCAATTTCTATAATTTACTATTAATTTTATATAGGTGTAATGTTATGAACCACTTAATTCTAAGCTCAAATACAAAAAATTGTTTATAAGATATCTTTAGTACGAGAGTTGCATGCAAATTCGTCAGCACTTTTTCAAGCTATCACGGAGAATATGTTCCATACCTCCAACTTCATGAAAGATTCAAACGATTTAAAGAGTATGTACTGAAGGGGACGGAAGTCTAGAAACAAATTTTCCTAAGAAACGACCAACACTCTAGTCGACCTATGATATGAAAAACCCCAATTTACTTCTGAAGAACCTTCCCCAAGAGTGAAGAGCGGCTCCGCGGGGCTGATAAGAAAGGGACAAGGAGGAGGCGAAGAGTACATAAGCTGGAGTATCAGGCATCAAAGTGGTCATCAATGAGGAGCATCATAAAAGGAGTCATCAAGAGTAGAGGCATCAGAGTTAACATCAAAGAGTATCATGAGCCACCCTCTCTGCCCGACTCTTTACGGAGATGGCCGACCCTAGCCGAGGCTTTATGGGAGAAAACGTATTGATTACGTAGCCGGCAGCTCTCCTCTCTCCCTCAATCTCCCTCTCTTTGTCACTCGCTCTTCTCCCTCCTATTAAAAAAATATATATATATATATATGTGCGTACATATTTTTGTTTTCACATAAGAAAGTTATTTCAATTATTTAAAAAAAATATAAAATATAATGATTAACAAAAACATTGTACGTAGCAAAACAGCTCTAAATAACCTTAATAAATAAAAACGTTTTCAGACCTGTATTAAATTGTAAATATAATATTGATTTATTAGAGTATAGGAAGGAATATAATACTTTATCAAGAACCTCTACTTAATATATATTAAAAAATAGATTTTTTATTATTACAGAAAAATATGATTTTGTTAATAAACCATGTTTGGTTTGTTCTCAATACATTTCACATGATTATTTTAGTTTTATGTCTGCCCACATTCAAAACTTATTTAGCTCAGTAGGCACACAATTACAGCATATTTCAAATACATGGAATTTACTACTTACTATTTATTGGCCAATATAGTAAATGAACTGCTTCTCTGAAGGGTGATGAAAAAAATTAAATAAAAACATATCTAGTATATATATATATATATATATATATATATATATATATATATCTGTGTGTGTGTTTGTGACTGAGTAAGACTATATGAAAGACTTGAATTTCTAGACAAAAAATGGAATATATATATATATATAATGTCAGCTTATGCAGGCTAAAGGCTATGTAGGTACTGCTATCTAACAACTCTGACCTTGAATAGAATATTCTCCACTCGTGTCTTTACTGGTGAGAATGGAATTTTCCTCAGGATGCCTTTATTGCTGGATAGTCTGATGCAGAAGGGAATGGAAAACCACGGCATGTCCTTGTGACCCTCTTATTCCCTTGTTCGGTCCCTTGAATATCAGGTTTACCTGTTCACAAAACCAATTACCAGGTAATTATATATATATATATATATATATATATATATATATATATATATATATATATATATATATATGCGTGTGTGAAAAGTATTGGTATGTACATATTTTTTATCAGTTGACATTGTACACTTTAAAGATCTGTACCCTCTCACCCTGAACGGTGATTCATGATCATAAGTCTTTCGCAGTAAGTTATTACCTCGACATACAACCCCCGATTACCGAGGAGGACCTAGAATGAGCTGGCTCTAGGAAACTAATATCAGGGAGGGGGTTGGCTACGGCCAGGCTCAAGTAGAGAATTCAAAGTCTCCTCCGTTAAATGAATTCACTCACTAGACTCTCGTTGCGACTGGCCACTATCGAAACTCCTTAGTCAAGAAGATAGGTGTAGAGTTGCAATGATGGGTAGAATGCAACCAGCTCTTAATCTGATGGAGTATGTGATGGTTAAGCCTAAATAGTTTCCGGAGGCAGGTATTTATAGCATCAAGTCTTAAGAAGGACTCAAAAGTAGAAATAAGGAAAGAGATTTAATATTGGAGAATGCAGAGCAGATTGCAACTAGCCACGGCAGACTACATTATGGTTTGTAGTTTATCGATATATGAAAGATGTGGATTTGTAGGATGGAGTCAGGCTAATAGTGTCTGTTAATAAATATTTGTTGTTAATAATTTGTGGTAAATAAAAGTCTTCAATTAATTATGAAGTAAGCGTGAACGAATTTTTAAAAAGAACTTTTATTAATAATGACAGTTACAAACTTAAAAATAAGCAGAGTAGGAGCTAAAGCTACTGGGGAAATGACCAGGAGAGGAAAAATGGAAGGGATTATAAAGGAAATAAATGCTGATGTTTGTGATGTCTGCAGAGCGGATGTTCCCGACGTAACTCCTCCCTCCTTAAGCTGAAGCCGTCCTCGGCCAAGTAAGTGGTAAGCGAGGAAGCGATGATGAAGAGGCCGTCCGAGTTTCGCTTTCTTGTGCTTCTGTTGGCTGTAATCTGGTGATGAAGACTGCTTCCTTTTATAATATATACAATATACAGAATATCAACGCTAATTTTTTTAGTCAAATATCTTTTTGGATTTGGGGAATAGTTGTGATGTTTTGTGATACCAGCAGAGCGGATGTTCCCAAGACATAACTTTCGACATGTTCTTTACTACACTGATATTGACGACAGATTCGAAAGTCGTCTGCTAATATTGATAATTCAAAGACTGGGAGGCCTGCGTGGTCCAGTGTTTAGATCAATGGACTGTTAGGGTCAATAAAAAGGGCCTTGTCCTCTACTAGTGTTTTAATTTATGCAAAGTGTACTTTCAGAGTCAGCGCTCCATCGTCAGTGAAACAACTCCAGCACTCAGGAGAATAAACTAAGCACATTTCCCAAGTGCCGGTGTGACACTAAGGATACCTCATAACCATATACTATCTATTTCTAAGTAAAAAATCTGTTTGTAGAAGTGGGGGTTTAATGAAGGCTGAAAACTGGGATGTATAGACCAACAATTGAAGAGCATCAATAGTTTAACAAGATTTGTTCTTTAAAGTTTTTCGATACAACTCATAACAACGGTGATATTTTCAAAAATCGAATCCGGCATCTACTAGGTGGGTTCGATGCAGATTTGAGGGAATATTTCTATGATTTTTCAATAAATATAACCTCCATGTATGTTGCCAGACAAATCTGCATCCCTACTGAGAAAACCAATTGCTGGGAGACATTTCTACAGCTTCGGCGATCAACCCCCCACCCCCCACTTACCTGTACAATAAAAACGCTACATAAAAGGGGGAGAATTAGTAAGGTACGACTATCCTAATACCAATACGTAACGAGTCTCGCATTATCTGGTCCCATCTCAGCGGGTTTGGCGATACTTCAACAATATCCTTATTTCTTTCAGTGCCTTCGTTCCTTTTTACTTTCGTGTTTGACTGAAGACTTGGGAATGTCGGCTTTCATTCTTTAAGAATTTGATGAGGG
Organism: Riptortus pedestris; assembly: GCA_019009955.1. NCBI lineage: Eukaryota > Metazoa > Arthropoda > Insecta > Hemiptera > Alydidae > Riptortus > Riptortus pedestris. Next base: position 104,165,793 of record CM032232.1, on the reverse strand, counting down.
AAATTATTATAGAATTTGATGAAAGGACCACAAGAAGATCCAAAAGATGCAGCTAACCTCCAACTTTTGAGACTCTCCAGGAAAAATAAAATGTTCAAGAAATCTAAAAACCTTTCTGTTTTTAAGTGCGCAGTTTATTTGCGGGAATTGGTTCTACAGTGGCAGTAAAGCAGTAAATATATAAGTGACGATTAATTAACTACTGTAGCAGAGTTTGACTTTGATGTAGGTCCAATTCTGTCTGTTTAACAGGTTAAACCATGAACCACATTATGTAATGCTTGATAAATATAATTTGGATAAAAATAATAATAAAAAATGACATCCTCAATTTCGGCCGTCTGCAGTATGATATATGATAGAACTTAGTTTTATCACGAATATATTGCTTATTTCTAATTATAAATGCTAGTCACTAATTCAGTAAAGAAATTGATTAATTTAATATTGGTAAGTGTTTTATAGAAAACAAATATATTTGGCTTATCCTATTATGTTATGTTAACATTTACTGGAAATAAATACATTTCATTTCATTCAATATCATTTAGTAAGATAATTAAATCCTCCAAAGATCTTCCTTATGGTTCTTTCGAAAAAAAGGACACTTTCCTCTAGACTGCCCTTCCTTTTCTCATGGAGACACTTTTTTCAATTTCACTCTCATATCCTATTGTTGGTCTGATGAGCGTTTATTGATTTGGAGTGACTATTATGGTAGTGCTTCTAGCAGGCCGTAGAAACATCGGGTCCCAGTCAGCATTCTGGATTTTAGAAAAACTTTTGTCTACTTTCCACATTCAATGATCTAAGAAGTTTTCAATGCTGCATGATCTCCAACGATAGCAGTATCTACTTAACTTGTACGCCTATTACTCAGCTATCACAGCTTATTTATTCAATTAGTTGTCAATAGCAGCAGGTTCCTGGGCAACAAAAAAAATGCATGAAGATTTAGAAAACGAAGTCCACTAATCACACATCTGAAGTCACTAGGTACATCAGTCCTGCGTACATCAGAGCTGCAAAGAACTAACTAAAAGTGTTAATAGAATCCAGAGAGTATTATGCAAAACCTGACTAAGTAGTCAATTGTGCATTTCATATCGTATTTACTTTGCTCTATTAGAAATGTACAAACTCTGCTGGAACTCCCGCCCACCACGATAGTTTCCCTGCGGGCCTCCTTTCGTAGGCTGAAAAGAAGGAGTAGGTCCATTAATCCGTAATCAGACTGTAAGAGGTAGAAAAATGTTGGAGGGTAAATTAGAACAATGGTGTGGGGGAGGGAAAGCACTGGGGACTATTCTCTCTCAATATTAACAGGCGCAATTTACAAAAGTGGAAAAGGCCCTTACAATGTTTCAACCACATTCCAGCTGGCAGCTCTGCTCTCTAGAGGTTTTCAAATCCGAGCGAAGTATGTGTTTCGAGATGATAAGTACATTTGCAGAGGCTTCATTGTACTTATATAATAATGTTAATATAATTTATTTTGGGGGCTTAGGTTAGCCATGCGAGTTAAAGCGTTGACCTTTATCTCACATGGTAAACCTAGAGTGGCGAGTTCGATTCTTGCCTGGGCAAAGGAAATTATTCAGTGACGAAATTCATTAAATAACGTCCTAAAATCCCATCCTGGCTAGAAAAGGGTGGTAACCTGTAGATAACCCGTCCCGATTAGCCTAAGTTGCAAAAAGTGGACGTTAATAAATAATAATAATAATAATTTATTTTGTTACATATTATATTTCCCAACATGAGGCTTGATCTCTAACCGTAGCAAATCTTCTTAGCAAAATTCTTAATCTTCCCTGGACACAATAAATTACTATTAGATTAGTTAAAACCTAAAACAACTCATCTAAAGTCACTCCTGGTTCCTCTAAGGACTATGGAATTTAACTTTTATAGTAAACGTCGCACGATTCGTAGTAGACGTTAAGTGAAGACTAAATAGTCCGTCACGCAAGGGGTTCGATAACTAAGTAGACTTCCCACGTGCGTCACGTACTTGCATTTATCTCGAAACACTAAAGCTGAATGAGAACAATATTTGGTATTTAGTCTTCAATTTAGTTGGAGTGGAGGTTTACCTACTGAAGACCGACAACAAAAAAAGTCCGTCACGCAGGGGCTGCGTAAACTAAGCAGATTTCCCACGTGAAGTTTTACGATAGAGAAATCTGCCTCATAATAACAGTATAATAACACCTATTCACGAGGACGAATAGTTAGGGAAACGGCCGCACTAGGACTTGGCAGAAACTCCCGAACATAGCCAACTCCTGCCGACCACACACACAATGCAAATGCAAATATCTCGGTTAAAATTCAAGATACAGAATAAATGTATAGAACAATATTTATAGTACATTTAATTTGCAATAAGATTGGTTCTATACAATTTTTTCATCCGAAAGGGTGAAGGATATATGGTAAAGGAGATATTTCGAATTTTCGAAAATCCCCACTCTTTAAACCCCCCTCCCACTTGTCCGATTTCAGCCATTAACGAACTTGATCTTTCTTTTTACATAAACCGATTAAATATGAAGTTTGGTAACGATCAAACAAAAATTGCGACCACTAGAGCGTTAACAGACAAACATATATATATATATATAAAATTTTGAACGGACCTTATTTTCGTCATCTCCTGGGAAGGATCGATGGACATTTGAGGAAATTTTTCAAAACTCGCGTCATGAGTACGACCTCAATAGCTGATTTCCCTTAAGGCAAATCTGCTAAAATGCAACTGTCTCGGTTAATAATCAAGATAATGAATAAACGTACATAACGACATTTATAGAACATTATATTTAAAATAAAATAAGATTGATTTTATACAAATTTTAGACCAGACAAATAGTAACGGAGATATTTCGAATTTTCAAAATTCCCTCCTCTACCCCCCCCTCCCACTTGTTCAATTTTTAACGAACTTGGTCTTCATTTTTACGTAAACGTTTAAATATCGAGTTTAGTATAGATCAGACAAAAATTGCGACCGCTAGAGCGTTAACAAAGAAATATATATATATATATATACATATATATATATATATATATATTTATATATATATATATATCTGTAAACGCTCTAGCGGTCGCAATTTTTGATTGTTCGTTACCATACTCGATATTTAATCTTTTCATGTAAAAACAAATCAATTTCGTTAATGGCTGAAATCGGACCAGTTTGGGGGGGGGGGTTTAGAGGGGGGGATTTTGAAGATTCAAAATATCTCCGTTATTATGCGTCGGATCGAAAAATTGTATAGAACCAATCTGTTCTATACATTTATTCTGTATCTTGAATTTTAACCGAGATATTTGCATTTGTATTGTGTGTGTGGTCGGCAGGAGTTGGCTATGTTCGGGAGTTTCTGCCGAGAGCTAGTGCGGCCGTTTCCCTAACTATTCGTCCTCGTGAATAGGTTACTACTACTGTTATTATGAGGCAGATTTCTCTATTGTAAAACGTCACGTGGGAAATCTGCTTAGTTTACACAGCCCCTGCGTGACGGACTTTTTTTTCAGATACATTGCTACCTATAATTTTGTATAAGTTGTATTTAGAAATATATTTTGTGAATGTAATTATAGGTTATCTTATAGTGTGCGTATAATTTATAGTTGGTATGTACGGTTTTCTTTTTCTAGACAATGTCTTGGATCTTTTAGGTAAATGTACGACTAAGGTTTTTTGCAAATCCTATTAAAACACGATTTAATTTACCTAAATCGAAAACTGTTCATAAAAACTATTACAAAGTAAGTTTTCAAATGTGTTAAAAGAATAAAAGGAAAATAATGTTGACTCTCTGAGTGAGCTAAGGGTTGTTTCTGTGGTGATCATCAGGCTAAAGGGTTAAACATGTGATTACATGGTGTGAGGTTTAGTTGGTTTTGCGGCAGGGTGAGTTTTAGTAGTATACCTCTACTCAACGGTTCATGTTATTGGTTTCTGTCTGACATATCTCACTCGTTGTAGAAAATAACTTTCTTTCAATTATTACGCATTTAATACTAGAACTTTAAAAATTATATTGGTCTGAAATATCATTTTCCATGGAAGTTGAATTTAATATGGTAGCCATTTTAGATTAAGAAAAAATCTTAGATGCAATACCTAGTATTATCTAACACGGGGGGAATCAGTACCCCCTTTTATAGACAAACCTTTATAGATTCTTGTATTGAGCTTGAATTCGTGATGCGATTTTCGAAATTTGTCTTTTATTATTCATTGATCCTACCGAGGAGACGACGAAAATGATGTCCGTTTATATATATATATATATATATATATATATATATATATATATATATATATATGTATATATACTCTTACTTGTCTGTTGATTCTAACATTAATGACCCTCTAGCGCTCATAAGTTTACAAGTTTTGTTTGTTCGTTACCAAACTTGATTATTAGCGTTTCATGTAAAATTAAATGTCAAGTTTGTAAATGGCTTTAATCAGAGAAAGAGGGGAGGTAGAGAGGGGAATAGAAAATTCAAAATATCTCTGTAATTATGGGAGACAAGCAATGTTATAGTTTAAGTGTTGTGGGAAGATTAATATTAATAAATGTTATTTTATAATGTTTTTTTTTTAATCTGCAATCTTGAACACGTTATTTTTTGTTTTTGTCTTCAATAAACACCCACTTGTATTCATCACACAATAACAATAAGCTAATATATAATGTAACCTTTTAGCAGATTTCCCTTAAGGGAAATCAGCTATTGAGGTTGTACTCATGACGGAATTTTTGAAATTTTTCTTCAAATGTCCATCGATCCTACCTAGTAGATGACGAAAATGAGGTCCGTTCAAAACTGTATATATATATATATATATATATATATATATATATATATATATATATATATATATATTTGTCTGTTACCGCTCTAGAGGTCGGAATTTTTGTTTGATCGTTACCAAACTCGATATTTAGTCGTTTTATGTAAAAAGAAAGATCAAGTTCGTTAACGGCTGAAATCGGACTAGTGGGAGGGGGGGGTTTAGAGGGGAGGATTTTCGAAAATTCAAAATATCTCCGTTACTATACGTCGGATTGAAAAATTGTACAGAATCAATCTTATTGAAAATTAAATTTATTCCCTATCTTGAATATTAACCGAGATATTTGCATTTTTAATAAAATTTGGGCCGATAACGGATTTTTGAATTTCCCGCCAAAAGCTAGTTCGGCCCTTTGAGGTAGCTGTTCGTCTCTCGTATGGAGATTTCTCTATTGTATAACTTCACGTGGGAAATCTGCTTAGTTTACGCAGCCCCTGCGTGACAGACTTTTATTTTATTACTTTTACTTTGGTTAACTGAGTCATTGAGGTTCTAGTTCCCAGTTTACATTTAAATTCCAAACTGTATTTAATTTATTGCTTCTTCGAAAACTAACTGATGAAGGAAAATAATAATGTATGTAGGTGTATACGTACACACACACACACACACACACACACACACACACACACACACACACACACACACACACACACACACACACACACACACACACACACACACACACAAACACACACACAATTTGTTTCTAGACTTTTTCTATTCTGAATATCTATTCCATTTGAAACTACAGTCATAGAAAGAACCTGGGCTAATTTATGATTTTAAAGTCCTTTGTACCTGCTGGCATATTTTGAAGTAATAGGATTTCAGCAGGCATCATTTTAGGCTATAGCTGTGGCTGCAAACATTTCCTCCTTCTAATGGTTTATTAAATTATAAAATTATGACGTAGTCAGGGAATACCATTATATACCTACATTACATTCTCCGAAGGTAATGTTTCCCATGAAAAGTAAACAGAAGGCCAATATCAGTTCATGTTATATTGAGGAATTCGCCTCCAGGCTCCAAATAAAAAGAAGTGGATATAAATGTAATGAAAAAAAAAAAATGGAAGGATATTGAGAGTAAAGCAAACAAAACCTGATAATGGGTTTGAGAACAAGACAGCCTGAAGACGTGGGTAGGGCTTCTGATAGCTACCTCTCCCTCCACTCTCTCTATCAATGCTCTTGAGTCATGTAATGTTCTAGTGCTTAATTACTATTTACTAAGAGCATTAATTAAAAAAAAAAGTCATTGGGTAAGGGAAATCTGTTTGAGGTTGCACTCATGACTTAATTTTTGGTAAATTCCCATGGAATTCTCATCAATCCTACTTAGGAGATGATGAAAATGAAGTCCGCTCAAAATTATATATATGTATGTGTATATATATATATATATATATATACACTCAACTGCAAAAAAAACCGGACACTTCATTTTTGTCGTATTAAAAGCTAATTTTCAGCAATTTTCTTTATGTGGGTATTCTAGTTATTACAGAGAATTTAGAGTCTAAGTCCATTGAACTAATCCCTTCAGGATTAGTAAACAATTAGATAAAACTCAGATTAGATTTATTTCTCGTGAAGTTGATCTATTCTAAACTGTAAGTAGTTTTTCGCATATTTAAACATCTTTAATTATTAACCAAGCATTTTCTTTAATTAATGTTTTATTTTTATTTCGGTCCAGAATAATGAGTCTTACAAACTTAGATGGAAGGCCGGAGCTTACGTTACATTGCCGAAACGCTTGGGGTAGTTCACTGTATTAAAAATGAAGAATAATTTTTTTTTTAAAATGTGTTAATTTATCTTTTTCTTTTTTTTTATTTTGTATTTTTTTGTAAATAATCAATACAAATTATTCACTTTTGTCAGATTTTGTTTAAATAACCTATAGATTAACCAATTATTTTAATTAAAAAGATCAATATACATATATATTAAGTATTTAACAAAATTATAAGCCTAAATCTAAGTGTCCGGTTTTTTTTGCAGTTGACTGTATATATATATATATATATATATATATATATATACTTGTCTCTTACCGCTGTCGAAATGTGTTATTGAAGACTCAAAACATGAAAATACGAATAATTCACTTAATACTTGAGCTACGAAAACATGCATGGAACAACAATTGTAGTCCATCAATAGTTTATGAAGAAGGTTGGTTGGCTATAGAATTTTACGATCCGACTCATTAGAACGAAGACATTTTGAATTTTCGATTTTAAATATAATTTTACATAAAATGTATAAATATCGAACGATAAAACATAAATTGCGACCTCTAGAGCGTTAGCAGGCATATATATATATATATATATATATATATATATATATATATATATATATATGTATATATCCTACATACATAATTTTGAACCGAATTCATTTTCGTCATCTCCTGGGTTGGAACGATGAACATTTGAAGAAATAAATCGCATCATGATATAGCTTAAGGGAAATCTGCTAAAAAGGAGATATGCCCAGGTAACAATAGTTAGGTGAACTGGTAGGGAATTTCTTAGTCCTATTTCCAGAATGATCTTTTCTAATAGATAAGTAATGGTTGAGAACATGAATAACAAAATTAAAGTAAATTGACGTTCATTCTTTTAAGTCTGGAGGGGGGGGAGACCTAATTTGATTTTTTTATTTTAATAATTACCTTGGTAGAAGGTTAGTAACAGAATCTCTAAAAAATAAACGAGAGTACGAATACAATAAACGGCATGGAAGGTGTCATACTCTCCAAAACGTTGAAATCCATAATAAAAAATCCAGGACATATGATTTAATCAAGTAGTTATCCAAATTAAAAGCACTGAAAATTTGCAAATAAATAAAAATTCAAACTACTGGAGCAGATAGCCGAACTCCAAACAATGAAAATGAACCTTACAATTCAACGGAAAGCAGCATTTCTCCAAAAACCATTACGAGGGGAATGCATCTAACTGATCACTACTTTCAACCAATGCCGTTTAGCAAGCACTCAAGTTTCATGAGTTAGAATTAAATAATAACAGAATAATACGAATATTTGTAGACTTATAAAGCCAAGGCTAAATTTGTAGCTACCTGCTAAGCCGCCCAGCAGTCCGTACGTGGGCCTGCTACTATAAACAAACATGGGCGCTATAAAGATATTCATTAGAAAAATAAACTATGACGGAGTTTATAAGAAAATTACACGTTTGAAGGGAAGTAGAGGTGGTTCTTGTAAAAGGGGATTAGTAGCGTGTGTACAGAGAGTATGACGTGGGTGTATTGAGGCCCACACACCTCCGAGGACAAGCTTCACCGCTTCTGATTGATATTATAAGTACTAATTAGCTGTGAGCCTGTAACGGCGAGGGCCATTACTGTGTAAACTGGCAAGAACGAAGCCTATAATTTCCTCAGACCACGTGGGTGCTCCATCACTATTTACAGGCTATCCCCGAGGAAGGTTACCTTTCCCTTTCGACACCTACTACAAGTCAAACACAGCCCCACATGCCTACTAGTTAGGCTACGACCTTTTTTCCATAAGATGAATGAGTAGTGGGCATCGATCAAACCGGCGTTAAGTAGCACTTAGGAAAACCACATTTACACAAGAATACTCTTGGCCCGCCTTGTTTAGCAGGGCCTGTCTTACTGAGAAAAATCTAAAGATTAGTCGCCAGGGGCACAGGTATCCAGTTTGGTCATTAATACACTTGGTTAACCTAGAGGTTCGATTCCCACATGTACAATAGGAATTCACTATACAAATACGAGTTTACTATATTACCCCTTGGGTGGACAACCGGAATTTTAAGTACTCGTACTAGTAATACTTACCAAAGTTAATCTTTCTCTAGAGAGTGTGTTATTTCAAAATTAAACTTCATTATAATAAAAAGTTCCAAAATGATTTTCGTTATATACTCTACAGCCTTTTCTGTCGCTCTTATATAGCTTTATTTCAGAAGGTTTATTTATTAATTTTGAAGATTTGCAACATTTTGACTCAACCCCAAGAAGCATAGCATTCCACTTCTTTATTTTAGTATCGTCGTCTTTGACCTATGTTCACAAGACCGTTTTAATACTTGGAAAGATAAGTTATTTAGAGTTTAGGAAAATTCACTCACTACATTCACATGCTGTTTTATTATTATTTTTTGTTATCTATAATGAGGCAACTCTTAAACGAATTTGTCAGTTTGAAGCTGAATTATTATTTAGTTATGTCCACTTGCGGCTAGTTATGGAGGGTTATCTACAGGTGCCACCCTTTTCTAGCCAGTATGGTACGAAGGCTTTTATTTAACGAGTTCTTCATAAAATAAATTCCTTTTCCCTGGTGTGTGTCGAATTCAAGACTCTAGATTTAGCTACTGAGACTATTACCAAACGCCTCAACTCACTTGGTAAACCCGAAATGAAATCTAATTCTATTAGAGGAAACAGCCTTTTTCTCTGAACCTGAGGTGATTGGTTTCTACTCTATATAACGATTACTTTTTCCAGAAATCTTTCCGAGCTGTACCGCCTCCTACACAAGCTTACTCACAACTCTCTGATTCTGAGTATTTCCCACGTCTTGAGAACAAGCTTATGCATTTCTACCTCTTCTGAAAATCACAAAATCCCGACCTACATGTTACACTTCTTGGCAGCCGTCAATGAAGATTTCATTGACATATCCTTTGTATTTTCTTCTAGAGAATGTTTGGAAAATTGGCAGAATCCATCCACTGATTAAACAGTACAGGACGTGCAATATCCTCAGTACCATCTGCGCCCGTAGTCAACTGCACTCTTCAGAAGTGAGAAAAGCATTGCTTAGTGATGGCTATCAATTTCTATTATTTTTGCATAAATACATGGGCGTTGCCAAGGGTCTGGCCATTTTATGTTAGTATCGTTAGGTATTCTACTTAAATAATTTACAACTCAACAATTTCGAGTACTCTTATAATATAAGTAATATATAACAATAAATAAACAATATATAACAGTTCCGGAAAATCAACAAAAACAAAACAACAATTGATGGTTAATAAACTAATAATAATATACTCTTTATAAAGTAATCTATGCTATTTAGCTTTTCAATATTGTTAATATTTAGCATAAATTCCAATGAAAGTGCGTCCTTGTATTTAGCTATGTATGATTGTAAATATTGTTTTCTGTGATTTACAAGTGCATGACAATGTAGCATTACATGCTTCAGACTATTATAAATGGGTTTTTTTACACCACTTACATATTTCGTCTGATTTTATGATATGGGCTTTACCTGTATTATTTTGTATTATACAAATGCAACGTCATAAGATTTTGCCCTGTAAACCTTTATTAGTTTCTAACGCATCCATCGCTGCACTTGTAGTAAGTAGCTTTTGAAAATGCCAAATTTTTATAATGTATGTGAGTGAAGTAAGAATGGCTACTTCGATGTCCTTGCAGAGATTTATAAGTTCTGTATAAGGAGTAATCGTTTGTGTACGTATACATACATGTTACCACAATGAAAGTCATATATATTTCCAATACAATAAAATGAATATGCAGGAAATGTGAAACAAATAAAAATAAATAAAACGAATGAACCTTGTAATTCCAATATGATTCTAGCTGTGCACTTATTGTGGTTCTCCTCTTGATAAAAGAGTTTTTATTCTATTTCTATTCGAGTGGGTAATATTTACCCACTGTAAGGCAACGAAAAGAGCCAACATCTTATACTGCCCTACCTTGACTTGAAACAATACAGACTATGAATAGATACTCTTTTACCTCAAGCACGATGGCTATTGTGTCACAAGAGTCAATAAATAAGAAAATTGTTATTTCGTGAAGTAATACTTTTATGTATTTAGTTAGAGTATTACTGAAGTACACGATACATTTATAATCAAAGGCCTAAGTCATTTTAGAACCCGAAATTTTCGGTGTCAGTTTCGCAAAATTTTCAAATCACTATGAAGGATACAAATATATATGATGTTCGGATTTGATATTTTAAAATTATAGGATCGGTTAGGCAAGACCACAAAAAGCCAAATTTTGCAGAAGAGCAAATGCTTATTCCTAATAATATTAACTACTCATGGATAACTTAGACGTGGGTTGTACCGGGCGTAATTATTTGAATTTATTTGTTTCATACATTCTAATTCAACTCCATCCAATCATAGCTAGATGATCCCCATCACTGGGCTTGTGATCTGTAGGTAACCCCATCATGACTACCATTAGTTGCATATGTGGATAATAATTTATCATAATTTTTTTTTAAACTTTCCTTTAGCAATATCAATGCCTACAAAATTTTAAACTTTGTTGAAGGAGAAATGACCGAAGGTCAATAGATGAAAAACATGTGAACTCCACGGAACTCCTCTACTTGTTTCGCGTCCTCTATGACGTCTCTTCAGGAGTAAAGATACCTGATATCCTCGGCGGTCTCTACTAACAAACATTGATATTTATTAACGTACAATTATGTTACTTTTGGCTAATTTAGACGGATTGACTTCTGGTTACCACTCTTTTCAACGCAGTGTGGGAGCTAAGGATTTAATTTAATTTGTTCGTCTTTAAATAAATTCCCGCCGCCCATGGAATCTGGTCTCTAATTCTATTCTGATCATTCAACAAAATGTATAAATTTTGCGAAATCTCCCAATAAAATAAAGAGGATGTACCTTGAAATCTACCTCTTTGAACCAAAACACTTTTAATTGATAATTGAGCAATTCTTCCATTTTCTATAGTTGTTTCAGGTCCAATATTTTATATGTCAATGCAATATGGGCTTCTTAGCGACCATTTCACGTATTTTGTAGTTTTCATTATAGTTCAGTGGTAAAATAAGTTGAAAATATGTAAATAAACACAAACCAATGAAATAATTTTATATGTTCCTAACTTTTACCATCTGTCTTGAATATTTTTTTCTAGTGCACTTAGAGGCTGTTGAATGCGGGCCCGGGTGTTCTTATCACAGCGGGGTATCGGGTATCACTTTGCCCTCAGGGTCACTGGCTTTGTTGTTAGATTCCAAGCCATAATTTATTTATATTCCAACACCAGTCTTTGTCAGCAATGAATTAGTGAGATGTTAGGTGCTACCCTGATTCTTTACCTCTGATTGATGAGTTGACTTAAGTGGGTGGAAAATAAATGCATCGTGAAGTTCAGTTGATAAAAATTGCACTTTTGAAGAAAAAGTTTGGGATGGAATATTCCAGCGAAAGCTGCGTTGGTTTGGTACAGGGTGTATGGGTAGGGCTGAATCACATCGCTCTGATGACTGATAGAAAAAAAAAAAAAGCTGATTAGCTTGAGGAGAAAGAGCTGCCACTGATCGATATGCTTCACAGAGTTGCATCTGCTCAACCGTTGCACCTGGCACTTTGTTACTGGAGGGGAAGAAGTTGCAGTACAGAAATCAATGCGAAGTGGATTTTTCCTTTGTGTATGTTTGAAGATGTTATCAATACTTTATCATTGTTTTATTTTATAATTTGTCCAATTTCGAAGCGTAGAAAATGATCTATATTCATTGACACTTCACAACATCGCAATGGATTCAAATTAATAGGTCCTTAAAATCAAGTTCGTTGGAAGGTAGTACTTCTTTTTTATCCTACTGTTGCTCAACATTTTTACCTTTTTCAATGATGTTATATACTTTTTATAAGATTTTTATTCTTTTATCCTATATGATCATGTTCTTAGAGTATTGCATTATTTGAGAATCTTTTTTAATGAATTGTTTTCTATTACTAGTACATAATTTGTTTTCACACTACTAAGAAATGATCATAGGTGGATATTTTTATTTTAGTACAGTCCACCTTTATTTTTATTTTTTTCAAAGAGAGCTTGATCTAGGAAAATCCCTCTTTTTGAAAAATATGTATTATTCAAAGAAATAAAAATTAATAGATAAGATTGACTCAAAACAACCCTTTAGGTTGTCGTATAATGCCTATTGCTCATAGGACTGGGAGAACACACAATGACGCTGATGCCCTCTCAAGTCGGCCATGCAACGTAGAGTACAAGGATTGTACAAAAGCCGAGAAAGAGGAATGAGTCATTGATGTACGACTTAGCCATGTTGGCTCAGGAGGAGACTGGTCGACGGCGCAGAAAATTGATCCTATTCTGACTACGGTTGGATTTGCTGAGGACTACAGAAGAAATTTTCGGACCGCATTAACATAACCAGAGATAAGATGCAAGCCCCAGGTATGATCGAGCAGCAAATACAAGAGATTTACTGAAGGACAATTGGTTTTACAATTCAACCCACAATGCAAGACAGGGTTATCCCCTAAATTGCAAACGCTCTGAGAGGGACCTTACAAGGTGATTAAGAGATTAAACGACGTGGTTTCAGGATACAGATATACCACAATCCGAGGTCTAAAATCAAAGTGGTTCACCTAGACCGACTAGCCAAATATGGCAATGGCGATGTTGAGCCTATTCAGGATGAAAAGGCTTAAGTGGGCGGCAGTGATGCGAAAACTGCGCAGAGTTAATCACACATTTATGAACTACGAAATAAGTGAAGGTAGCCATACAGGAGGGGTGGCACCAGGGATGTTCAAGGCGACGCCAGTATGGGACCAAGAACATTCTGGACCCTTTATCTTTGAACTCGCCGCCCACCTCAACGGGCAGTTAGTTCTCAGTTTTCTTAGTGTAAATAACAGTATTTTTAGTTTCTGTGGAGTACCGCGTTTTTGTGAAGATCAGTGCAGTGCCGTGTTTTGTGAGCTTCAGTGATTCACATGACCGTGAGATGTTTTACTCTGGAATATTCTGGATGGTAGAGGAACCATCTCCTCTCTATTATTAGTATATATATGGTGGTTCATTTATTTTTTAATTGTCTTTTGCATTACAGTTCCTCTGGTGTGCATTTCAGGGTTTTCCCTCCACTGTGATACGTTAATATATTTTACCTATCTGTAATTTTTTTTGTTTTTTAAATTTTCTTTATATTTTTTACCTTTCACATACGCTTATCGTTTTAACTTTTTAAATTTTATTAGTTGACTACTTATTAAATTGTCTATTTTTTTTATCCTGGATTTATTTTGGTTTTAATTTTTTTTATTTTGTGACTGTTTTTTACACTGTTGGCCACGCTATGATTGTTAGATTGACTTCAGGTTTTTGTTTGTCAGCAGGCACTGACTCTGAAAGTTCACTTTGCATAAAATTAAAAACAATAGTAGAGGACTAGACTTTTTTATTGATCCTTATCAGTTCTTGTATTGTGCAATAAGAAATGAAGTTATCAGTACGTATCACAATATACTACTCACAAGTAGTAGTGAAGAATAATTTACCAAGTATGAAAAAGTGTGTAGCGCATCGTCAAATAAATTGTCGAGTGATAAAAACCCAAAAGTTTTTGTGCTTCATGTATAAATATATGGTTTTTAACAATTCACTTTAAAGTTGTAAGTATTGAAGTATTATTATTAATGAACATTATTTTAAGTATTAAAGTTTTGAACGTGGTCATCTTTTTGACTACTCATTCAGGATTGACATCGAGAGACGGAGGGTGAAACTTATTTCAAATCCTCTCAAGTAGATGACTTGAATTGTACTCACTGAATGGAAATTCGATTAAAAGTCTATTTATTCCTCGTATAAGATGAGTATGAAGGGGCTCCAATAATGGATTCATGGGGGTACCGAGTGTTGACAGATGGCGAACCGGATTGGTACTTCTGGAGATTTTCAATCAATATGGAGTAGACCCTCCTGTATGTGCTCTTGAAAGGGGAAGTGAAGAAATATATCTGTAACAATATAATGTGATTATTCGTACGATTATTAATCAACTCGGAGCATAATTTGTCTCAATATATGGAATCGAGTTAAGTTTTGATTGTCGCATCAAGATTGTTAAAAAGCGGATACGACGATGATGAGATTATAAATACATTGGCGTCCTTGGCGTAAATAAGTCTGTCCCAAAGTTATTATAATGTACAAAACAGTCCTCTCCCTTTATTGATGTGGACTATTTTATGACACTCCGACAAATCGACCTCCATTGCTGCCTACGAAGTTCTTATTCTCGAAGTATCCCCTGTGAAGAGAGAGCTTTGTATCGAGCAGCCCTCGGATTGTAATTATTACCATTGAAGTTACCATTGAAATTACCATTGAAATGTACAGGAACAATGTTTGATCCCAGATTAATACACCAAAACTGTTCTTTGGCTGTTACCATTAACGCAGGGCGATGATGTACGCTGAATTCTCTATTTGACATATAACATAACACGTTAAGGCAAGTCAACTACTGCAGTGTAGATGGAACGTAATGTGAACCATTTCACCAAATGCCAGTCTCAAAAACTTGAAGTAAAACGTTAAAGAACAACAATATTTTTGATAGGATATCTTTTTTTTCCATGGTTGCTTTCCACCTAAGTACTCAATCTCAAGCAATCCTCTCGTCTCAAGTCAAGACTGAAATCCTCTTTTGAATGCCAAATCTTTTTAATGCATTTATGGTTTGTTAGCTTCACCATTATGCTAGCAAGGGGAAAATCGTTTAAATCCTTAAAATTCTCTACTTTGCTAGTACCATTTTAGCCAGATTTCTTTTTTCATTTTCTTAACTCGTCAACTAAAACTGGATTGAAGGAAGATGATGTCAAGCCTTAATAGACCTTCTGAATATCACATATTACTTTAGTTAGACAAGCGGAATGTCGAATCTAGGGAGTTTACGTTTTTTTGTTGTAACGACAGTCAAAATTGTTTGGACGGACTTCCGGTGAGGAATTGCTTACCAGAAGACATGATAGCCAGTATAATCAAAGAAACCCGATGGTCTACAAGGACCTCTCTACTTTGGGGATCTCTCTAGCAGATGACCCCAATAGTTATTATACTGAATTTAGGGCTCAAAGAGAAGAAAATAGGTCTGGGGAAGAGAGGCAGAGAAAAATAATTGGAGGAAGGAGTGAACACGAATATAGAATCATTATGTAAAATGGATTCATTTATGATGGATGGAATGGATGAATTTATGGATATGCATTTTGAGCTAGATACGAAAAAGAGCAGATACTTAGAGAGCTTCACAAAAAAATGCCCCTGGCAGAGGTGGTTTGATATCTAGAGAGGAATATTTCTCGGCGTACGAAATTTCAGAGAACACTCATTGGTCTATTTTGGTGGCAGAGGCTAGTTCTAGTAGTAATGCAGTCGAAATTTATAAGCAAATATTCATGGATAAAAGGACCACGAAGGAGTCGCGCTGTAAGTACAGAATGGGCATGGTCCTAACACATTCCACTTGTTAACCAATTGTTGATGCAAGGAGCATGTACAAATTAATGTTTTATTTGTTTAACAATACTGGAATAAAGGAGTAAAATGAAAGTACAGAGTGCTTAGTAATTTTCTTATTTTAATCTAATATTAGCAGGAACACGATGATAATGCATTAGACACCTGTTAACAACCCCTTACCTTCTTGGAAACCAGTACAGAACAGAATGCAAGCTGATATATGTTAACTGACACACGATTTATAATATGTGAGTCTATTGTTGGATTGAAGATGTGTTTGCAATGTTTTTGGTCATCGCTGGTCATTAGGAAAATAAAGCTGTAATCCTTCTACTTGCTGGTAGAAGACTCATGACACTCGATTATGACATATACATGGTTGTTGAGCGATTCAGGTGTGTGGTGCAAATCTCTTAGTCTATGGTGGTTAGGTTAATATGTTGTCTAATTGTTAATCAGTATCGGGAGATTTAACATCATATGTATCCGTTATTCAATACATAGGAGAAACCGGTGGATTGGTAACATGTTATTTACCTGTTAACAGGGGGCGGGTTTCTGTTCTGAGCGCTATCTCGCCGAGAACCGATAAGGAAGAATAATCGGTCTCAGTCACCGGGATTACCTCCCCTTGGTCTATTTACCCGTCCCGACCCCTCCCAGCATCCGGGCAGAAGGGTGGGGGTCCAAGGGCGGTATAAATATTATCATTATGTGTATATTGATTTTTGGCGGGAAGAGCGGCGGGCGCCGACAGATGGCGGCAGATTCTCGTCATTTGCCTCTGTTTTGGTTTGGCTTCCATGTCGCTGGGTTCATCTCATCCCTTTCCTTTCTCACTCTAGTTATTAATTGCTCTCAATCTGCATATAATTAAGATTGAAGATCTCGCTATTAAAATATTTCTTCATTAAATATTCTTTTTGCATTCATTAAAATGGGGTTGAATTGAGTAATTTATACTATAGTTCCCATCTATAGTTTCATTGAACATATTTTCTTCATTTCAATTATAAGTTGAAAAGAGAAACCCCAGAGTCGAAAATTACATAAATCTAGTGACAACAAAATTATAATTAATTTAAGTATAATATTTATTTTAAATTATATTTACTTCAAGAATAATTTAAACAAAACATAAATAAGAATTTATGTGATAATCATAAAATAATAGTAATGATTAATTATATGATTTATAACGGTTTAAATATCACTACTTACTGCCTGACAGTATTTATCGTTTTGACGTATTTTTCTCAATCATTCGTGAGTGAAAGACAACATATGGTATACATTTTGTGAAAATATTTGAACTAATGACCTTCCGAATTTCAAAAGTTTTCATTTAATTCGGATATTAAAAGTGTCATTGCAACTATAATTTGGCGTTTTCAGCATTCAGTATACCACAATACTTCCACGTGCGAATTTCATTGATAGCTCACTAAAGGACTCAAGCCCAGTTGAAGTTTAAACTTTTACTTACAAAAGGTTGAAAGTCATTGAGAAATTGAAAATAGTATATGACATTGTTACGTTTATTACAAAATCAGTAATAAACGTTGTTTATTAGAGTTCTTTTGGGTTGCAAAATTAAACACACACAAACTTCAGAGTTTTTATCACTGCACAATTTATTTTACAATGCACTACACACTTAGTCAATTATTCTTAACTCCCAGTATGCACTGATAGCTTCACTGTTCTTGTTATTACGTAGTCGAATAACTCACTCACGATCACTGAAGCTCACAAAACACGGCACTGCGCTGATATTCGCGAAGTTAACGGCACTATACTGTTCTTCACATAAAACACTTTACTGCACTGCAACTATGACGCACTGTTCACTAAAGCTGCACTGAATGCACTATTGATCTCTTGAAGAGAGCTGAGAACAAACTAAAACTAGTGGTGGGCGGATCCTTTTATAGATTGTCGGGAAACATCAAAGGAGAATTGTTTGGACTCTTCTTGATCTGGACTGCTATTGCCGAGGACGAGCGGGACCATATGGCGGCACCCTTTGATCTCCTCAGTACTTCCCAAATACCTGACTATCGCTGTTTAATTTTTAATGGATTTAATTTTCACAACAATATGATCTTTTTTAAATAACCAAGAAGTGAGAAATCTTAGTCCACTCCACCTCTATGATTCAGAGGTTTTAATAAGGTATTTCTACCTTCTGAGTTGGTATTCTGCCAGGTGGAAGTGACTTCTAATGTAGGTACTATGAAAAAATTGGCTACGCTTCCACTATGACAATTTATTAAAGCGGCAGAGCGCTATCGATGATGTGCATCATCGTCAGGCTGGACTGTCCAGCTCCAAGAGCCGTCAGGTCAACATCGAAGGCCTTCGGGCACTGACGATGATGCATAGAAGGCGCTTGCCACTTTAATAAATTGTCATAGTGGAAGCGTAGCCAATTTTTTCATCCCACCTACATATATTTCTACTTTCTTAACTATTTCTTCAGTAGGTTCCTTAAATAATAATTTAATTATTCTTCTATGAAAGAAATAGGACTTAAGCCGTTATATCCGAAAACTATCCTCTCCATGGTGAGGTTTCCTTATACGACACCACAAATATAACCCAGTATGAAGAGATAAAACAAATTGACTCTTATATAAATAATATTTAGATTATTAATTATTGGCATTGTATTTCGTCCTAAAAATAAATACAATATAGTAGAGGGCTCAGGTTGGCCGTGCGAGTTAGGGCGTAGGTCCTAATCTCGCGTGGTAGTCCTAGAGTGGCGGGTTCGATTCCCGCCCTGGGCAGTAGAAATTTATTTAGTGACGGACCCATTAAATAAACTCCTTGAGCCCACCCTGGCTAGAAAAGGGTGGTAACCTGTAGATAACCCGGCCCGATTAGCCTAGTAGCATAAAGTGGACGTAAATAATAATAAACAATAAAATCAATACAATATAGTACATTTTTAATAAAAAAGGTTAATACATTATTTTTTAACTAATAACAGACTTGTGTATTAAGGACATTTTTTGGCCTGACTGGGACACGTGGTTTGTGGATCAAATGATGGTACGAATAAATCTAGGATTGAAAATGGGATTGTGACAGAAGATTTTGCAGGATATGAAATGATGTTATAAGTAATTTAAGAAGCTACCAGTACAATATAATGAATGATATTATGCGGGTAGAGGACGTGGGAGGCCTAAGGCGAGATGGATTGACGGCTACTCTTTTTTTTCAAGTACTCACTATTTAATTACTTGAAAGTAGTCACTTACTCCTGCAGTTTCTTCAATGGGGTTAATTACTCCTGTAGTTTTCTACTGACTAGTAATTGCTTCTTCTCTTAACTTCTAGCTGGTAGTTTGTAATTAACAATGTTGAGTACTAGTCAGAAGAACTAATTGCAATATTTAACTACCTACTACTAGTTATAGAAGTAGTTACTCATACTTTTAGCAGATTTCCCTCAAGGGAAATAAGCTGTTGTACTCATGACGTGATTTTCGAAAAAAATCGTCAAAAGACCATCAATACTGCCCAGTAGAGATGAAAATGATTCCGGCTCAAAATTGAGTGTGTGTGTATATATATATATATATATATATATATATATATATATTTGTCTCTTACCGCTCTAGCTTTCGCAATGTTTGTTTAATCGTTACGAAACTCGATATATAAGTGTTTTACGTTATAAGAAAGATTAAGTTCGTTAACGGCTGAAATCGGACTGGCGGGAGCGGAGAGGGTTAGAGGGGAGGAATTTCGAAAATTCTTAATATCTTCGTTATTATGGCGTTGGTCCGAAAAATTGTATAGAACCAATCTTATTGCAAATGTAATGTTCTATAAATGTTGTTATGCACGTTTTTTTTCATTATCTTTAATATTAACCGAAATATTTGCCTGTTTTAGTTTTCGGCATTCAGTAAACCCTCATTCCTACTCATGGCATATCAACAATAAACTGTTTTATTACGAAGCACTTTATTTGAAGCATAAATAACACATATTGTTCTCATGGAACTTTAGGCCTTGAGATAAATACAAATACGTTGCCCAAGTGGGAAATCTGCTTATTTTACGCAGCCCCTGCGAGACGGCCTTTTAAACTACTGTTAAATAGATTGTTATTTATTTATTAATGTCCACTTTCAGTTACTACTGCTAATTGGGACGGGTTACCTACATGTTACTACTACCCTTTTCTAGCCAGGGTGGTAATAAGGATTTTATTTAATTAGCCCGTCAATAAATAACTTCCTACAGCCCTGGCGAGAATCGAACTCGTCAACTTTAGGTTTAATGTGAGCAACTATTTATGAGTAATCAATGTTAATGCTGTTAAATAGTAGCACATAACAACTAGTGCTATCCAAATTGTTGATGGTTATAGGAGTGTTAAGTTCTGCTCATATTTGCAAGGAACCATTTCATCAACCTTTATGCATCATAAGGTTTCATATTAATTATTATACTTACCATAATTAGAAATATTGGTGGCTTTACCTAAAACTTTGAAAGAGTCATGTATATCTTGGCATGCCCCAATAAGAATAATTAACAAATAAATATCACCGTTCCATTGGTTTTGTTCAGAATTAGTTTTACTTTGGGTAGGAGGGTTTTGGATTTTAGGTTTGGTAATGTATTGTGAGTTAAAATTGTCACTTCTAAGTGACGATCCTTTGGGGAAGTGGACAATTAATGGTATTTAAGGTTTTATGAACTTCCCTTCTTGCAGATGATACTGCAATCTTGACGTCCAACTCAGACCCAAATAAGGCATCCGCATCTTTACAAGAACACCTAACTCTACTAGAATCCTGGCTGACTCAATGGAGGATCAAGGTCAACAGCGGCAAATCAAGCCAGGTAATATTTACCCTCCGACGTTCCATTTGCCCTCCAGTTACACTCAATAGCGCACTAATTCCTCAAAAATCACAAATTAGGTATCTAGGACTCACATTAGACAAACGAATTAGAACTTGGAAACTTCACATCACATCAAAAAGACAAGAATTGAATCGACTTTACAGACGTCTACTAAGACTACTTGACAACAGATCTAAACTAACACTACATAACAAACGATTGATTTATACAACGATACACAGACCAATATGGACATACGAACTTGAACTTTGGAGTTCCAGTAAATCTTCAATTGCCTACAACATCCAAACCCTCCAAGAATACTCCGCAAAATTACTGATTCCCCATTTTACGTATCTAACTTAACTCTCCATAACGACCTCAACATTCCTTTTGTCGCAAAATCTCGATAACAGAAATTCCACTCTCTCCTTCCCGCGCACCCTAATCCTTTAGTCGAATCACTTTCATCTAACCATATTCCAAAAAAACCAAGACGACGTCTGAAGCGTAAGTGGACCAGAGATCTTCTTGTGTAGTGCACAGAATAACTCCAAATAGTACAATCCAATGTTCCCTCCAATATGGGTATTGTCAATGGACAAATTCCCACCTCAAGAGAATAATCACGCCAATTGTTATATCATTCATATCATTTGATTTTATATTTATATATGTTGTTGCAAATAAACGAATAAGTATTCAAAAAAAAAGAAAGTTTTTTTGGCTTTCAGGGTTGCTTTTGCTTGTTCAAATAGTTCTTAATCTACTTGTCATTCCTTTGTTGAAATAGGTTTAGAGAGATAAATTAGGGCAGCCGATGGGGAATTATGCTGTGCAATTAAAGTACTGATCTTTACTAAAGATATGATGAGAGCTTTGAGCGGTAGTTAACCCTTTGAGCACTCGATCAGTCCATTCTCCGGCTGGTGAGTGCGTAGATGTAGGAGCTAATAGAGGAACAACCCTCTTGGAGGGTGGATCCACCCTTAACACTGGGATGAATCAAACAATTATCATACGGTCCTTTTAATATTTCCCTTGCACGTGGGCAGCCCTAATGGAGTTAGGCTACACGCTCTCGGTCACGTGACCCCCCTGACGTCACATCTACCCCAACAACTGTTGCAAAAGACCTCCCCCCCCATCCCTTGATTTATGGCGCAAGTAGCGGGGGCGCTGTGAAAGAAGCGATGCTCATCCCCTCGCTAAGAGATTCCTCCCATCGATTCCTAGTTGGAGTCTGAAGCCTCGGAGAAGCACCTTCCTGGATATTTGATGAACGTTAAGTCCAAAGAGAAACATGGTGCGGTTTGACAATAGTAATATCTCACGGAGAATTACAGTCTCCCACTAGTATTATATATATATTTATTGCTCTTCCCTACTATTTCGCTTTTCTGCTTATCTCTTGGGATCATTCATAATTCAGCAGCAATATCCTTTATTCCAGAGCACATTCAGGAATTTTCAACCCAATACTACTATACATTAGATGGATATTACTTCATGATATGCTAGTACTTTGAAAATAACAGTGAAATATGCCAACTGAGAAATGCTGCTCAGTACTGCTGAAAGAAGGTAGATGTGTGACACTCCACCTACATTCAGTTTGTCTTGATAAACTTTATTTTTTCTATATTTATTAAAAAAATAAAATAAAAGTCACTCTGCATAATAGGCAAGAATCCTTCCCATAATATTTTTCTATAAACTAGTACTTGTAAGATTATAAAATTATTTTATTTCAATTATGAATTAGGTTATAGGAGGTATTCGAATATTTTCCTAAGTTGATATTCTGGGAGGTGAAAGTGACTTCTAATGCAGGTAGTGGGAGAAAATGGCCTCGCTTCCACTGTAGCAATTTACTAAAGTGACAGAGCGCTTTCGATGCAGTGGATCATCATCAGTGATCGAACGTCCTGGATGTTGACCTGACGGTCCTTAGAACCAGAAACATTAAATTTAAACAACAAAGACCCTGATACGCTCAATTTATACAATACATTATTTTTCTTATGCTGGATCCAATATTATTTATACATTCTTCAAATTTTATGGCAAGGGTCTCCAATAAAAGACTTTTTTCTTCGGTGCAAACTTTATTGAAACTGATCTACATGTTTTGTGACTTCTTTGCCACCTCTTCAGGGGCTATCCATTTCTGAAGGGCTCGTTTTCCTTTTACATTCGTTGCGACTGTTCTCACACAGGAGGTAGGTGATGTGTTTTTAATTGGAGACCCTTGCCATATTATTTGAAGAATATGCAAATAAATTATTTACATAACCTGGGAAAAATTATAACTTAACAGAAGTCCGGTTAAAATAGACGGGAATAGTCTTTAACAAGCTGTTCCACGTTTCAGATGAATTTTAACGTATAGATTTTTAAGGTTATTAATCTACTACATTATTATCTATTATTGTCTATTACATTTACTGATTCTATTTCCTTACGGGTAACTGCGTACCAATGAGTGATGCCAGATAGAGCTTCCATTTTATATTTGGTATTCTGGCAGGTGGAATTGACGTTTAGTACAGGTAGAGGAAAAAAATGCCTGACGGGCTTTAAAAACATCCCTGAAGGGCCTTACAACCAGACTGGTTCTAAAGACCGTCAGGTCAACATCCAGAACATTCGGGCACTGATGATAATGCACTGCATCGAAAGCGTACTTTAAGAAATTGTTACAGTGGAAGAGTGGGACATTTTTTCCTCTATCTGCATCATATATATATATATATATATATATATATATATATATATATATATATATGATATAACATAATGAGGCTCATCGGAATACTGGAGGCAACTAGTTCCAGGTCCTCAATGGTCCTCCGTACTCAACTTCCGTTGAGAGGGTTGATCAATCTCTACACAAAATACACGTGGAAATCTGTTCTGTATACATAGCTCTTGTTTGAGAGGCTTCATTCCACAGAGTAATCAAATACACTGTGAAACTCCTTAACCAGTCTGTTTCTGAATAGTAGAGAACCACCTGCTAAGCCAATTGAGGGAAAGTATTTATTGTGACGCCCGTAGCACAGTTTTTGCGTAAACTATTCAGGTTTTTCTGTTTAATTATCATTTGCAGATAACAGCTATATTTTATTAATGAACTAAAAATACATTTATACTAATGCAACATATTTGTACATTATTTGCGGTTCACCTTACTGAGATATGAAAGATTTGACTATTTTTCGTTTTTGAAAACTCCATTTTTGCTCTTCTCTAAAATATTTTTTTCTGAATTGGTATTTACCTTCTTCAAATAGGCATGTGGTTGTGTTGGCCTAAGTGGCAAGCAGTATTGCCAGATATGGACGGTCCTAATATTTGTGTATCCTATTCTACAGGTGGATATGAATAAAAGTAGTGAATGCAAAATTGTTTTGGGAAAATCCTTGGACTCTATTGCCTAAGTTCTCCCACCCAATAAGGTTCTGCTTTGTTAGAGAAACGTAATCCGAATTACGTTACGTTTTGCACAAGTTTAACATGTTAGGCACCAAATTAATGCATCGCTACAAAACTCGATAGAATTTCCACCAAATATGATTGGATGTGTTATGCCAAGGAGCTATGTTGGAGAATTATGTGTATAAGCTTTGTCTGAGAACTGCTACCCTAAAAACTTCTACATATATTTACGGAGTAATAAGTGACGGAAAGATTGTCTGTTTCTTATTTCCAACAAATTTGGGGTACAGATGTTGCAAGACAAAATTAAGAAAACCAAAAACGTTATAAAATAATTACATACATTAACCAGGTATTTTTGGGGCACGGCTGAGCATGGCGATAGGAACGCCAATAATGGAAATTTGCAATAAACATTTTTCAGTGGACGTGGTTAAGGTAAAATTGACAGTGAACAAAATTGTTTTAATTATGTCCTTACTGCAAAAGGTCCGTCACGTAGGGGTTACGTGCATTGATTTCTCACAAGCGTATTTGCATTTTTCTCAAAAAGTAAAAGTTCAATGAAAGCAATATTTAAACTTCAAATGAAGCATTTCATGATATAACAGCTTATTGCTAATATGACAGTACTAATAGTGGGGGTTTACTGAAGGCTGAAATCTAAAATATGCCAACATCTCGGTTAATATTGAAGATAGAGAAAGCATGTATATAAGAAAATTTATGGAACATTCAATTTCAATAAGATTGGTTCTATACAATTTTGCGATCTGGCCCATAACAACGAACATATTAAGAATTCTCTCCCTCTAAACTCCCTTGTCGGATATCAGCGACTAACGAACTTTATGTTCATTTGTACATAAAATGTTTAAATATCCAGTTTGGTAACGATCAAACAAAAATTGCGAACGCTAGAGCGGTAATGGTCATATTATATAATTTTGAACGGACTTCATTTTCGTCATCTCATAGGTAGGATCAATGGACATTTGAGGAAAAATTCTCAAAAATCTCGTCATGCTTACGACCTCAATAGTTGATTCCTTTTAGGAATCCTGGATTTTTCGGTTTCGAAATGCGGACCAAATTTGTCCTAAATGGATAAAAGTTCATTCTTTCTTGTGAATTGCTAGATGAGGGATACGCCCCTATTTAGAGAACAGACCTGAGAAAAATTAATTAGGTTAAATGTAGAGAATAACCCTATATTTGGAAAATAAATAATCTTCACGCTTAATAGAATAAAGAAAAATTGTATTATATTTTTTAAAGTGTTAATTAAATGAATAAAAGTGTTAAATGTAAAAATTATCAGGGTGTAAATATTTAATTTAGCCAGTAAGAGAGGTCTTTTTAAATTAAATAGAAGTGCCTGTTAGAGACATTTATATATTTATGCCTTAACTGAAATAATAAAGATTGGTATGTGCGAGTCTGTGTATGTGTGTGTTTTTACGATTGAGAGGGAGGGGGGCTGGGGATTGAGGTGGAAAAGCGAACAATAACCGAGGGAGGAGGGTCAGCCAGATAACTGGTGGTTACATATTCATGAAAAGGTCGGTCTGGATGCGGTCCACTGTCAACAGGAGCCTGGAGTGGGTGGGGGTGGGGGCAGTGGTGGGGCGAGTAGGGGCGGCAGGAGGGCGAGAGTGGGAGTCGAAGAGGGGTGATAGGGGTGGTTTCAGAGGGGGTGGGAAGAGAAATAGTAGGTGTCCTATCGATTGTCAGCGGAGGGGAGGGAACCCCCTCTCCCCGGGATGAGATCCCCCACTCCCCGGCCCACTCTCACCCCTCCCACTCTGGGATGAGGCACTCTCGAAGCGAAGCACACACTCGAGGAGGAGGCGAGCCGTGTCAGTTAGCCACTCTCTCTCCCCCAATCAATACAACACAACACACTCCCTTTCTTTCCCCCTAATCTCTGCCCCTCCATCCCCTTGACCTCCTCCCACACCCCAACTACACAATACGACATTGGCCTTTTCGCTCCTTTTCTCTTAGCGCCTTGCGTCTTCAACATTCAAGGGGGAACTCAGTTTTAGGTTGGACATACGTTCCAGCTGATATTTACGTTTTTGGATAATGATGACCCATTATGCTTATGATTTCGATAAAACCCTGAAAATCATATTTTGATCATTGAGTTATAGTATTTATTAACAAAATATAGTACATTTAATTTCCAATAAGATTGGTTCAATAAAATGTTTCGATCCGACGAATAATAACCTCCTCTATGTATATATGTCTGTTAACGCTCAAGCAGTCGCAATTTGTGTCTGATCGTTACCAAACTTGATATTTAACCATTTCATATAAACATGAAGATCAAGTTCGTTAACGACTAAAATCCGAAGTGGGGGGGGGGTTAGATTGGGAGAATTTCGAAAATTCGAAATATCTCCGTTTTTATGCTTCGATTCGATCTTTTTTCAACTGTAATGTTCTATAAATGTTGTTATGTACGTTTTTTCATTATCTTGATTATTAACCCCCCCCCCCTACTCATGTCTTATTAACAATAATCTCTAATGTTATGAAGAACTTTAGTTGAAGCCTAAATACCAAATATTGTTCTCATTGAGCATTTTAATTTTGAGATGCAAATACCTGACGCACGTGAGAAATCTGCTTAGTTAACGCAGCCCCTGCGTGACGGGTTTATTCGAGTTACCTTTTATACGCAATCTTACCAGAAGTAACGGTTTAGAGAAAGGATAAAATAAGAATTCGTTATTAATATTATACGCCAAATTTTTCATTTCTTATCAAATGTCCTACAATTGTAGCTATAATTTTTCTTTAACTCGAATATTAATGAAGTTATTTTTGTACTTAATAAGTATTCATCTCTTCAGAAATGAAAAAAGTGTTCGCTACACCAATTTGAGTCTTTTTTTTTTCTTTTTTTTTCGGCGACTGCGATTTTCATTGAATATTTTCCATCATGTCTTTTACTTTACAGTTTCTAATTTTGATTACTGAGTTACAATTTATCTTTTCGTTCTCCACACGTTTTCATATTTTTCTAAGAAATGGAGATCCTTTTTAATTTTAATAAACGTTGTATAAACAGTACTACTTAATAATTGATAGGTAATTATGAAAAAAAGGACCTTATAAGAATCTTTAAATATTTTTGACGTATTTAGTACAATAGTACTGAAAGAAAAATCATTTGGAACTGTTTGTCGGTGGGTTTGATGATCTCTGGAATTAATCAAAAAAATTTCAGCTGTGGTGGGATGGGGTGGGGGCGGTTAGGCACTGAACGCTGCATTCGGTCTCAACAATAACTCTCCCTCTCTCTGGTCAGTAAAATCAGCTCTGGAAATACTGCAAGTTGATAGAAGAAAAATTAACTCATAAACCTTTTGAAATAATGTTTAAAGCTGTTAATTTCCTTTCGGATTAAAGTCAAATGCAACTCATTTTACACCCATCAACGAAAGGTCCTTGGTTTGGAAGGTTGTCTCCAGAATAGTTGGGTTGCACAAATCAAAAGACCTTGTATCCTGGAGAACCAGATATTCATGCAGATGGAGATGAATTCCCATCATCACAAAGTATCATCAAATATCAAAAAATAACTAATTAAATAAATATGGTGGCCCTATAAAATTTAAATGAGTAATTTCATGTAACAGCAATTGAGAATAATTTTTCTAGGTTGTCATGATTAATATACTACTAGTAAGTTAGAAGGATTCATAACTCCCATAGAGAATGACCAAACGCGTCATGTAAAACTATAGATCATGTTCGTTCTTGGCCATAAAATGGGTCAGGCCAATTGCACTATTATGCACAAACACAAATGTCTCCCTTACTATGAGTTGGATCGAAAAATGTTATATACTGAATCTTGGTAACTAATGCCTTACGACGATTTCCTTTTGAGGCTATTATAGATTTTAGAGCATATTACATTTCATATACGGTTATATAGGTTTCTTCTTAATTAAGAAAAAGGGAATAGAAGGTAAGTATCTCGCATAATTCAAAAACGGCGAGCTTTTGAAAGTCGAAGCTACATCCATTTGGGATTGCTGTAACATCTAATAGTGGATGTACATATGACTGAATTTGACTAAGGGGGGGGGGTTAGTGGGGGAAAAATATAACAAATTTCTCCGTACGTATTAGAGATACAAAAAATACACAAGCACAATATTGCTGGGCACAAAACTCAAAGCGGGTAATTTTTCCGATCCTGGCCATCTTTGCTTCAGGTAGCGCCTTCAGAATCATTCCTTTGACCCTGCTTCTTCAGACCAGCATAACATCCCTGTTCTCCTTGTTGCTAATGCAAGAGATTCGATAGCCTTGCAACATACCCTCCAGATCACTGATCGCTGAGAACAATTTATCTTTTTTTCGGTTGGCTTTACAAACCTTGGAGATCTTTAGCCACCATTACAAGCCTTCTCCACCTCTGCATATCACGGGCAACATTCCAGTCCACCACGTGGAACTCCGAAGCGTGCTTCTTCACTCTGTGAACCCATCTCATCTTTGGACTCTTGGCAGCTGTCGCATTCATTTTCTTGAATATGTAGCCGTTTGGGATGCTTTTTGCTAAATGTCCCGCTCATTGTAAACCAATCGACTGTCTCGTTTCAAATATAATTTCCTCTTTAGTCTTCATCCTCCAAAGCCCTAAGTCATTTTCGGCCTATAATGGCTCTAAAAACCATGAACTAAAAACCTTTGTTTCCAAGGTAACTGAAGAAACCGACCAGAAAGCGCGGTTGGCACTAGTTATACTTTGGTCGATTTCAGTCGTCGTTGATAGAGGTTACTGAAGCTCCGACGAATTTGAAGCTTTCAATATTTGGAAAGTGGGTTATATATATATATATATATATATATATATATATATATATATATATATCGAGGGATTCGTGATCAGTAGTGTTTTTACGTTTTTAGTTTTTACGTAGTGAGTGATCAACTGACGTACAACTCCTGTTATCCAAGGAGACCTGGGGTGGGTTGTTTCCAGTAGACTGGCAGACTCCATTTTATCCGGAGAATCTGTGGCTTTTAGTTCCAGCTGTCGCCTGTTTACGGACGGGATCTTTGATAGTTACAATCTTTAGTTATCCCGAGGTGCTGCCAGACGTATATACTCTTGTAGAGTCCCACTTATCCATAAGTACTGCGACACTAGCGCTGTTAGCAAACTTGTGAACTAATGTTCTCCCATGGTGGGGATATATTTGTCTGTTACCGCTCTAGCGGTCTCAATTGTTGTTTGATCGTTACCAAATTCGATATTTTGACATTTTATGTAAAAAGAAAGATGAACTTCGTTGGAATCGGAATGGAGGGAGGGGGAAAAAAGGAGGAATTTCGAAAATTCAAAATATCTACGATATTATTCTATAGAGCCAATCTTATTGCAGATTTAATTGCCTATAAATGTTGTTATATTCATATTTTCTCTATCATGAATATTAACCGAGATATTTAGATTTTTTAGTTTTTAGTCTTTTGTAATTCGCTATTCCTACTCGTGACATATTAACAATAAGCTGTTATATCATGAACCACTTTATTATAAGCTAAAATACCAAAATAGTTTTCAAGAGTCCTTTATTTTTCGAGATAAATGCAAATTTGTCGTGTGACGACGTCATCAATTGAGGTTTTGATGTCTTGAATCGAAAATATTTATTTCTTCTTGGGTATACCCGATATTTAACCGTTTCAGTCAACGCTGAAGATCATATTTGTTATTGCCTGAAGTCGGACCTGGAACAGTGGGGGTTTAGGAGGGGGAGGGGTAGTCGAAAATTCAAAATATCTCCGTTAATACAAGTTGAATCATGAAATGTATGTGTTGAAAACATACAAATATTTATAACGTGTATATATTATTTCACAAGTTTCAGTAATGTTCAAAGAACATAATATTTGTTTACATATAAAAAATTTTGAACGGGCCTCAGTTTCATCATCTCCTGTGTAGGATCGATGGACATTTTAGGAGATTTTTCGAAAATCATGTCATGAGAACAAAAATACAAATATATGGTAGTATCGTTTGCATGAGTGTATTGCATTTGGGGGAAATACTATTGTAGGTACAACTACAAATTAAATTTACCCAAATTCATTGTTGGATCCGTTCAAAGAGGAAAATGTAGCTGGTAAAGTTAAGTCTTGACCTGCCGATCCTGGTAGTTCTGACCCAGTAGACGAGTGTAAACAATTACCCTGTGTGTTGGTCACGCGAGGCACCGCCAGCCCTCAAACTCTCTCTCTCCTTACTATTCTTCTTTTGTATTCAACCTCACTCCATTCATTTATTAGCTCTCATTTTGTTCCACTCGAGGCATTCGAAACAAAAATAAAACAGATATACTAGAACGCAATGTGGTTATGTAGACGTCGATAAATTGGTGAGGCAGAGATCTGAGCTCTATTCACTTTGATTACAATCACAAAGAAAAATACCTCTCCAGGATAATAACGCGCACACGCACACACACACACACACACACACACACAGATATATATATATATATATATATATATATATATATATATATATATATATATATATATATATATATTGTTTGCAAAAACTACTTACACAGAGTTAATCACGCATTTAAGAAGTACGAAGTAGATGAAGGGAACTGACAGAAGCGGTAGGACTGTACCAGTTACGTTTTAGGAGGTGCTAGTCCGACAGAACGACACCGCTTTATCCACGGTCTTAATGGCATGGTTGAAAGATTTAATCGGACACCGGACGTATACCTCAGGAAAGTGGTTAGTACACACCAAAGGGATTGGGATGTGCATATACCAAAATTTCTACTGGCAGACCGGTCAGCCGTCTACGTTTCCATCTCACGTACTCCAGCGAAAATCCTATTTGGAGCAGAACTAAAACTGCCAGCGGATTTGGAATTTGGTGTCAAACCCCGGCTGTCGGAAGATTTGCATGGGCTTCATGCGTATGTCCGTTACGTTTTAATTATAATAGCCAGTGATAAGATGAAAGCCAGGTATGCTCAAGCAGGAAATACGGAGGGATTTACGGAAGGACAGATAGTTCTACTATTTAACCCGCAACGCAAGAAAGGACTATCGCCAAAATTACAAACGCATTGGGAGGGACCTTACAAGGTGACCAAAATATTGAATGACGTGGTTAACAGGAGTCAGATATATCACAATCCGAGGTCTAAAATGAATGTGGTTCAACTAGAGTGACTAGCCAAATATGTAAAAGGCGGTGTAGAGAAAATTCGGGACGAAAAGGCTTTAAGGGGCGGCAGAGTGCGAAAACTACATACATAAAAAAAGCACTCAGAGTTAATCACTTATTTAAGAAGTTCGAAGTAGATGAATGGAACTGGCCGATGAAAGCGGCAGGACCGCTAGCACCATTTACGTTCAAGTAGGTGCTAGTCCCCTCCTAGACCAGTCTGAGCTTATTCCTTTTGATCTTGCTGCCCGTCTATAAAAGTGGTACTGCTCACCCGACAGTTTAGTTTTGGTACAGTGTTTATGTTAAGAACGGAGTAGTGTCGTTTTTATGTGAAGAACAGCGCAGTGCCGCGTTTTTTTGAGAAGATCAGTGCAGTGACGTGTTTTTGTGAACTTCAGTGATTGTGAGTTACTGTACTGTGCAATAAGAAGTGAATTTATCAGTGCATACTGTGAGTAATAGTTAAGAATTATTTACCAAGTGTGTAGTGCATTGTCAATTAAATTGCGTAGTCATAAAGCTTGCGTGTTTAATTTTGAAATACAAAAGAACTCTAAAAAACGACGTTTAATATTTTTGTAATAAATGTACCTATATATAAATGTATATAATATATCTTAGAATAATTTATTTAGAGCTCTGAAACAAAGGCGATTTACTTTGGAAAATATGACAAAAGCAGAAGATTATAATAAAATTTGATTTGTACACCTTTAATTAACTTTTATCAACCCCCCCCCCCCTCCCTAAATCTATCTTGACCAAAAGAGTGGATAAGTACATGTTACTAAAGTTCTTAATATGAAATACTATAATCTAAGCCTAGACGTTTTTGAGTTATGCGAGATCCGTACATTCGTAGACAAAATGGATTCATGGAGGGGCAAAGCGGATAACTACCTTGAAATCTGAAAACCGAAAATTTTAGCGATTACAAGGAAGTACAAACAACAAAGAGTCTGGTTCTAAGGCCCGCTAGGGATCAACATCCACGACGTTCTGGTACTGATGATGATGCACTTCATCTAAAGCGTTCTATCGTTTGAATAAATTGTTTCTGTGGTCATTTGTCCTCTAACTGCAATTGAAACCCCAAAGAAATGAAATTAAATAAATCAAAGGTTTCGCTTAATTTAAAAGTATTTCCTTAGAAAATCTTATACTACATCTCCGTGGTGCAATGCATCTGATTGAAAAATGGTACAAAGTATAATCTATAGATCTTTTCACCATAAACAAAACGTATTCTGTGCGAATCTTTTATATTGGGATGTTTCTTGAAAATTCTTTTTTTCTCTTCAGAAGTAATATTGGAATATTCCAGTTCAAAAACGCAACATTCTCGCATGGACCGTTTATGTCTCTAATATATAGGAAAATATTTTAAATTTTTATTTTTACCTTCCTCAATACCAATATTCAAAATATATAGAGCCTATATTTTTTATGAAACACATTTCAACATTAAAAAGTACTGGAATTAGAAAGGATACACATAATATTCTTAAATACTTAATAGGGGTTGGGATTCAATGATAACATATATGTCTTTTACAAATTCCCGGATATAGAATAGAGGAATCTCTAGACAAATTCCTAAAACAATAACTGTACGAGCAATGACCGATTAAAACCCTTGAAGTGTTACATTGTGATAATAAACCACTATTGATTGCACAAACTGTCACTATGTGATGAGAGAAGTAAAAGCTAATTCCAGGATTGAGCTGTTACAAAGGAAGGGTCGAATTGAAAGGAAGGAGATGGCAGACTAGGAGGTAAGTATGAGGGTGAAGAGGATACTTAGAGGAAATCCACGGATCAATAACAGTAAATATGGGGTTGCGGATTGAGGGCTCTAAGCTGTTGACAAATCACTTCTAGGGGTGGTTCGCATTGATTCCATCTTACTCTGGTATTCTCCTCTACGTGGCGTAGTCCGGAGATGTATAGTTACTTCTGAGGTTCGCATTGATTCCATCTTACTCTGGTATTCTCCTCTACGTTGCGTAGTCCGGAGATGTATAGTTACTTCTGAGGTTCGCATTGATTCCATCTTACTCTGGTATTCTCCTCTAAGTTGTGTAGTCCGGAGATGTATATTTACTAGCGCGGTTATCATTGATTCCATCTTACTCTGGTATTCTCCTCTAAGTTGCGTAGTCCGGAGATGCATAGTTACTTGTGCGGATTGCATTGATTCCATCTTACTCTGGTATTCTCCTCTAAGTTGCGTAGTCCGGAGGTGTATAGTTACTTGCGCGGTTCGCATTGATTCCAGCTTACTCTGGTATTCTCCTCTAAGTTGCGTAGTCCGAAGATGTATAGTTACTAGCGCGGTTCGCATTGATTCCATCTTACTCTGGTATTCTCCTCTAAGTTGCGTAGTCCGAAGATGTATAGTTACTAGCGCGGTTCGCATTGATTCCATCTTACTCTGGTATTCTCCTCTAAGTCGCGTAGTCCGGAGGTGTATAGTTACTTGCGCGGTTCGCATTGATTCCAGCTTACTCTGGTATTCTCCTCTAAGTTGCGTAGTCCGGAGATGTATAGTTACTTGCGCGGTTCGCATTGATGCCAACCGCCTAACTCAACATAATCAAAGTTAAGTTCCGCTGGCGTTTTGGAGATTCTCCTATGGAAAGGTGGCCTAGAAGGTGGATTCCATCGTACAGACTAGTAGGATATATTCATATAACTCTACCCATTGCCAGATTCTCACTTATCGCGGGGGTTCCAATCGTCTCAATTCATAAATCCTATTGACAAGTAGGTTGCATAACACTAGCTCTTGGCAAGTGCGGTCCAATTGAATCGTATAATTTCATGTCTTATATCTATTGTTAAAAATTATGAACACTACTTTAAAATGGACTACTTTTAAAATTGGCCTGTGGTTAGTAGTATACCTGGCATATAACTATAGGTAGCTTTACACTTATCGAGTTGTTGCAATTTATTCATTTCATACAACCTATCTTTTAGTAGGTTGACTAACACTAGCTGTTGGAAGATACACACTTATGGAGTTGGATGCAATTTATTCATTTCATACAACTGATCGTTTAGTATTTTGTATAATACAAGCTTTTGGAAGATTCACTCTTATGGAGTGGGATGCAAATTATTCATTTCATAGAACCTATCGTTTAGTATGTTGCATAATACAAGCTGTTGGAAGATTCACACTTATCGAGTGGGATGCAATTTATTCATTTCATACAACCTATCGTTTAGTATTTTGCATAACACAAAGTGCTGTATGATTCACACTTATGGAATGAGATGCAATTTATGAATTTCATATAACCTATCGTTTTGTATGTTGCATAACACAAGCTGTTGGTTGGAAGATTTACACTTATCGAGTGGAATACAATTTATTCATTTCATATAACCTATCGTTTAGTATGTGGCATATTACAAGCTGTTGGATGATTCACACTTATCGAGTGGGATGCAATTTATTCATTTCATACAACCTATCGTTTAGTATGTGGCATATTACAAGCTGTTGGATGATTCACACTTATCGAGTGGGATGCAATTTATTCATTTCATACAACCTATCGTTTAGTATGTTGCATATCACAAGCTGTTAATGATCTACACCTATCGAGTGAAGTACAATGGATTCGTTTCTTACAGCCTTATAGTAGTCGAAGCATTTTCGTGGCTCTATCATAGGTGGGTTCACGCTTATCGGGTAGGTTTGTATGCTGATTTGAGAAACTGTTACTGAAATTGAATGATTAGTAAAAGCATCGCGTATTTTTAAATGAAACAAATTTTTCTTGGCTTAGGACAGAGTTCAGATGGATATGTTCCATTTAAGACTATCAGAATTTACAGAATAATTATTGCTTCTCCGAGCAAATAATTTGTTCATCAATCCCTAGGATGATATTTATTTTTGAAGAGAAATGATAAATAAAAAAAAAATCTTATAGTAATAATATGAAATTTTAAAATTATTATCTAAAATCGAGAAAATTTTAACCTCTTTAATTTAGTTGAATATAAACATGGTTGCTTATAATTTAAAAAATATTTTAAAGGGGCTCTCATTCCATGAATATTGACCCAAACCAGGGTTTTCTCTTCAAAAGCAACGTGAAATGTTAAATTAATTATTGGATTGTTTAATAACCCAATTACATCTCGTCACTGAAATGTCCGGTTACATGTACAATAAATGTAAAGTCATTCAATTTCAATACCCGTATAGTAAAATGTGACAATTGGACGAATTGAATTCTTAATGGTTTCCCGTCGAAATATAAATATCTGGTTAACCAAGCTCTGACTAATCCCTTTGTACAAACTTTTAAATAAATTCTTGTTTATTTATTATAATTTATTACTAATCATAGTTTTATTGACTTTTATAAAATATTTTTTGATTTCGAATTTAACATTACGCTTTGTTTTTTTTTTTGTTTTTTGTCTTTTATTAATTATTTATAGCATGTCCTGTATCTATTTCTTTTTCATGACTTTTCCCGTTCAATAATTTTCTCTGTTTTAATAGTTTTATTTAATTAGTTCAGCAGCAACTATACATTTAAATTTACTATATTCAATAATTTGGTGTATTTTTTACCATTTGGTTTGTTTGATGAAGGGTGTAAATTGCTACAAAGTGCGTGACACCAAAAAAACAAATGAATAAATGACCTTTGTAAAATTGCCGTGATTTTGTTTTGTGCGTAAGGATTGCCTATTGGGCGAACATTGACGAACTTATTATCGTTCATGAGGCCAAAAATATCTAGTTTTCCGGTTGCATCATCCTGGGATTCAAGGAAATATTATGATCATAATTCTCGCGATATTTTTATGTTTGTAGTTCATACGTTAATTACGGTTTTGTTGAGATCTTAAGTTTAACATTATGCTTCTCTTTATAGTTACACAAAACATTTTAATTAAATGTATATTATATATTTTGTATGGAACATGCAGATATTAAAGCCACTCTGTTCATAAATATTGCACGAAGGAAAAATGGGGGGGGGGATCTTTCCTCTTAGTTCAGTACTGTCATTTGTCCACAAATTACTAAGGACGAATACTCTTTTCCTTAAATTTCAATTTGCCTTTCGATTTTTGGGCGGTTTACTTTATTTTGTGCATTTTTCTTGATTGAGGCGTGTGTGTGTATACGTTTTCCAGCATGTAGTATCCGTTTTTTTTCTGAGACCCTAAGCCATATCACCGCTAGCACGAGCCAATTAGCAAGCTATTGACGGTCACTGCATCCCTATCCCACTATCAACTACATCATTATTTGTAGAAGCCATGATGACGTCCATATATAGGAGGCTGGAGCTGGAGGGATCCAGGGCCTAGCATCCAGGCCCTAATTATTGGAGGTAGCGACACGGAAATTGGGCTGCATACATTAGCTCAGATCCGATAATTAATTTATATCTAGGACACCGCCGCCTCCTAGATACTACCAATATGGCCGCCGTCACCATAGCAACCAGTCACTATATCATTATTTACAGAGCGACGACGTAACTATGATTTATTTTTCTTGTTAATATCCCATCACTTGGCAGTCAAAATACTAACATTATCATGCACCTTATGTAGAAGAATGAAGCTATGGCATTTATGGAAAACTCTTGATAAATCATTTGTTTTGGCAATGGCAAATCTCCTACACTACTTCTGTCGATTTCTTGTGTAATAGATCTTCATGAAATGTTGCATTTGTGGATCAAATAGGACTCATTTTCCTACCAGAAGTTTGAATTTACTACGATAAAAACATATAAATTCTGAATATATTATGAGGACTATTTTTGTTATTAATAAACATCAAACTTCGAAAGGTTTTTAAATGCGTAACTCTTTATATTTTTGGGCCTTCGATCCCCACTGATGGTATAACAGAATGGCTGAATTCTTTGAGGATTTCTGCATTTTTGTTTTATAATGGATACCGTTCTACATATTTTTGTTTTTCGTTTAAAAGTTTTGATTTTGTTTTAAAAGCCATATTTTAATATTACTAATATGAGTGGGTATTTACTTCTTAGTGAAAACATACAGGAAACTTCATTTGTCAATATATACACGTACATCACACATCACACATACAACACATAGTTATTTATTGAATGGCTTATTCC
Organism: Riptortus pedestris; assembly: GCA_019009955.1. NCBI lineage: Eukaryota > Metazoa > Arthropoda > Insecta > Hemiptera > Alydidae > Riptortus > Riptortus pedestris. The sequence goes on along the minus strand of CM032232.1, from coordinate 104,127,876 downwards.
CACCAACCTGCGGTTGTTGTAATGCCCGTCTTACTGTCTCACATCTTCTCTAAATAGAATTGAGATTGCTCTTCATATTTTTTGGTAATGAATCCGCAAATAGTACTGGTCTTCGGCAGTGAGCAAACTTTGCACTTTACTTGCCTAAAATCAGAATTATATTTTGGCTGAATATATATATGGGTGTTTACGAATTGTCGATCAGTGAACAGTATCAGTCAATTGGCTGTATAGAACTAACATTTTCTAAACTTGTAGAGGAAAACATTATTTAGTGCTAGAGTTAATCCAATCCAGACTGTTTATATTTGAATTTTCAGAAGGAGCTCGAAACTTAGTCACGCTTTGTTGTTGTGTATTGAATTCTGAAGCAAAAGGAGGACAGGAATTATATGAGAATCGATGACGACCTTTGCGTGCAGTACTTGCAAGATACTCATCGCCTGCCTATCATCGAGATAGTCTTACACCTTGCAGCAGTACCGTCACAAATCTTGGAAGAACCTTATGACGTCAAAATGCTTATTGGTCTGCACACCTCCTACGTCACTTCGCTCTATCAGCTATCGACCTGTGGCCACTGATTCGGTTTCTACCTTGGTCAACTAGCGGATTAATACAGTCATGTATTCATTAAAAGTATCCCACGCAGGGGCTACGTAAAGTAAGCAGATTTCCCACGTCATGTATTACAATAGATAAATGTACATATTGGTTAATGTTAAGCGAATAAATACATACATACGGTAAAAAAAAAATCGTTTAGTCAATTTTAATAATTAATTATTTATTTTAATTTTAAACCTCCCAACGGAAAGCGTCTGAATTGGACAGGTCTGCCAACAGCTGAGAGAACAGATAGATAGAAATATCGTCACCGGAAAGAAAAACAATTACTGAAATATATCTGAATATAAGATATTAATTTTATTGAAAACTATTTACTATATCTAGTACTGTAATTTACAATGCATCAGAAACATATTTATCTCAACCACTGACATTTTAATAGTCCAAGAAAAAAGAGAACAGAATTTGTATATATATCTCACAAAGTAAAAGTTGAATGAAAACAATATTTGGTATTCAACCTTGGAATGAAGTGGTTCATGATATTACAGAGTATTGTTTATGTGTCATAAGTAAGTCATAAGGGGTTTGCTGAAGGCTGAAAACAAAAAATAAATGCCAATATCTCGATTAATATTCAAAATAGAGAACAAAAGTATATAACTATGTATATAGTACATTGAATTAGAAATAAGTATCTCTCTATACAATTTGTCCATCCAATGTATAGTAACCGAGATATTTCGAATATTTGAAAATCACCCCTCTAAACCCCACCTGCCACCTGGCAGATTTCAGTCGTCAACGAACTGGATCTTTAGTTTTATGTAAACTGATTAAATTCGATTTTGGTAACTATCAAACAAAAATGGCGACGACTAGAGCGTTAATAGACAAATATATATCTAAAGTTGAACGGACCCCATTTCCGTCATGTCTAGCTTATTTCCCCTCTGCTAGGTGCTATTTGTTAAAATTATTTTAGTACATTTCGTTTAATGCAGAAATAAGTCCAACATTGAAGAAGGCCTATCACTTCTGCTTTCGGAGGAGGAGCTGCCTTCCTCCAGCTACGTCTGTCAACTGTGGTGTCGGGTGACCTTGCAACCTGTGATGAAATAGAGTTAGTCTCAGGTTGTCTTAACGTGTTGTTGGTTTTTGCAAGTTAGAAACATTTTAATATTTATTCAATATACAATAGTTTTACCAGAGGGATATTTCCATCTTTTTGAGCAGGTAGATTCTCCAGAATTGGCGTTTCTCATTTTAACCTCTTTTTCCTGAAGTAGAGGATACTTTTCTACAGGGTTAAGTTTTATGAGTTAATCTCCTTTCAAAAGGCCTGAGTTGATTTCAGAGTAGATTATATTAATAGTCTTTTATTGTGAACAATCTCATCATCTGTGAATATTGCTCATGTACATGTCTTCTGAAAATAACAGGATCTTCATATCCATGACTTTAAGCCTGATGTATTTCAGTTGTAGAGTCACCCCTTTTTAGGAATTTAAAAATTCATGTTCAGCTGACTGTAAGTACCGAGTATATATACTTTTAATTGATTTGAATTACAGAAAATGTTCAACTTAATTCCTTACTTGAAAGATCCGTAATGGAAGATGGCAGACTCGCTGCGGTCTTAACGTGAGTATATCTGGATGATTTAGGGTTGGTGCTGAGAACCAATCAGTTTTGGCCCTTACTCCATTAGGTGGCTATCTAGTGCAGCCGCTTTAATACTCTCTCCGACGGCCTGGTTGGTCGATAGTACTCCCTCTCTCAATCACTCTCACCTCTATCTCTCATACTCTCTCTCTCTCTCTCTCTCTCTCTCTCTCTCTCTCTCTCTCTCTCTCTCTCTCTCTCTCTCTCTCTCTCTCTCTCTTTCTCCTCTCTTCTCTCTCTCATCTCACATTTTTTTCCTTAATTTTCTTCTTTCTAATTTTATCCCTTTCAGCAGATTTCCCTTAAGCGAAATCAGCTATTGAGGTTGTACTCATGACGCGATTTTCGAAATTTTTCTTCAAATGTCCATCGATCCTACCCAGGAGATGACGATAATGAGGTCCGTTCAAAACTGTATATATATATATATATATATATATATATATATATAAATATATATATATATATATATATATATATATATATATATAAACTGCTCAAAAGTGAATAGGGATATTGGCTGTTTTGTGGTATGTATGGATCCTAGCATATTTTTTTTTTTTTTTATTATGAATATCATTAATATTTATTAGAAATTATTGTCTTTTTCCCCCCTTTAAAAAGAAATTTAATTAAGATCGATTTAATTAAAATTAATAGGATAAGAAGAAATAACCAATATCCCTATTCATTTTTGAGCAGTATATATCTATATCTATATATATATATATATAATTGTAACCTCTGTCTGTACATTGATTTTTTTCGCGAAATTTCACGATAACTTTTCGTTTCAAATGTCATAGACACCATAACTGCATTTTGTTTCTTTCGTGTATGTTTGTCTGTTTGTTTGTTTGTTACCTATATAATATAATAGCGATATTTCGTTTCCTATTATTTTTTCAGCAATTATGCACATAACAAAAGTTGTTTATTTTGTTATTTAAAGTAACTTTTGTTATATGCACTTTTGCTGTATACGGAAGTATAAATGAGTTATACGCTAATAACTATAGAGGGAGTCTACAATTTTATTTGGCACAAAAGATTCAACCGAACTAAATAAAACTCGGTATGTGAATTAGCAGTAACGCCTTCCTTATAATTAGCCCTACCAACATTTCTAGGGACGGGCAGGAGTGGGGGTAGTAAGGGAGTCCTGAAATTAAAAATAGTGATATTTCGTTTCCTATTGGGGTTTCCGGAAATATGCACATAACAAAAGTTGTTTATTTTGTTATTTAGAGAAACTTTTGTTATATACACTAGCTTCGTATACCGAAGTATAAAGGCGTCATACACTAAAAATTATAGCCGGAGTCAACAATTTTATTTGGCTCAAAAGACTCAACCGAACTTAATGAAATATGTATGCGTATTAGCACTAACGCCTTTATTATAATAAGCCATACTAACATTTCTAGGGACGGGCAGGAGTGGGGGTTGTAAGGGAGGACTGAAATTAAAAATAGCAGTATTTCGTTTTCTATTGGTTTCTCTGCAAATATGCACATGACACAAGTTGTTTATTTTGTTATTTAAAGTAACTTTTGTTATATTCATTTTTGTCGTATAACAAAGTATAAACGAGATATACACTAAAAACTAGAGCGGGAGCCAACAATTTTGTTGGGCACTAGCAATTGAACCGAACTTAAAAAAAACTCGGAATGTGAATTAGCATTAATTCTTCCATGATTATAAGATATATGAAAATTTTTAGGTCCAAACGGGAGTGGGGGTTATGAGGGAGGCCTGAAATGAAAAATTGTAATATTCCGATTCCAATTGGTTTTTCAACGATTTTCTATAAAAATACAATCATTAGTCAGCCGACGATGATTTCCTGGGCATGGCCGGGTATATTAGCTAGATTGTATATACAAAATACGTACATTATAGATGATATTTAATTATAATAAATGCTATCCATGATTAAGATTTGAATTATTCACGGTGTGTCAAACAGTGGAGAGGGAATGATTAGAGACTTATTTTCATTTATTCTTCAAACCAGCCGGAAGAGCAGTTGTACACATAGAAGCATTGCCAAAAACAAAATAAAATCTTTCCGTCTCAAATGATTTCCCGAGCGAAGCCGGGTACCTTGGCTAGTATATATATATATATATATATATATATATATATATATATATATATATATATATATATATATATTTGTCTGTTACCGCTCTAGTGGTCGCAATTATTGCTTAATCGTTACTAAACTGGATATTTAATCGTTTTATGTAAAAAGAAAGATCTAGTTCGTTAATGACTGAAATCAGACCAGTGGGAGGGGGGGTTTAGAGGGGGAGATTTTTGAAAATTCGAAATATCTCCGTTAATATACGTTGGATCGAAAAATTGTATAGAATTCATCTTATTGCAAATTAAATTTACTATAAATATTGTTCTATACATTTATTCTGTATCTTGAATATTAACCGAGATATTTGCATTTGTATTGTGTGTGCGGTCGGCAGGAGTGGGCTATGCGAGAGCTCTGGCGGCCGTTGCCGTAACTATTCGTTCCTTGTGTATAAGTTTAGAGATTCCTCATTACTGCCGTTGTTATTAGGCAGATTTCTAATACTTCGCGTGGGAAATCTGCTTAATTTACGCAGCCCCTGCGTGACGGACTTTTATTCCTACTAATTTACTCATCTACTCTTTAATATTTAAATATATTTTCCGACAGGCGGGGACTGCGTAAACTAAGCAGACTTCCCATTCGAAGGTTTGCAATAGATAAATATACATATAGGTAACTCTACTTGAATGTTAAGCTAAGTTTCGACTTGAGACAAAATCTCGAGAGAAAGTCTCGAGATTGGTCTCAGGTTCTTGTGCATTTGAGATCTCTTACGATCTCGAGACTGGTGCGGGAGATTTGATGGCAGTATTCTGTGTGACACCAAGATAGAAAATTATATTGCAGTTTGATTGTTTGTGGTTATAAGCATTTTTATTTTGCAAAATGGATTCGCGTCTGGTCCTAGCTTTTTTAATTACATATAAGATTGTACGAAAACGGAAAATTAAAAAAAAAAAAAGTGCTGAGTAAGGAAATGGTGGTCGAATTAATTTGGGTGTGGTTCAACTCTCATTAATGAGTTACGGTTGGAGGGTGCGCATCAGTTTAAAATTTTATAAATTCTTCCATGATTATAAGCTACATTACAATTTTTAGGTTCAAACGTGAGTGGGGGTTGTAAGAGAGGCCCGAAATTAAAAATAGCGATATTTCGTTCCCTATTGGTTTTTCAGCTATTATGCACATAACAAAAGCTGTTTATTTTGTTATTTAAAGTAACGCTTGTTATATTCACTTTTGTTTTATAACAAAGTATAAACGAGATATACACTAAAAAACAAAGCGGGAGCCGACAGTTTTATTGGGCTCTGACATTTGAACGGAACTTAACAAAACTCGGTATATGTGATAGCACTAACTCCTCCATGATAATAAGCGGTACCAACATTTAGGGAGGAGCAGGAGTGGGGGTTGTAACGAGCCCTGAAATTAAAAATAGTGATATTTCGTTTTCTATTGCTTTTTCGGCAAATATGTACATGACAAAAGTTATTTATTTTGTTATTTAGAGTAACTTTTGTTATATTCACTTTTACCGTATACCAAGTATAAACAAGATATAAACTGAAAACTAAAACGGTAGTCGACTATTGTATTTGGCATTAACGATTGAACGTAACTTAACATAACTCGGCATGCGAATTACCCTTAACTCTGAAACGATTATAAGCTACATTAAATTTTTTAGGTTCAAACGGGAGGGGGTGAGGTTATAAGAGAAGCCTGAAATAAAAATTCGCGATATTACATTTTCTGTTCGGTTTTCAGTCACAGTTGGTCTTTGTACCGTATCAAGGGAAAGGAAGTTTAATTCAAACATAGTTTATATATATATATATATATATATATATATATATATATATAACTGCATGCACAGGAGACGGGAAATATAAAAATATTGTTGCCAAAATTTAAATACATGAATAATCCTTCAGAGAGAGAGTCGCGTATTCTGGAAGTGCGAGATAGATCAAAGAAGCCGACAGAGGGTCGAGCCCCTACTAGGCCCACCCAGCCCAGCGTCGAAGTGTCCAGACAATTACCCTTTGATGTATGCCGACGACCTATATAAAGAACCAGCCAGCTGCGAGCGAGTCAGTTTTATTCTCACCTGTCTTGATGTTCACATCAGTGCGACTTAGTGCAGTGCGGTAAAGTGTTCCTATTAGTTTTTCGGTAAATATGAGCATAACAAAAGTTATTTATTATGTTATTTGGAGTAACTTTTGTTATATACACTTTCGTCGTATACCGAAGTATAAAGGCGTTATACGCTAAAAATTATTGCGGGGGACAACAATTTTATTTGGCACAAAAGACTCAACCGAACTAAATAAAACTCGGTATGTGTATTAGCACTAACGTTTTCATTATAATAAACCATACCAACATTTCTAGGGGCGAGCAGGAGCGGGGGTTGTACGGGAGGTCTGAAATTAAAAATAGCGTTATTTCGTTTTCTATTGGGTTTTCTGCAAATATGCACATGACAAAAGTTGTTTATTTTGTTATTTAAAGTAACTTTTGTTATGTTCACTTTTGTCGTATAACAAAGTATAAACGAGATATACACTTAAATCTAGAGCGGGAGACAACAATTTTTTTGTGCACTAAAGATTGAACCGAACTTAACAAAACTCTGTATGTGAATTAGCATTAATTATTCCATGATTATAAGATATATTAAATTTTTTAAGTCCAAACGGGAGTGGGGGTTATGAGGGAGGCCTGAAATGAAAAATTGCGATATTCCGATTCCCATTGGGTTTTCAAGGATTTCCTATAAAAAATACCATCATTAGTCAGTCAACGATGATTTCCCGGGCATTGCCTGGTTCATTAGCTAGATTGTTTATTCAAAATAAGTACTTTATAGATGATATTTAATTATAATAAATGTTACCCATGATTATAATTTGAATTATTCACGGTGTGTCAAGCAGTGGAGAGGGAATGATTGGAGATTTATTTTCATTTATTCTTCAATTCTAATTTTTTTTCCCCATAAGTCGCCCAACTGACCCTTACGGGAAAAAAGCGCATAGACGGTAAGTGCAGTTGTACAAGGGGAAGCATTACCAAAAATAAAATAGAATCTTTCCGCCTCAAATGATATCCCGAGCGAAGCCGGGTACCTTAGCTAGTATATATATATATATATATATATATATATATATATATATAGTTTTGAATGGACCTCATTTCCGTCATCTCCTAGCTAGGATCGATGGACATTTGAAGAAAAATTTCGAAAATCGCGTCATGAATTCGACCTCAATAGCTGATTTTTCTTAAGGAAAAACTGCTAATAAAACGTGAAATTCAAAGGATAGGAAGAAGAGGAACAAAAGGGTGAACGAATTATGAAACTACCGTATTCTTCTTTTTTGCTAAAATTTAAGCTATTCGATTGATAATAAACCTTATTTTTTCTAAAGCTTTATTTATTAAGAGATACATTTCCTTTCTTATTATTTTTGTTTCTCGTGTTAGGACAGTTAGATTACTCAACTTGTGCAGGAAACAAGGAAGAGTGAAAATCATGTTTATTATTTTACATAACTCAATGAATGTTCTTCTTGCAACAAAATTTTATGTTAAGAGGGGCGACCACGTAAGCCAATTTTCTTCCTAACATATTAGACAGCAAACTCGTATGTCAATTTTCATACTATTTTATCAAAGTTATTATATTATTCACCTGTAATTTGAAGTAATCTATCAATATTTTCAGTTTACTGAATGATTTTATCAGTTTTTATACCCCCCACCCACACATACGCGCACGCATGCACACAATCACGTACGCACGCACACGCACACATACACGATTCTAGGCCAGCTGAGACTTCTGGGTTTTCAAGAAATTTATATTTACTGGCTAATAGTTTCTTTTCTGAAAGGAAAGTGTTCTTTGATATCGAAAAATCTGAGGACAAGAAGGTTGGAAAAACGTTGTCCGCAGGTTTCGAAGTCGGATCCAATGTTCTGGGTCGTACTGTATAAGACGTTGCTGAAGAATATTGAGGTGGTTGCTTTTGCAGATGATTACATGTTAATGAACCGAGGCAAAACCAGAGATGAACTTGAGCTAAAGACTTAGTTTTAAAGTGGGCTGAGGAAAATGAAAATCAAATTTAATCCGAAAAAGTCACCGTATATGTATTTCACCTAAAGAAGAGTGGAAACAAATTTGGAAATAAAGCTCCATGGGAAAACGTGTATTTGAAGTAAAACAGTTAAATTATTTAGGAGTTGTATTGGATAAAACACGGAGCTGGATCTCCCATATCGACACCGTTGCTGGTAGAATATTGGCTATTGTAGAGGAAATGACAAAGATTGTTAGAGTTCAGTGGGGATTAAACTCTGAAGGTCTGAGACGCACGCACACACACACACACAGTTTTGAACGGACCTCATTTTCGTCACCCCTTGAGTAGGTCGATGAACATTTGAAGACATTTTACGAAAATCGCGTCATGCGTTCAGTAACTGATTTGTCGTCAGTGAAATGCTATGTAGTACATAAATCTACTAAAAAGAATTGGTATCAAGACAGAATGAAGGTAAGGATTGATGTAAAATGAGTGAAACGGGGGATTATAGTGAAATTGTATAATATTCTCCAGAAAAATCAGCAGAAACATTACCCTTAAAAATTATGAAATAAACTCTGCACAGGTATTAAGATATTTAAGAATAATAACTGATAATAAATTAAACTGGAATCACTTTTCAGTATATTTACAAAATGAATTATTATTATTATTAATTAATTTGTCATCTAATGAACGTAAATTAACATGGCGACTCCAATCTGGAGGATTTAATGTAATTTATAATCTGGTTATACTACTGGTATTAACCTACACGATATCAATATGGATATTGGGATTAAATAACATTATGCCATTCAGATTGAGTTGGTCCATGGCTCATTTAAATTATAATAATAAAAGAATATCGTACTATTTCATATGAAGTTGCTTATGTTTTGTCTAATTTGCCTCTTATTTCAAAGGTAGGGGATGAATATACTAACAAAAATAACTTTATTATTTGTATGAAGGAAATAAAAGCAGAATAAGTAATTAATTAATTACCTACCTAATTGCACTAGTGACTGATAATAATTTCATGAAAAACATTCAATTTTTACAGATACAGAATTTAAACTGATTGCAACTGGTAGTAAGGATGGGAATGGCGTGGCTTTCGTGATTATTATTTTTGCTGAATATGAAATAGATGATATTATAAAATGTAAAAAAAATAAATTAGGCAAACATCGTTTCTATAATTGGGTAGAAATGATTGCAGTCTTCCAGGCGCTGAAAAATGTAAATCAAATGTTGTTGCTACCAAATACTTGCATTCTTCTACACTTAACCAAATTCTTCTACACAAGCTAAGTAACATATAAAACAACAACTGGGGATCAGATTAGCCAAGTGAGTTAAAGCGTTAGTCTTAATGTCATATCATAAATCTAGAGTTCGAGTCACTCCGGGCCAATAAGAATTTATTTAGTGACGACTCATTAAATTAGATCATTAGTCCCACCCTGGCTAGAAATGGGTGGTAACCTATAGATAATCCGTCCCTATTAGCCTCACTTGTACAAAGCGGACGTAAATAAATACCATAAAATTTCTGTGAACATATAGAACAAATACGAAATAATTTGCACAATTTAACAATAGACAAACTTCGTTTTAAATGAGTCAAGGCACATGTAAGAGTTATGAGCAATGAAATAGTCAACACCATTGCAAAGTGTGCCTCGAAAAGTAAGGAAGATATAATTTAGAATAAATTTACTCCAATGGTGTTAGGATCTTTACTAAGAGAAAAAAAGTATTAATTTATGGTAGCAGCGGTGGAATCAAACAGATAAAGGATCTCATTTAAAATTATTTATACTTCGTTAAAGAGTAATTTCTTACTTATAAAACAAAATAATTATATTATTTTGCATTCATTCGTTACTCTATTCTACTATTTTTTATTGAAATTGTGTGCAGTACTCTGGGGTAGTTTCTACTTTGCTAAATCCCGTGATAGTAATACGGATTTTAAAGGTGATATTATTTTAGTAACTGTTACTTAAATGGTATTAGAAGTGATTGTCATTAAAATCATATGATTATTAAATATTCATCATTGTGTAAAGATGAACCTACTTCACCTATGTTTATATATCAATAATAACGAAAACAAAACTTTTAAATTATTTCAACAAAGAGGAATCTTAAATTCTCAACAAATATCTTACAATACTCGTGAAGGTGATACTTTCTCAACGAATGTCTTAATACTTTCTTTTTGAATAAATCATTTATAATAACATACATTTTATTAATATAACAATTACATTAAAATCACTATTTTAATTATGGGTTCTACCTTAAATGAATAATAAATTACCCATAGTCTATATAGCTTATACAAGTTATACTGTTTGAAGGGAATATCTCACCATTCTTCAGACTCAAGATTAATGTCGGTGAGTGGAATACAGGTATTCTATAGAAGAAAAGATTGAACTTCTTCCTGAAAGAAATAGAACAATAAATATAGCGACTTTTTCACCTTTATATTGGGAAAACGCAAGATTTGTGTAGGCATTAAGTTCCATAACCTCGATAAGTAGTCTCCATGGAATTGTTATGCAATTTAAATATGGGAAAAGAATCCACTACTAATAGTAGATATTGTAATTAATGTTAGTCAATGTACAATAGTAATTAATTGAGTGGTTGTTCTCTATTTGTATTAGAGGTCTCTAGGGAGAGATGTATTTTCTAAAGGCCAAATCTCTTTGCTCTCCTTGTTTACCATTCAAACTTATCCTCAGAATTGCCGTCTAAATAAGATTTGATATTTGCAAAGATTCAATTTGGAACCCCCTCATTTGCACCCCTGCTACAGTCAATCAGTACTTCTGGCGATAACCAATTTCTCTAGTAGTTGAATGTTATGGCTCGTGTCTAGGATAGCTTAGGCAAGGTTATTATAGAGCTGGAGTCTTGATAGATACGTCCAGACTATCCACTTTGCAAGGTGTGAAAAAAAGCATACCAAACGGGGTATGCAAACGGGGACGTCTTCAGACCCCGCATTTGGAGTTCGTAGATGCAACCGGGCTTTTAGGATTTAGGTGGAAAAGTGTATTCCTTTTGCAAATAATTACCATGTTATTAGTTTAAAATAAATTAATTCTAAGAACGTATTTGTCATGTTGACGTTCTTTTAAGTGAATATTTTTTGGATTCATCTCAAGACAATTTCTGAGTTATTTCGTTTTAAAGAAATGTTTTTAAATTTTTTATTTTTTAAATTTCAGAATCCATCCTTTTCCCGTTGGGTTGTTTCAAAGATAATTTTGTTTGCAACAACGTTTTTGTCGCAGCTTATTTAAATAAAATGTGCCGTCACTGAAATAAAGATTTGTGCTTTTTACGGCTAAATGATGCGTCAAATCGAAAAAGTAACTGATATAAACTCGTTTTATAATTTGATTTTCTTCAAGAATCCGTCATAAAAAGTAAGACATTCCATTGGAAATTCCAAAGTTATGGTCGCTGGAGAAGTTTTGGAGAAAGTTGCAAGGTTGAGTATGGACAAACGATTCTTCAGTGGTCACAATTATTGCACACCAAGTTTCAGCCTTTTATTAATACAATTGGCAATCTTAAAGGAGGTGGCACGGGAACTTAGGCCACCTTGTATATTCAAATATATATATATATATATATATATATATATACATACACACACACACACACACACACACACACATATAAAATGTTGAACGGACCTCATTTTCGTTGTCTCCAGTGATGAAAAAATGTTCAGGACATTTGAAGAAATTTTTTCGAAATCCCATCATGAGTACAACCTTAATAGCTGATTTCCACTAAGGGATATCTGCTAAAATGTTCATAGTGGTTGTTGTGCATCCTGAACTAAACCCACCAGACGTACCAAGAGACACAATATTCTACTCCTGGAGGTAGTACAGACAAACGTGGCTTAATGGTCTGAGGAAGGATGGTTGTCCGTGCTTCCAGATACTAGGTCGGCTGGGGTGTTGGTCAACAATGGTGGCGGCAAGAGGCCAAGGACTTCCATGTATTCTAGTTTATGGTAAATATTTAAGCAATGCGAAGGTATATACACAAATTGGGCGCTGATAGGAAGAAAGAGCGGCCAAAGTATACGATCGGCATAATGGAGGATCAGATGGCAAACACGAGTAAGTTTGGCACAAGAGCGATATGATCCATAAAGTTTGTTAGATCATTAAAGAAGAAACAGAAAAGCGGTGCAGGAGAAGAAAATGTTTTACTGGAAGGAATAAACTCAAAGAACTAATTAGACTATAGTAATTTGTAATTAAACTGACCACTTATAAGATATTCTAGATAATCTAGAAACCGGGAATTGAATGAGTTTCATTGATAACAATATCAGAGTTAAAATATTGTAATGCTGCATGTATCTACGTTGTAGATAACTTCTGATAGTAGTATTGCTAACAAAAAAAACCCTCTTTTAGCTATGCATATTACTCATTGAGCTTTTCTATGGCCATTGCTCTTGGCTTTTGTATCCAAGATTCGCATTCATGAAGTTTCCCAATTCCTTATGATGCTGAGGGGACCGCTAAAGAGAAAGTAGTTGTCTGGCCCGAGATGTGGAAGCCTCGTCACCAGTCACTTGGAAATTGGCAGCTAGTTTACTTTAGCTGTGCCCTCTTATTGCCTACTTATGCAATATTTGGATTCTACGAAGGTAAAACTATCTTTAGAAGTGCCTGTAATCATAGACACACCTGAAGAAGGCAGCAGCAGCTCTGCCAAAGCTGCAATAAGGAAGATGCCAGCGAAAAGAATAACCTGTTAATGATATCAAATATTTACGCTAGGCGATACATTATTGATAATTAAATAAGGAGTAAAAGCCACATCTTCTTACTAAGCCTCCAAATTTAAACCATTTTGTTTTATTCAAGGTCCATTAGTACTATTGAAATTTACAATCAACTTCTTTTTTGTTAATCTTGAGTTATTTCAGCAAGATGGACAAAAAAGAAGTGGAAGAAATTAGGAATAAATCTGGTTAAGAAGCAGGATATTCCAAAGAAAAGTTAGAGGGGTAAGGAGGAAGGCCTTAAGTCTAATTAAATTAATGAGAAAACATTAATAAGGGAGGTCAGCGGGTGGAGGGGAGGTAAGTTGAGGATCAGGCCCCATTTAGACGAAGAAAGCTGGAGAAGGCGGTCGATAAGTCTGTCCCATCGGAGTAAGATGGAGAGTTTACAGTCTACAGTTGGGGAGGCTGTATGGGTCTACTTTGGGGGGGGGGGGGGAGGAAGAGCTGTATAGTCTACAGTAATGGGGGGGGGTTGCAGAATCTACAGGGACGGGGAATGCTATCACGAGATTGCGTGGCGAGGGAGCTAAAGGGGTAGCAGCTACTCTCGCGGCCTCAGCCCGGCGTCTGCGGCTCTGCCCTTATCAAAATTCATGATAAGAATGATATGGCGCAGGCGTCCTCCCCTCCCTTCCCCTCCATCCCCTCTACCACCCTCGCTAAATGTTTCATCCCCCTCAGAAGGGGGTTATTGTCCCAAAGCCCACACACAAACTTAACCCTCAACCACTTGAGCTTTCAAACGGCGCGCTCCGAACAGGTGGCTCTCTCTCTCCGCCCACCCTCTCAGTATTCTCACGCCTCCCCTCTCCTCATTCCATCTTCCCTCCCTCCCTTCCTCTCTCTCTCTTCCCTATACTTCCCGTTCCTCCCACTCTGTCCTCCCTCCTTTGCCTCCTACTCCTATCTCACTCTCCTAAATACTCCTCTACCAAACAGCCCCAAGGCACGTCCTACGCCCTATTTACTTCTTTGGATATTCTACAGAAGCCATGGCCTTTTGACATTAGAGCGACCCACATAATTTGTAATAGTAGTTTGGTGGAGAGTTCTTCGTGCATAGAAATAACAATATATGAGGCATCTATCCTTTCGATCCAGGAAGATCTCCAATAGCAGCTGAACGTGTAGATCATATGTGGGCAACTACCAGCCCCGCTGGCCGGATCCGGTCCTCGGTAAAGTTTGATCCGGATTGCGAGGCCTTTTGAAAAACCCAATGAAACAAAAATATTACACTACATACTCCAAATGAGGAAGATGAGGAGAGATTTGTGCGTTTGGCAGTACTTATAAACGCGAACAGTTCTTTCGATTGATGAAAGTTAATAAATCAAAACATCTTGCAAGAATGGCTGACGGAAATTTGGAAAATTATTTTCGTCTTTGTATCAGTAGAATTAATCCAAACATCAATGGATTAGTTTACCAAATTCAAGCTCATTGATTTCGGTGTCTGTATTTAACTTTCGTTGTTTGTAATAATTCCAAATTTTCCTCCGATTTAATTATAATGTTGTACCAATTGTTTTCATTTCATTTTGTTATTTTAATTTGCATTGTTATAATTTTATGTCTGGTATCTATCGTTAAAAATTATGAACACTACTTTAAAATGCACTACTTTTAATAGCGGCCCGCGAAGGTATTTGCACACTAAAGTTTGGCCTGCAACATGTCAAAGGTTGCCCTTATCTGGTATTGATATTGGGGAAACGAAATTGTTATGTTTCTTCCGGTTCCGATGTCGTCGACAAATTGGAAGTTTTCTTATGCCAACTAATTCATTACCGATTATCTTCTCATAATCGCGCTATCATGTGGCTAATGTGGAATCCCGTGGTATTATGTCGGTTTTTCGAATTGAAGTCCAACCAGATTACGTTGCCTATAGTAAAGAATCAAAGTAGTCTTAAAACAAATACTCTTGCTAAGAATAGAGCAAAATATTCTTATAAAAATGAATATATAATAAAATTTTAGTGGCCCAAAGAAAAAAAAACAGACTTGTATACAATCAGAAACCAACCACGCCGTGCGTAAAGAATGGCTTACTAGATGGAAACTGTCAAGTCAAAAGCTGGAGCTTGTAATGTTACCTAAATGTGAAATAAGTCCTTCACTCAAGGGCTGCGTAAAATAAGCAGATATCCCACGTGAAGTTTTACGATAGATAATTCTACATACTATAAACATACACTAAACACCACCGTGAATATTAAGTGAATAAATACCAATGATAATGAGAAATGATTTTGTCAATTTACATTTAATTTACAACAAAAGCGTCTGAATCGTAAACAATCAGGTCAGCCAACCTCTCAGAGCTGAACAGATAGATGGAAATATTCTAGACCGGAAACAAAAACATTTACTGAAATATATCTGAATATAACATATTAATTTTATTAAAAACTATTTACTATAGCTAGTGCTGTAATTTATAATGGATCAGAATAATTTTTCCAAGTATGATTAAGACCCACGCCTTAACTCTTATAGTTAACCTTAGCCTCAGGATTTTAAATATAGGTTATAATAAAACTCACACCAGTAAACAATTAATTTATTTAGAGTTGAGCATCTGATCACGTGGTTTTTTAAATGTAGATAATAATAAAATCTATGTGAAAAAATGCTCAATTCTAAATAAATTTATTTAAAAATTTAATAAAGAGTCACATACATGAAAATTAAGCTTGGAAGATAAGAAGAATGTTGAGCTCTGAGAGCTCTATGGGTCACTTGACCTGAATGCATTTATTAAGGAGTGTCGCCTGCGCTGGTTAGATCACAATGAGAGAATGCTGGATGATAAAATAATTTAAAGCAAAAAATAAATGATGAAGCGTCTCTTAGTGAACAGAAACGTGTATAACATTGCTCAAAAGTCAGTGAGATAAGTATTTATATATCAAATAGATTATAAAAAGATACTGCTTTGTTTTTGTTATTTGTCACAGGACCGAGGATAGAGAAAAATTGGAGAGATGCAACATAAGCGAGGATGACGAAGGGCTAAGGAGTTGACGGGATCTCTGAAGAGAGGGACAACCAAACAAAAGGAAGGATAACAAGAATGGACTTTTGACCACCTAGGCACAAATAACTCTCGCGAGTGGGGTGCCTAGTAACAATAAAATAAATAAATATAATTTCACAATTGGGGGTATATGTAGCGTGTAACGTGTTCTTCAGGAATAACTTTCTGTTATTAGTGGACTCGAATCAAAGCATCTCTTTTACTTAGGGCTTGCATATTAGTATGATAATATTTTGGAGGTGCCTATAAATATAACCTATGAAGTAGTACGTCTGCTTCCAAAAATGATTGCCTCATTTACTTCGGATGAGTAATAAGCTGGCAGCTTAGTCAACAAGGCAGATAGAATAAAACAAACCGTGCAATCTGCGCTTACCTCAGCTAACTATGAGTCAACATTCTACAGGAATGACAGCCATGTTGGGGCGTTATTAACTACAAATCCGATTACTAAAAGAGGAGGTTAGCTAAAGGCTGGAAATTGAAAAAATGTAAATTTCTCTATTAATAATTGAAACAGAGGTAACGCATATGGAACAAATTCCTAGGAAATTAAATTTGCATCAGTATTAGTTATATATAATTATACAATAGCAGATATTTGGAATTTTGATTTCGTTCCTCCCAGTCTGATTTCAGCGGTTAATCAACTTGATCTTTAGTTTTTCATTTATTTATTTCATTTAGTGTTACCACCGCATGACACTATTTTAGCGGAAGGAAATCGGCTATTGAGGTTACACTCATGACGCGATTTTCGAAAAAGTTCCTCAAGTGCCCATCTCTACCCAGTAGTGAGGTCCGTTAAAAATAATATATATATACACATACACACATGTTTATCTGTTAACGCTATTGCGGTCGCAATTTTGGCTTCATCGTTACCAAACTCGATATTTGTGTATGTAAAAAGTAAGATCAAGTTCTTTAATGGCAGAAATCGGAACATTGAGGGGAGGGGGATTTCGAGAATTTGAAATATCTCCGTTGCTATAAGTCCGATCGAAAATTTGTACACATGCAGTTGTATATAGGAAATGAAATTACCGATAGAAGTCATTATGCACATTCTTTCTCTATCTCACATATTACCTGAGATATTTGCATTTTTTAATTTTCAACCCCTCTTCTTTGTCATCGCACGTTAAGAAGAAAGTAACAAAGTATCATATGCTGAAATACCAAATATTGTTATAAAAATATCGTGTCTAGAGGAGATACATATATATACGATCTGATGACCTCCACCTACGTCTTTGGAATACTAAAATTAGAGTAATTGAGATAAAATGTATTCTGGTTCATTATAATTTGCAGTACTAGATATAGTAAATGGTTTGCGATAAAATTAATATATTTCAAATAAATTTCAATAATTGTTTTTCTTTCCGGTCAAGAATATTTCTATCATTCATCTCTGAGAGTTTGGTGACCTGTTCGTTTACAATTCAGACGCATCCCGTTGTGGAGGTTATTAAAATGTAAATAAACTGAAAGATGTCTCATTAGCATGTGGTGGTGTTAAGCGTAAAAGTATATAGATTTGTCTATTGTAAAACTCGTGGTAGGAAGTCTGCTTAGGTTAAGAGGATGCCTGCGTGACGATGTTTTTCATAGGACGCAGTTTAATCACAACCGTCACACACAATATTCTGGATAATTTCCAATAAAGGGAACGTCTTTGATAACAGTGTGCGGAACACCCTATATCAACATTTGCCTAGATATTCGACAAATGTTAAAGTGATCATATTTTCCTTTCTACTGCTTTTTACTTCAAAATTCCCCAAACCTCCGAAGCTAAAATCATAATTCAACAGATCTGTGATGAAATTTATTATTTGTACAGTAAATAATAAGTAATACATAAATAAATATCTTTCAATTAAGTAATTCCATTTATACAATGCGTTTTTGAAATAGTATTTCTGAACATTTAATTAATTGAATTGTTTAAAAGAAAATGCTCTTGAGAAAAGTTTGTCAGAGCCAATCAATGGAATAGAAGGGGGTGTTGTTTTCCAAAGAATGCCAACCTGTTGTTTTTGTTTACATGTCCTTGTTTTGGCCCCCTACCCCCTGACTGGCGGCACAACTTGTTGTTCGGATGCAACAAGGCAGTTCCGTCCGGGCTAGAGTCAGCAAGTAGGCAAAACAACGCAAGGAGTTCGTGGCATCCCGTCATCACAGTTTTAAGTTCTCTTCTTTCCGTAAACTGGAAAGAGGTAAATCTTATGTTCCACAAATACAGTGCTTAATATATATAATTTTACATAATGATAACTAATAGCTTTTATATTTCATCAAATAATCCATAATTTCTTTTATTTATTTATGGACATCGCATCAAAGGTGATTTGCCCTTTCAAAAGTCAAAATTTGTACAAAGTTAAATAACAAAAGTAAAATAGATAAGAGATAACAACAAGTAACAATAAAAAAATTCCAAAAAACAATGAGAAATAACAAATGTGAAATAGATAAACGTTTTATAAGTGAACATAAAAATTTTTCCGTCACGCAGGTGCTGCGTAAACTAAGCAGATTTCCCACGTGAAGTTATACAATAGAGAAATCTCCATACGAGAGCCGAACAGTTACGGCAAAGGGCCGAACTAGCTTTTGGCGGGAAACAGTCCCGTTACGGCCCAAATTTAATAAAAATGCAAATATCTCGGTTAATGTTTGGGATAGAGAATAAATGTATAGAACAATATTTATAGTAAATTTAATTTACAATAAGATTGGTTCTATACAATTTTTTGATCCGACGTATGGTAACGGAGATTTCGAATTTTCGAAAATCTCCCACTCTAAACCCCCCCTCCTACTGGTTCAATTTCAGCCATTAACGAACTTGATCTGTCTTTTTACATAAAACGTTTAAATATCGAGTTTGGTAACAATCAAACAAAAATTGCGACCGCTAGAGCGTCAACAGACAAATATATATATAATTGTGCTGATGTTTTCGACCAGGTTGTATTTATATGTGTGTTGTTCTTTTCGGAGTTTTGGTCAATGTTGGTGAAATGAATCTTAGTTTATGCCGATATTTCGAGAATCTCTTTTTCTCTTCTTCAGGGCTGTAAAATTACATGTACTACTTTATAATATTGCACATTGTTGTAAAAGGGTGTTTTTTCCTTATTATTACTTACCAAGACTAAATATATCTATAGACTATTATACATTCTTATTGCACTATGACATAGCAATAACCATTGTAAAATAATATAAGAACTACAGTACAACAATTATAATATAGTTTAACAAACAAATACACCATACTATAAATATATAAAACATACAAAAGGCTGTGACCCTGCTATGTAAACAAAACAAGGAAGGTCACTATAACCCTAGTCATAGTGCAATAAGAATGTGTAATAGTCTATAGATACATTTAGTCTTGGTAAGTAATAATAAGGAGAAACCACCCTTTTACAACAATGTATAACAACAATGTGCAATATTATAAAGTAGTACATGTAATTTTACAGCCCTGAAGAAGAGAAAATAAAGATTCTCGAAATATCGGCATAAACTAAGATTCATTTCACCAACATTGACCAAAACTCCGAAAAGAACAACACACCACACACACACACACACACACACACACACACACATATATATATATATATATATATATATATATATATATAATTTTGAACGGACCTCACTTTCGTCATCTCCTGGGTAGGATCGATGGACTTTTGAAGAAAATTTTCGAAAATCGTGTCATGAGTACGACCTCAATAGCTTAAGGGAAATCTGCTAAAATTGTTGATGAGCACAGTTTGTGGATGATCAATAGGAAATGAATGACAGAAAATGGTACTTTTGCTAATGATTGTCGGAATTTCCTCATTCAGGCTAAGCATGTACATGTGTACAAAAGCATCTAATACAATTAATGCATATTATTTGAAATCTTCTTGACTTAATTTGAATGTTAAACTTTGTCGTATATTTGAATTTTGTGTAGGTATGAGAATATGTTGTTAATGTATGGGCTGCATTCCTTCAAAAGTTCTTGTAAGTCGTGGGGGAAGTCCTGGTGTCCTGTTTTCGTCATTCTGTCAGTACATGTCTTATCGTCAAGGGAATGCTACAAGTTGAGCAAGTAGGTCTGTCTGTCTTTGTCATTAAGTTTGAGATTGTAATTTGGTGTGGCCGATTCTATCTCTCGAGAGAACTACTCCATTATTTCTTAAATACTTACAAACGTCTTCTGTAAATTGGCTACTGCCGGCTAGTAGTTCGCATAAATTTGTGAGCGAGGGCACGTTATTACTTGTGAGCAGTCAGTTAATATGTTTTTTATAGTTAGCGTTCTGTTGCAGTAGCGACATATAGGTTCATCTTGTATGCTCATTAGGCATGAATGTGTTAGTCTAGTGTGTCCTGTGCCTAGGGGTGTAACAAACATTTTTTATCCTCTAGAGTGCCTATTGAAGTCCAGTTAAACGTATTTGATTCGATTTTTCTAAGTTTGCTGTCAGAGTTATACCATTAATTATTACAATCACGAATTTTCTTATTTCAGAGAAATCATTTTTCTGAGGTATGTCCAAAAAATCAATTTGTTCAAGTTCAGTTGATTGTTTCGCTACTCAGTCTACTATATTACTTTGAGTTATGCTCAGATGGTCGGCTAACCAATAAATAGTAACGTGTTTTTTAGTCTATGAATACTACTAAGAATTTCAATATTAAGAGGATTGGTTGAGTATGTGACTTCGAGTTCCAGTTTACCTCTTTATAGTATTTTTTTCTTTTTTCTTTCTTATGTTGTAAATATAATGACATTTTAAATTTAATTTTACTTATTATATTTATTTTGTAGAATTTTAATAGTTACTTATTTTCGTAAAATTATATTCTCCCATGTTTAAAGATGAAGTGGCATCTCAAATAAATAATCTCAAATCTTCTTTCCGACACACAGAAAGAAGATTTGAAGATTAAAAGACAACTCTCGGATTTATTCACAATTTGAATTGGAGTATTACATTTAACTAGGAGTCTGCTTTTCTTCTGGAAATAAAAGATTGTAATTACGATGTATCCTTACATATTTTACATATATTTAGTCTTTCTGCCAAAATCAAATACATATGTCTTGCCAGTTTAGCCCTCTGCGAACAAGTACCATTCTTCTTTTCGACTTTGGAGCAGCTGTCTGTCTCAGAAATTTTTTTTTCGCTATGATCCCAAGTATCTGGTCACTACATAGCTGTTGTTTTAATTAAATTAATTTAAAATGACGAAGCTATTGAAGAATTAATGACAAAAAGGCGAAGTGAGCAGAATAAGATCACACGTATCATTTAAGTTTTGAGTCTCTAGACCAATGGATTGGAGACATTTATTTTCCAGTTGGGCAGTCGCTGGAAATTGTGACAAGCATTATACGACGTGCGTCATAGTCTTTGCAATACTTTAAGAGAATCAATCTCATATGTAATTATGTTGAATCCACAGAAACATAAAATGAACACGTCCTTAGAAGTTTATATCTACATGCGTATTCTTCTTGTGTATCAAATTTCGACAATAAACATAGGCTCGAACGACGTCGAACCCTTTTATAAATATCCGTATAAGTTTGTATTCCCTGGTGTTTTTCCAAGTCAAAAAAACCTTTTTTATGGGGGTTCTTGAAGCCCAACGGTAAAACCAAACCCTCTACCTCCAAAATTACCTTTTAGTCCTTCAACGCCTCCTAATTAAGCAGTGATTATGACGCCCATTAAAAGCGCACTAACAAAGGCTCAGAGGAAGACCGGATCGCCGAACTAATAAAGACAGCCTTCTTTTCTTTTCTTTTTTTTTTTGCTTAAGACGAAGGTCTCTTCTCAGAACCTGGAAATCGTTTCCAATTCCCTTTGTAGTCGGCTTGAGTACGTACCTCTCACAAGAAGGGCGTCAAACGGACGAATGAACTGGGATGAACATCATACATGTTCAGAAGTTTAACTTCGCATGATGGCGATGAAAACCAAGCAAGTTTGATTCATTCAATGATCTCTCTTTCTCTCTCTCTCTCTCTCTCTCTCTCTCTCTCTCTCTCTCTCTCTCTCTCTCTCTCTCTCTCTCACACACACACACACACACACACACACACATATATATATATATATATATATATATATATATATATATATATATGCATATGGAAGATAATATTTTTGCCGCTTTTTATTATTTTTTAGCTTTTAGAGGATGTTTGAAAATAAATATTTGAGATGCAGTGAAGTAATTAAGGAGTAAAGTTTATAAATCAAAGAAAGTCCTTGGCGAAAGGAAAGATGAGTATGTAGGCTTGAAAGGATGTCATATCCGAATAAATGAATAAGACAGGCCTCCTTTTTTAATGAAAAATATTTTATAGGAAATACCTATTTCACATAGAGCATACACTATGATTGTATTTAAGAACACAGAGACTTTCGAAGCCTGATTAGACAATGATGATGATGAAGATGGTGCTATACGTTCGCTAGCATATTGACCATGAAGACATGTGAGTTTGCTCACTCAAATGGATATATTTGTTTGTGTATATGGGATGCAATACAAGAACTTGTGCTCGCCAAAGATGTGTAGAAGGAGTTAAAACTAAGTTATCAGAAGCGGAGGGATCCAAAGCCAAAAGTTGAACAGTCTGAAAGTTTTATGTAAAACTCGGCTGAGCAAGTAGCAACCAAGTCCAAGGGCTAAGTTTCCTCATACCCCCACCCTTTAGCCCCCCCCCGTACCCTCGTCTACTAAAATTCTGCTCGGCTCGTTCCGTATATTTAACCGAAAACAAACAGTTAATTAATTATCTCTTTCTCCCTTGGTATAACTTTATTCAAGAAATTACAGACTCTTTCATTGGTTTCTCCTTCCTCTCCTACCTTTTGAATTATTATACAAAACTGTTTCCTTCCAAAATGAACTTAGATAGCTAGAGAGAGGGTGAAAAGATAAACATATTCAAGATATTTATATGATTCAGGGGCGCTTATGAACTATAGTTACTAAACAAACAATAACAAAATAGTTATTAAATTAGATAACTTATAAGCGGTAGTAATAAAGTTAATATAAAACTTTATATCGCATAATATCTCATCTCGAGAAAAGGATTAGCAGCATATGGCCAAGAACTGTCAGCAACAACCATTTAACTTCAGTATAATCGTATCTGCGGGCAAAGTGCAAAAAACAGAACAAGTTCTCCAAGGAAGCGCTTTTCTGAGGAGAAGAGATTTTGGGAAGAACTCAATATTTTTGGAACGAGGGTTTATGGAAGCCCTTGAATCACCCAGTTTTAGTCATAAATAAAGCCAAGGAAAGTAAAAATAAGAATGAATGTTAGTCGTAATGTTTACATACATAGCGTTGAATCCTGATTGGATAATAAAAGCTCGTAAGAATGATTATACTAGGAACCTACATGTACGTAATTGCGAAACGAAAATGCAACGTTTTGGAAAGGAACGGATTGTAAAGTAACCTTTGGGTAAAAATTACCATGTAGCATGCTCTATGTCTCTTTAGAACAACTGTTTATGAATTCGTTAAAAAAATGTATGCTTTCAATATTATTTTGATTTGATCTCTTTAATGCCAGTTATATTGAGAATGGGAGACGTGTTGTTGGATGACTAAGAGTAACTTGCTAAGGCTTGTGGTTGTGTGGGATGATGGAAAAATCAAATTTTGAAGGCTTTTGATGGAGTTAGATGATCTAAGAGTGTACTTTGGATGCTTGTGGTAATGAGGGTTGATCTAAGAGAGAACTTGCAGAGGCATGTGGTGTTTTTTGATGATCTAAGAGTGAAGTTGTGGTGTTGTTGGGCGAACTAAGAGTGAAGTTGTGGAGGCTTGTGGTGTTGTGGGAAGATCTAAGAGTGATCTTGCGGAGGCTTGTGGTGTTGTTGGATGATCTAAGAGTGAACGTTTGGTGTTGTTGAGAAGTTGTGGAGGCTTGTGGGAAGATCTAAGGGTGAACTTGCGGAGGCTTGTGGTGTTGTTTAATGATATGAGAGTGAACTTGTGGTGCTGTTGGATGATTTAAGGGTGAATTTTGCGGAGGTTGTGGTATTTTGGGATGATCTGCGAGAGGTTGAACTCCTGAATGGACTGTTGCTAATGGTAGTGAGCGAATTGAATTATGCGCCACAATGACCTGAAGAAATCTATATAAATAAAACTCTATATAAATAAGATTTTCCTAAAATTATATTTAATTTCGGGGAATAATTTCTTTGCATTTTCCAGACCGTGGCATCAAAATTGAAAATATTGTTTGACTGTGTGTCTGACCGCCAGTTTGTTACTCAACCACTTAAAAGCGGCTAGAAGGTATCCAATGGACTTTCATGAGTGGGAGCCAACTATCCTTAGGTATAATATAGGCTGTACAAGAATTCGAATTTTGAACCAGGAGGGGGAGTTTAATTCGACGTCAAAAAGAATATTCGCCAATATCTTAATTAATTAAAGTAAAGTCACAATTTGTCTTTGAATAACAATTGAGGTACTAAAACGTTATTGACATTTTAGAATTTCAAAGTTTTGACATTCCGGGCGCAAAGTAGACTTTATTCGTAAATGAATATGTTGCAAATAGAATTGAGAATTAAAGGAATGAATGTTGCTAACATTCGCTGTGCTTTATTATCATCCTCAGGTGTAGGGAGTTTACTTCACCTTGAAAACCTACATTCGTGACATAAAACATGACTTTAATTTGTTGAAAAACAGTATTATTTCAACGGAAGGATCAAAAAGGTCAAACACCTCCACTCTTAATAATTAAGAGTGGAGGTGTTTGACCTTTTTGATCCTTCCGTTGACGATGGACCTCCACCAGCCAGCCCAAATCCAGAGTATTATTTCAATTCATTTACGAATAACGTCTATTCTAAACATAAATTCCTTAAATCGCCACTATTAAATCAATAAATTATTTCACTGCATATTTACTGTACATATTTCTGGATATTTGTACATTGTGATGAATGTGAAGGGGTGATTTCTTGGATAGGTTAAATCCAATACTCATATGTCCACGGGAAACCCACAGCCAGTTTTTAATAATATCCTATAAAATTCGAATTTAAAAGATATTCCAGAGGAACTGTCTAACAAGTATTGTTCCAATTTTTTTCTCTTTCAGCATAATCTGAACGACCAGATAAACTACTCAGATGAAGAACCAAATCCCAGATAGTGATGAGAGAAAGGAAGAGAGAGCGAGAGAGAGAGAGAGAGAGAGAGAGGAGGGTAGAAAGGGCAATCTGCCAGGCCTTTATCGTCTGATTGTTTCGATTAGCGGTAGTACGTGGGCCCAATGTCGATGAGAAGGTTCGATCTCATCTCACTATCGATTCTGTCAAGACTCTGCTCCTTCCCGATACCTTTATTTAGACCAACTCCTTAGAGGTTCATCACCGGAGTTCCAATAGCTCGTCTAATATACAATATCTCTACCTCATTGCTATGAATAACTGGGTTTTCGTGTCATTGCCACCTATTGCTTTCGTAATAAATTAAAACGTCTAGAATTGTTTTGTTTTTTGTTTCATTTTCATACTAGAGACGGGACCCATATACCCTGTGTGTATCACATTAATTCTGTTGTAGACCATCGCGCCTTGGGTTTGATTCCCACATAGGCATGGGAATTTTGTCTAGTTGGAAGCCTCAAAATAAAGTCCTAAGCGTTTTCCTGTTCCAAACAGAAATCACTTTTTATTCGTTTGAATCTAGGTATACTCTGTCAATAGTGATTAATTATTTTTATTTTATTTATTTTATACGAGAGAAAATGTTTTCCACTTGGCGAGACTCGAACATATAGCCACAAACACAAAGTAGTAAAGATCCCTTACCTTTAATTCAGTTACTGGAGTACGTATCTTGGAACTTTAAATACTACGTACAAAAAATATTGGGCATATAGAGTTATACTGGTCACTATCTTCAAGTCTAAAGGAGTGGCAAATTACTAACTGAAATAATGAATGGCAGGCTCTGTTTATGCCAATCGCTTTGGGCAAATTACATATAATAATTCAGGTTAGTCAAGTGAGTTAAGGCGGTCGTCTTAATCTCTCATGGTAAACCTAGAGTCGCGAATTAGATCCCCACCTGGCCTATAGGAATTTATTTAGTGACGAACCCAATGAATAAAATCCCTAGTCCCATCGTGGCTAGAAGGGTGGTAACCTGTAGATAACCCGTTCCAATTAGCCGAAGTTGCCACAAGGTGAACGTTAATAAACAAAAACATCAACATAAAATGGCATATCTATCCCTCTATCTATCTATCCATATATATATATATATATATATATATATATATATATATATATATATATATATATATATAGACTTATCACTGAGGGATTAACTGTTCTTTATTATGTTAATGACTTTGTGGTGTTATCTGGCCCTAAAATATCTAACTGATATTTACCCTTGCAAGATTATTCTTCGAAGATTATAACGAAGACAATACACATACTAATATTTCACTTGTGTGTACACTCAGAACAAACAGCTGATCCACGCAGGAACATAAAATACCTCTTTAAATATAAGGAAATGCATTAAATACCGCCATGCTAAAGAGATAGCCTGAATAATTTTAGTTTACCCTATCAACATCTCAACAAATGCACGACAATTCTATAACTGCAGTTAAAGCAGTAGCTCATCAATATATAACTGCACACCCTATAAAAAAAAAATAAGCAGGATGAAGTAAATGAAGAATATAAAATGTGGAAACATAGTTCCCCATCATTCTTGCTGCTAAACAGCTGGAAAAAAAATATTGAAACAATTAGGCTAATTAGAAACTTTTTTTTTAGGCAAAGGAAAGAACATAAAACTTTCTTAGGAATCATTGAAATTATTCCGAACTTTGAACTATTCCGTTTGTTTTTTGTCCACATTAAGAGGCAAAATTTAACAACAATGCCTGATAAGTTGCGGAGATAAGGAAACTTATCAGGTCCTACAATCCCTAACAATAACTGAAGAAGTTTATCAAGCTATGTTTTAAAGCTCCACAGTGGAGTCAACTGGGTGGATAATCAATTGGGAAGATTTAGTGACCTATTAAATTCTTAAAGGTCTATCGGCTTCATAGAATCGCTATTTACCAACCCTGTCTACTTAAGTTCTGGATTAAGGCGAGTGTCCTTCAGATTGGTCGAAGGTATAATTAAATATATTCACATGAGTTACAGGATAAATATAACAACATTATATAACAGATGGCATTGTTTATTTTAGATGAGCAGGAGTGGGGATTAGCTGAGAGCTGAAAACTACCAAATGCAAATATCTCGTTTAATACTCAAGTTAGAGTAGAAATGTATAGAGCAATATTTATAGAACATATAAGATTAAGATTGAATATATAAGAATAAGATTGGATCTGTACAATGTTTCAATCCGATGTATAATTAAATATATAATTTGAATTTCTTAAATTCATTTCATTTAACCCTCCCCCCTCCCACATGTCCGATTTCAGCCGTTAACGAACTCGATCTTTCTTTTTTCATAAATCATTTAAATATTGAGTAAGGTAATGACCAACAAAAATTGCGTCCGCAAACAGACAAATAAATGTTTGTGTGTGTGTGTGTGTCTATATATATATATATATATATATATATATATATATATATATATACATACATGGATACAATGGATATTTGAAGTCATTATTCGTAAATCGCGTCATGGGTACGACCTCAATAGCTCAAGGAGAGTGAGTCAAAGCGGATAATTCCGATGAAACCTGAAAATGGGAAATTTCCTTGAATGAAATACTTTTTTTCCTACAAGAAGATAAAAATGTTCTATTAAATAAATATTTATTTATTAATTTATTATATAGAGCTCCTCAACTATGGCGACTTGGCTCTTCTTAAATAAATAAATTATTGATTGAATGAACATTATTATAAGTAAAATATATTTAATTAGAATGTTGTTTTAAGGTAAATTTCTAATATACCCTAATCTTTTCTTCCTAAAGCTGATTGTGAATACTAAATTATACAACTCTTAATTTGTGGCGAATGTTGTTCTCTCATGGGGGAAATTAATTTCATATTGTATTTTGTAACCCCTTTATTTGCAACGGCGTTCCCAGCCTTCATTATTACTCCCATGTAAAAAAAAAAAAAAAGTGTTGCCTGTTTCCTTTTTTTTCTATATATGATAAACGTTCGTCACGCAGCTGCTGCGTAAACGAAGCAGATTTCCCACGGGAAGTTATACAATCGAGAAATTTCCATACGAGAGCCAAACAGTTACGGAAACGGCCGAATTAGGTTTTGGCGGGATACTCATTCATCCTTTATTCCCCTACATTTAATAAAAATGCAAATATCTCGGTTGATATTCAAGATTGAGAATAAATGTATAGAACAATATTTATAGTAAATTTAATTTGCAATAAGATTGGTTCTATACAATATTTTGTTCCGACGTACGGTAACGGAGATATGTCGAATTTTCGAAAATCCCCCTCTGAACCACCCCCACCCACCTGTCCGATTTCAACCATTAACGAACTTGGTCTGTCTTTTTGCATAAAACGTTTAAATATCGAGTTTAGTAACGATCTACCAAAAATTGCGACCGCTAGAGAGATAACAGACACATATATATATATATATATATATATATATATATATATATATATATATATATATATAATTTTGAACGGACCTCATTTTCGTCATCTCCTGGGTAGGATCGATGGACATTTGAAGAACTTTTTCGAAAATCGCGTCATGTTACGACCTCAATAGTTGATTTCCCTTGAGGGAAATCTGCTAAAAACTGAACTGCTTTAATAAAGCAATTCATAGTCTCATATTTTATTAAATCACGTAAGCTTTATTTTAAATATTTCTTATGATTAATTACAATCCCAATAACTTCACTATACTGAAGACTCAAAACCTTTATTAATATTTTTAGAAAGACCTCGCGTCTCAAAGAGATGAAATCGCTTTGGAGAAAACGAAATGGTTACAAAACAACAAAGGGAAATTATGAGTCGCCCGGCAGTCGTGGTCCAGGCAACGCAGCTTTAATCAGCAGGCACTGAGGATGGAGCGTTGACTCCGAAAGTGCACTCTGCATTATATTAAAAAAAAAAAAAAACTGTAGAGGACTTGGCCTTCTTATTGATCCTGATCAATTGGTTCCTCTACCATCCAGCATATTCCAGAGAAAGGGAAATTAATTTTCCGGTATACTTTTAATTCATAGAATCGCTATTTACCAACCGTGTCTACTTAAGTTCTAGATTAAGGTGAATGCCCTTCAGATTGGCCGAAGTTATAATTAAATATATTCACATGAGTTACAGGATAAAACTTGTTTTATGGGTGTTGGTTAAGAGTAGCTCTAACTAATAAGGCTGGGGGGATTAAAGGGAAGAGGGGATAGCGGAATAAGAAAACAATCTACACATCGACAACAAACTGTTCGACAACTTTCCAAGACCAGAACTACGGTTAGGAGTAACTACCATCACGACACGACTAATAGACACAGATCATAATACAAGATAGCCTACATTTAGCTTTTAAAAAGTCAACACCGATACTTTATACAGTACTAACCCCAATACACTTTTCTCTTTTAGCCTATTTTTCTATTTACTCCTTCTGTTTCCCTGTGCAGACCATCTTCAGCGCCTGCTAAAATCAATATCGCACCTAAAATCATGTCAACAAGACGATTTTCAGAAAAAGGCAATTCTTATCCTATCCTACGTCATGTGTATGTATGTCCCTTGCATATACTTAAAGGCATTCGGTTTTAGCACTATTCATTACGTGATTTTCGGATGTCTTCCAATGTCCATCGATCCTACCCAGGAAATGACGAAAATTAGGTCCGTTCAAAATTATATATATCCATTAACGCTCTAGCTGTCGCAATTTTTCTTTGATCATTCCCAAACTCGATATTCAATCGTTTTATGTAAAATAAAAAGATCAAGTTCGCAAATGGCTGAAATCGGACCAGTAGGAGAGCAGGTTTAGAGGTGGGATTTTCAAAAATACCAAATATCTTCGTTACTATACGTCTGATCGAAAAATTGTATAGAACTAATCTTGTCATAAATATTCCTATATACATTTATTTTCTATCTTGAGAATTAATTGAGATATTTGCATTTTTCAGTTTGCAGCCTTCAGCACACCCCCATTCCTACTCATTTCACATAAACAATACTCTGTTATATACTAAACCACTTTATTCGAAGCTTAAATACCAAATTTTGTTTTTAAGAGACCTTTTTACGAGACACATGTAAATACGTCTGTTGATGCCTTCCACCCGTATTAGTTTCTTGGATTACTAAATTATGAGTGATTGCGATAAAAATTATTCTGACTCATTATAAATTACAGTAATGTATATAGTAAATAGTTTTTAATTAGATTAATATATATTTCAGTAATTATTTTCTTTCCGGTGAAGAATATTTTTGTCTAGCTCCGTGAGATCGACTGACCTGTTTGTTAACAATTCAGACGCTTCCCGTTGAGGTGGGGTTAATAAAATTGTCTGAAAGATTTCTCATTACCGTTTTTATTCACCTAGTATTCACGGTGGTGTTAAGTGTTACTACTATGCAGATCTATCTATAGTAAAACTTCATGTTGGAAATTTGCTTAGTTTAAGCAGGCCCTGAGTGACGGACTTTTATTTTGCTTCCACGTTGTCTTTCACTTATTTTGCCTTTTTAAGGTCTTCCTCTTCGGCATGATTCATCTTCTTGCCTTTCTTTTAAGTTCAATTGTATAAGAAAAACACACGGAGCGGAGTAAGTAGAGAGAATATAAGAAGAGGTAGAGCTCAATAACTGCTATTAACTCGACAATCGATTTTAAATACGTAATATAGGGTATTTTCCATAATAAACAGTTATTTTTGTATTCTTCATGTCCATTCGGAGTAATGATTTATTTCTATGTGAAAAAAAAAAAAACGAAACAAAATTACTTCTCCAAGAATCGAAGTAAACTCCAGATTATTCTTGCAGAGCACCATCTGAGGCTGCGACCACCTCCAGACCGTTGAGCAACCTGCGTGGGTCTTGGCCATTTCCACATTTACATCAAGTATAAAGGTCGGATCGCTGGATATAGTGAATACTATGAATCAGTCGCCAGTTCTGACTGTAATTTAGTTAATCGCCCATTATTACTGAAGACTCAACCGAGATCGTACACAACTGATAAGCCCCTTGTCATATTTACATGCCTGTGTCGTAGGACATCACACATTGTATTTAAATCGATCGCTTTGCTCCTTCTATTGACGATGGGAAATGGCCAAAAATAGTCGTTATCTAATTAACATCTCATTTTCTTTCTTCTCCAGAAGATAAAAGGATATTTCAAATCCACGATTAATTCCAAGTTTCTAGGAGTGCGTGTCATTAGGTTTAACACAATAAAATGCATTGACGGAATTCACGAGTAACTGTGCAAATAGAAAAGCAATGTACAAAAAAAAGTTCATCACGCAGGGGCTCCGTAAGCTTCACCCCAGAACAATCTTCAACCCAGAAGTATTATGTGAATAAATCCGTACTGTAATGTGAAATCTTTCAGTCAATTTTAATAACCACCCAACGGAAAGCGTGTGAATTGTAAACAAACAGGTCACGCTCCAAACGTTCAGAGCTGAACGGACGGAAATATTTCTAACCGGAAAGAAAAACAATTACTGAAATATATCTGAATATAACATTATTGAAAACTATTTACTGTATCATACCCTGTAATTTATAATGATTCAGAATAATTTTTATTCTCAATTCAATCGCTCAAATTTTATTAATCCAAGAACTAAAGACGGGGGGGGTGGAGGTCTACAAAACGTGTTTGTATGTATCTCGTATAAAAAAGAGCTCATTGAAAACAATATTTGGCATTTAAGCATCGGATAAAGTGGCCTATTATATAACAGAGTATTTATTTTACAAGAGTAGGAGTGAGGGGTTTGCTGAAGACTGAAAACTACAAAATGCAAATATCTCGGTTAATATTCAAGATTGAGAAGAAATGTATGTAACAATATTTATAGTACATGTTATTTGCAATGAGATTGGTTCTATACAATGTTTCCATTCTAGGTATAATAACGGAGATATTTTGAATTTCCGAAATTCCTCTCCTTTATACCCCCCCCCCTTCTTGCTCGATTACAGCCGTTCACGAACTAGATCTTTCTTTTTAAATAAAAAGTTTAAATATCGAGTTAAGTAACGATAAAACGAAAATTGAGACCGCTAGAGCGTGAACAGACAAATATTTATTTGTGTGTGTGAGTGCGTGTGTGCGCGCGCGCGCGCGTGTGTGTGTGCATCTATATATATGTATATATACATATGATTTTGAACGGATCTCATTTTCGTCATTTCCTGGGTAGGATCGATGGATATTTGAAGACATTTTAACAAAATCGCGTCATGAGTACGACCTCAATAGCTGATTCCCCTTTATGGGAAATCTGCTGAAATGGGAGTCAAAACGGATAATTCCATTGAAACCTGAAAACGGAAAATTTCCTCGAATAGAATACCTTTTTTTCCTACGAGGAAATAAAAATATTCTAATAAATAAATAAATTATAGATTGAATGAGTATATAGTGTATTGAGTGATATATTTTTTATTTGAACATTGTTTTAAGGTAAATTTCTAATATACCGTAGACATTAAACTATAAATCTGATTGTGAATAACAAATTATACTACTCTTAATTTGTGGCGAATGGTGTTCTCTCAAGAGGAAAATTCATTTCATGTTGTATTTTGTAGCCCCTTTATTTGCCTAAGGCGTTATCAGCCTTCATTATTACTCCCATGTAAAAAAAAAATTGTTGACTTTTTCTTACAACTGATTTTTTTTATATACGATAAAAACTTATATGCTTTAATAAAGCGATTCATTTTCTCATATTTTATTAAATTATGTAAGCTTTATTTTTAAAAATTACTAATGACTTATACATACCTAACTTCAATATACTGAATATTCAAAAACTTTGATAATATGTTTAGAAAGACCTCTCGTCTCAAATAGATGAAATCGCTATGGAGAAAGCTAAATGGTTACAAAAAAAACAAAGGGAAATTAATTTAGACTTTGTAACACTATTGTCTGCTAATGAAAAGTTATACTATTCCTTAAATGGGATTGTTCGGAAAGATGTACTCCAAAATATAAATTGTCCTGCAGGCTTCAGATATTATAATTCTTCATCTGGATCATTTATACGACATTTCTATTAGTTTATTTCTAAGGATCATATCATCAAGTAAACCGAACTCATTTATTTTCCTGTTATGTATTCGTCATTCAGTTAATAACATTCTAGTAACAGTTGAAGTATCCATTTGAGCAATCTACTAATTAGGTATTTCTTTTATATATTAATATATTCAACATCAAATATATTTGTTATTGCTATCACATAATTCCTATCATTCTTTTCAAAGCAAATAAAAAATATTATAGATTATTTTTATATACTAAAAAAACAAATGATTCTTGTATTCGTTGATTAACAGAAAGATTGTTGGAATCCAGTCAAACTAAATCATGGGTAATGTAAAAATGTATTAATTTTCTTTAAAATCCTTTCCGCCCACAATTAATAAAATATCATCATTAAATCCAATTTTATTTGTCCCAAGAAGGCTTTAAGAAGTTTTTTTAATGCTACAGGAACATTTTGGTCAAACAACAAAAATCAGCCAGTATGGTCTTGATTCGGCTGTGCATCTTTGTTCCATTGCATAAATGTTTAATATAATTGAAATCTGTCCAAATTTTCCCAAATATTCAGTGCATCACGAATATATCACTAATTATCCCATACAATTTCGTCACAAACTCTCGAAAATAAGTTCACCACACTAAAAAAAAATAGTCAGTATTATTTTTACTGAACTAATAGAAATATCATATTAATAATGTATGAGAGAAAAATAATAAAAGAAACGACATAACGCAGGAATTATTATTTGATTAGGTTTTGATAACCTCATCTGTTAAAATTTTTGCAGGGTTTATTTACAACACAATTTCTGTAAAGTATCCTCGTGATAGCGGTTTTTCTTGACTATCGTTGAAAAGGATTTTAATTGATAATTCCCTGGTGTTGACCTACTAATAAAGATAAATGTCCCAACAGCGATTTAAATATGTGGCTATATGGACTTATTTATTGTTACTAAATCAGGCTATGTGATTCAGTAAAAGTTCGTACTTTTAAATGAAGTTTCTGGATGTGACAAACCCACTTTAAGCCATTTTATACTATATCGAATTCCACGAAACTCAGTTTCCCTTAGAGAAGTATTTTCTTTGTAACTTTCTCACTAAATAAAGAATGCATGTCCTTTTTACTTTCATATGCTGAAATTAGAGGAAAACTCTTCCTTTGACTTAAACGTCCCTTTGACATAAAGCAAAAGGTTTAGAACCGCCCAATTAATTTGTTCTAAGCAAATTTCGGGTACGCCAGCTGCTAAAGTTTGTTAATGCCCAAATCATTAAACCTAAGCTCAATGAGAAAATAAATCATTCTGGTTAGGAATCGCTTATGTGCCAGTATGGCCACATGGCGACAAGCTACAGTTTAGACCATCATTCTAAATTGTCTTGCGATACTCAGATTTGGGCCATTGGGATATATCGAATCAAACATTTAAAGTCACTCTATTTTTTTGTTCAAAAAAAAAAAAAAAAAACAAGTTTATTTTTCTTCTCGGTTGACATTATAGACTTCAGGGATCTCTAGCTACTCCTTCGACGCTCAACCCCCATGAACAAAGCAGGATCTGGAAATGAGTTGTCTTCAGTAGACTGACGAGTCTCTGAGGCCGAGATCTAAGAGAGTCATGATCGCTAGTCATCCCGAGTGACTGTCAGACGCTAGACTCCCTCTAAACTACAAGCACCACGACACTAGCGCGCTCTGGTAACGAACTCGTGAACCAATATTCTCCCTGGGCGGTGATCGAACCACCTTTTATTTTACCTTCAGTGAGTGTACTGAGGGTAGTAGTAGCTGTACCCAACGACTTAACTCGCCTCGGCCACGGGCACCCCTTCCTCCAAATTAAAAAGAAATATTTCACTATTCAACTCTGAGAGACTTAGTAACTTTATTTATTACACCCACTTTTAGGAAGGGCATTGTAGCTCGTAGATTAGTGATTCTGTATCGAATCTCATACACCATTATTTCAATTTTATATCTATATTAGTGCTCAAAATATAAAGAAAACCCTATGGCTGCATTCCAAATATTTCTTAATTATTAATTGCTTAATTAATTAATTTCTAAGTGTTTGAGATTTTGCAGGCGGAAGGTTTTTCTATCCCTGCTTCATAGGAATTATTTTTTAAAACGTCAAATATAGTGTAAAATTCTAAAATTACTGCACCATACATATGCTCAATTCTGCAAATTCCACTACATTTTCGCTACTTCTTATATCTTCCCACCTATGCTAAATTAAAGATCAAATACTTATTTTCATTACTGTGCAAATTTAGGTGGTGAAAGTATTTATAATTTAATAATGAGGCTGCAAGGTAAGTCTCAAATCAGAATGGCACTGGTGCCTTGTCCCATACGTTAGAGATGTCCCGAAACATTTCGGACACTTCACACTACTAATGAAGACTTGGTTTATCGTGACCTCGCTAATAAAATGAAATTTAAATACTATACTATAAATTGGATTAATTTGTTCATTAGTCCAATTTCATTCTATCCTTATCACGCGATTCTACGATTAGTTTGTATTACCGGGGTTCTACTGTATTCGCGTGGCGCACTAGATTCCCTTTGATGTGTTCGGTTGGAATAATGCTGTTTCCTTTCCGGGGGTAGTTCTATTATCTGGAGTATCCTCCCCGCCAAAACCCCACTAGGTTGGGGGGTGAGTTGGGAAGGTAAGACCGAGAGGCCCAAGTGGAGTGGGTAGGCATGCGCCTGGCGAGTCACGGCAAAGGTAGTGAGGGGCCCATCGTAGAACCAGTGGGGCGGAGTCCTACCATCGACCCGGCCCCTCAAATCCCTGCCTAGTAAAATTTTAATTGCGGACTTGCGCCCCCGGATTGGAGACTGAGTACTGAAGGTACGAAGTCCTTATCGACCAGACGGAGAGTATCTACCAAGGTCCAACATCTTTCTGGTACTCAGTCAGGGCAAATAATAATTACCATGAGATTGACCATAATAACCAGTTGCTGTATGTCATGCTACTGAGTATAAATGTGTTGTGTTCAATGAAAACGGTCTGACAATGTTTGGTTACGAATTTCCTTTCCCACAGTAATTACCTTTGAAATGCCGAGTACCCACTCACACATGCTTTGTGAAAGTAACAATGTGATGTCTTATCTATAGCCCGAAGATGATAAAGAATTACGAAATTCGTTAAAATACTTATAATAATTTATTTACTTATTTATTAACGACCACTTTTTGCAACTAAGGCTAATTGGGACGGGTTATCTTCAGGTTACTAAGGGGTATATTTAATGAATTTCGTCACTAAATAAATTCCTATTGCCTAGGCGGGAATCGAACTCGCCACTGAAGGTTTGCCATGTGAGATTAAAGTCAATGCTTTACCTCACATGGCTAACCAGAGCCCCTTATAATAATTAATATTTAAAAAAAAAAAAATACTTGCTGTGTAAAGAATACAGCCGTCCCACGCACAGTTATGGAATGCATAGTCTTCCGATTTTAAAAAATCCGGCGGCTGCGAAAACTAAGCAGATTTCCCATGTTCTGGCATAACACGCTTGTGATCTCATCAGAACAAATATTCTCCGGAGACAGGATACAAGAAAGTACGAATAACTCACGTAATACTTGAGTAAAGAAAAAAATTAGTACATTAACAATTGTAGGACATCTATAGTTTAACATGATTGGTTTTATAACATTTTACGTTCCGACTCATAATAACGGAGATATTTGGAATTTTCGAACTCCCCTCCTCTTTTTCAGTTCCGATTTCTGCAAATGACAGTTATGATCTATAGTGTTGACTGAAAAAGTTAAATATCGAGTATAGTATAAATGAAATAAACATCTTCGAGTAAAGAAGGAAAAGTCTTAAATGATGACATCGCAAAACTTATTTGCATGTATCTCACAAAATAAAAGTCCAATGAAAACCATATTTGTTATTTAACCTTGGAATAAAGTGGTTCATGACATACCAGATTATTGTAATAATGACATGAGTAGGAGTGGGGATTTAATGATGGCCGAAATCTAAAATATAGAAATATCTCGGTTAATATACGATAGAGAAAGCATGTTCATAACAAACTTTCTAGAACATTACTCTAGCAGTAAGGTTGAGTCTACATAATTTTTCGATCCGACGCGTAATAACGTAGATATTTTGAATTTTCGAAATTTCCCTCTCAAGACAGAAATCCCCCTCCCTTCTCCCGGACCGATTTCAGCCGTTAATGAAAGGTATAAAACAGTCGTTTTCGCATGATATGAGGGATCATAGTGCAACATATGACAAGAAGTAGCCCAATAGGAATATTAAATAAGACAATGGCGGGTTGGTGAACGCAATGGATACCGAATAAATAAATAGGATATGTTGACTCAGTCAAGTAGTTACAGTTCTACGAAGTGCACCGGAAATTGCACAATAGTGATAGAGTGGTAAAAACTGGTTATGGCGGCTTAACGATTTACAAGGACTGAAAGCCAATATACAAGTGAGTGTTTATATAACAATGAATGTAGTTATCCCAACAAGGAAATAAATGAATTTCGTTAATAATGAGAGTTGTTATAGCATTTCTTTCAGGTTGCAGTCATAACTTTTACTAATCAGGAAGATACAAATTAAGCAGGTTTTGGCATCTGAAGATCAAGGTCAACTGCAAATCAACAAACAAATAACTGGGCATATATGGACAAGGGATCTCACTTATCAGTTTGGTGCATTGCCTTCTAGTGGTGTGGCGTTGTGTCGGCCTACACTGCAGTCCGTGGATCAGGTATCCTGGTTTGTAGGAATGATTCAGACACCCTTGGGGTAACTGGGGCAGTGGCTGTATCTGAGTCACAACTGCTAAATTTCGCAAATAAGGCAGGAGGCAATGAGAAACCTCTGTCCAAATTTAGTCTCCTGTTAGCACCATGGTCATTGCCAGGCCACACAAAAGTTGAAATTTCTTATAGCTATGCGGCACCGCTTGCTTACGAACACGCATTCACACTACCTCTCCCAGGAAGTCGGAAAAAAATTGGGATATCATATGCAAGAAGCTTATACTGGAGATGGTTTATGTTGACGTTGGTCACCGACAGAAATATCATTCACAAAAATAGAATTGTCTGGTCAGAATCAAGGCTTCATTTTTCGAATCATCACAGGTGTCTTTAATGAACTTACAGTACTGAGTTATCGCCCAGCAGCAGCTATGAAATTTTATTAACTACGAGTATATTCAATAATTTGGAGTAATTTTTATCTTTGGTTTTCATGATAAAGGGTGTAAATCGCTATAATTGCGAGACACCAAACAAACAAATAAATAAATAAGTACTGAGTTAAAGCTTATCTCCTTAGGTATCTCCTTAGGTTTACCTAATCAGGTGAAATATTCTCGCTTCCAGACACAACTACGGTCTATAAATCTTCACGCTTGTATAAATATTTATATACCTTTTTTTAAGTTATATATTTATGTTATCTTCTTTTAAGAGTTGAAATTGTTAAAGTAATTAAAAAAGATTATCGGGGCTTAGGTTAGCCATGTGAGTTAAAGCGTTTGCTTTAATCTCACATGGCAAACCTAGAGTGGCTAGTTCGATTCCCGCCTGGACAAATAAGAATTTATTTAGTGACGAACTCATTTAATAAAATCTTTAGTCCCACTCTGACTTGAAAAGGGTGGTAACTTGTAGATAACCCGTTCCAATAAGCCATAGTTACATCAAGTTGACGTAAATTAATAAAAAAAAAAGAAGATTATTTTTACAAACTACTGCTAATCAAAATACGGATATACCAAATACACTAAGTATCCAAAGACAAACTTAATTGTGATTGTACCTGAAAGTCCAAAACTTCTTGAGTTTGGGTTGTACTGAATTGTCTTTAGAACTGAACTTAATTTTCCACAACTTTCTTCAAAATCCCACCCATATTAAATATTAGATGCTGAAAGTAAAGTTCGTTCAAATAGTGTGTGCGTGCGTGAGTGCGTGCGCATGTGCGTGTGTGTTTTCGGTGTTTATTAAAGCACAGGAAGGGGAATTTTTTTAAAAAAAGAACGATATTTAAAACGTTTCATGTAAAACTAAACACCAAGTACCTAGTCTAATCCAAGTCAGGGGCTCAGGTTAGCCATGCGAGTTAAAGCATTGACCTTTATCTCACATGGTAAACCTAGAGTGGCGAGTTCGATTCTCACTGGGCAAAGGAAATTATTTAGTGACGAAATTAATTAAATAACATCCTAAAATCCCACCCTGGCTAGAAAAGGGTGGTGACCTGTAGATAACCCGTCCCAATTAGCCTGAGTTGCAAAAAGTGGGCGTTAATAAATAAATAATAATAATCCAAGCCACATAACTGATTCCACGAATCTAGTTATTTCTGAACAATTTTGTTCAATCGATTTTTATTTGACGATGCTTCGATTCATCAATGAATCGCCTTATTTACTGACTACTTGAATAAGTAAATAATAAGTTACAGTTACGGAAAACTGCCTTAGGTATTAACAGTAAATATAATTTACCTTCAAACGCTGCTTAATTTATTATAGATGATAATATGCGGCTACGTAATCAACCAATGCTAATAAATTGTACCGGAGATTAGAATGAAAATCATAAACTTCTATTTTCTCCCGCTTAGAAACTAGGTGCGCAGTTTTTCCTATGATTTATTCGTTTCTATGAGGTAATATGAAGGTTTCATTGTAAACTACAATAATTACAACTAATCAATTCAATCTTTTGACTACTCAATAATAATATACCATTAATAAACTGACAAATTGATAACAAATTCGATATATGAATAATTATTGGTACATTGATTTATGGTGTAGAGTTTTACCTCGATGATAACCGGTTTGGTGAGGTGATTATTATTGCTTTCTTTCCGCTTGCCTCGCGCGCCCTTCTCATTCATCTGACAGCTCAACCATCCACTGAATTTTATAAATTTACCAAATCCATTCTGTACTAACCGTATATATGTTAACTTTCAAATTCTTCATAGTTTCGGATTGTAATGACATTTGGTTGAGTGAAGACCGCTTAATATAAACGTTACTTACTATAAATCAAAACTAAACACTTTCTACTTCAATGAAGTTGTTATTGTTGCCATGAGATTTACATCGAAGAACCGCCATACAGAAGAAGACCGCCACACAGGTGCGCAATCTAAGCAGATTTCACACCTGTTGCAATGCTATGCAGTTGTCACCTCAAATGCTTTTCTCCATTATCGTAGAGGATGCTATGTACACAGGGCTAAAAAATGAGATAGGCACGAGGTATTTATTGATAAAGTTGCCTTATGTAAATAGTCCGTCAACCAGGGGCTACGTAAACTAAGCAGATTTCCCATGCGAATGTTTACAACTATCTCGGTTAATATTCATGATACAGAAATTATGTATAGAACATTTAATTTCCAATAAGATTAGTTCTATACAATGTTTCGATCCGACGTATAGTAACGAAGATATTTCGAATTTTCAAAATTCCCCTCCCCCCTAAACTCCCTCTCCCACTTTCCCGATTTCAGCCATTAACGAACTTGATCTTCCTCTTTAATTAAAACGATTAAATATAGAGTTTGGTAACGATCAAACAAAAATTGCGACCGCTAGAACATTAACAGACATAAAGTTTCTGAAAGGGACGAGGCGTTTTTTCTTACCTGATATATATATATATATATATATATATATATATATATATATATATATATATATTTAGAATGAACCTCATTTTCGTCATCTACTGGGTAGGATCGATGGACATTTGAGGAATTTTTTTAAAAAAATCCCATCGTGAGTTCGACGTCAATAACTGATTTCCTTTAAGGGAAATCTGCTAAAATCTCACAAGAGGAATTGGGGGTTGATATGGTAAGACAGAAAACTAAAAAATACTGGTTTAATATTCGACGAACAATAACGGAGGTATTTTAAACTCTGGATTTTGACCACCTCTAAAGCCCCACACCTCTACAAACCTTGGTCAGATTTACGGTCGAATTGAAGAATCTATCTTTAGTTTTACATAAAACGTATAATATCTAGTTTATCAAAGACCAACAAAATTGAAAACAGCAAAGGAGGTGGCGGACTTTGTCCCCTACATATTTATAAGTAAATAAATTTGAATTATCACTTCCTAGGTAGGGAAAAAAACATTTTTGAATATAGCTTAATGGCTGATTTCCCTAGAAAATCAGGTAAAAAAAAATCAATTAGTATGTATTATACAATACACAAATATTTAGTTGATGTTAGCATTCCCTCAAAATTACTTTATTTTAAGTTTTCCTTACTCAATAAACAAAAAATGAAGTTGACTCTGAATTTTATATTATTTATATTTTATTTATTATTATATTCACTTCTTACAATATTTATTTATTAGCATTAAATTTATTAGGATATGAAATAAACACACAACTCTGCTGCTTGCCGGCTGTGCTCGATGATTTATTAGTGACAACGGTATACAGGTATGACGCATGTCATTATTGGCACATTTCCGTTAAGGAAAGCAGTTATTCATGTTGTACTCATGACGCGATTTCTGATAAAAATCCTCAAATGTCCATCGACCTAACAAGGAGATGACGAAAATGAATTGCGTTCTTTGTCTGCTAGCACTGGAGCGGTCGCAATTTTTGATTGATCTTTACTGAACTCGACATTTAAACGTGAGTAAAAATAGAGGAGTTGGGTGGTTTTGAAAATACTTCTCAGTGTGGGATGTCTTCTTGTATGTGGTCATGAACAATTTAGAAATGGACTGTATATGATAAAATGGTGTAAAGAATATACACATATGGACAATAAATAATATAATGAAGGTGATTAGGCCTGGATTTGAAATAAGCTCAAATATTAAGTGACTTATTTGTGCTACTCATAGGATTTTTGCTTAGGAATAGAAATTATATGGTGGAAAGAGATTATTATACGGTGGGTCATACCAACACTTGGGAAGGTTGCATGACGGACTTTTGCTATTTTTTATTTTATTTTCACATATAATTATATTTAATAACTATTATAATATCTATTTATTATTATTACATTTATTAGCGAGACTCTTTAGCTATCTGTCAAAATAAACCACTCTCTAGTAGTCCGGTTTAGTATTTCCATAATGAGCATTGGATATCTAGGGAGTTCTTAAATATTCATATTCCCAGCAATACCAATCGTTCAAAGCACAACACTACGATGTGGCGAAGCACCTCATTTTTATTAACAACATCCACGTTACAAGAATCATAGAACAGTGCAGACATTCTTCGAACAAGATTCTCAAAATTTCTTGGAATGGCAGTTCATACAAGCTTAACTGTGAGGAATTATGCAGCATTTGCAATCTGTATGAAGAGAAAACACTCCACCACTTCTTCTTCCGCTGCCCTATGTATAGCCACATCAGAAATGCATTCATCTCCAAACATATTAACTCTAATGATTCACCATATATACAGCTGAACTAACTGTTCTCAATAGAATACAAATCTATGGCCTTTGCTACCTATAAATTTGTTATTAATGCGCTTACAGTACGAGCTTTCATAATGTTTGATTGATTTATCACTTCCTACACAAGTAGTAAATATTTCATTGGGAGGTTTATGCTCAGTAAAAACTGGAATAAAATCCATATCAGGGGAAAGTCTAACCGATATGGAGTTTTTGATTGTTACATGTTAAGGGGAATTTTAAAAATCCCCGCAC
This sequence comes from Riptortus pedestris, assembly GCA_019009955.1. NCBI lineage: Eukaryota > Metazoa > Arthropoda > Insecta > Hemiptera > Alydidae > Riptortus > Riptortus pedestris. The sequence continues at coordinate 104,084,468 of CM032232.1, read as the reverse complement.
GATTCTGTCAGTATCAAGAAGTACCCCTTGCTGTGCTTCTTTTATAATTGTTGGTAGCTTTAATTTATTGGTGCCTGCTATTTTTGTTTTTGGCACGAGTCCATTTGAACTTACTATAATAGGCGTAACTATGGCAGATTTCAGTTTGTATACCTCTTTGAGCTCGATAGGCAATTCTTGATATTTTCTTAATTTTTCGGCATAGGATTTTCGAATATTCTCATCATTGGGTCAATAATATCAGCAGTCTTATTGATCTTGTCAATAATGAGAATATCCGGTTTGTTATGGTGCACAGTATGGTCAGTTATCATCGCTTCGTCCCAATACTTATTTCATTTATTATTATTATTTTTATTTACCTGTTTATTTTTCATAATTAATATTGTGCCTTCGGAATTGATTGATGATTTAGAAGAGTCGTCTCTTTATTTTGTCTATTATTATACATATAATTTTTATTTCATTTACTTACTTTATTTTATTTTATTTATTTTTTTTTTTTTTATTTTCCTTCTTACTATATTTTTATTTTTGTTTCTATTAATTTAAGATTACTTATGTATCAAATTTGAAGATCACCCAATGTTGAGTAAGCTATTTTAACTATAATGTTATTCATTGTTAATTAATATACTAATTATAGCCAAATTATTTCTTTTATCAATCAACAATATTCCATTACTTTAGAGCAGGGGTCTCCAAACTACGGCCCGCGGCCTGATTTTGTCCGGCCCGTGGAGAGCTGGCATACTTGAAAACTCCTTTTAGAGGAGATATTTTTTATAGCAAATTAAATTTAGTTTACTGAAGTATTCTAATTTTATGTTGAATAATTATTAATATGACATCTACATTGATATGGTCATGGGCTAACTACTCATAACATTGTTTTTGTGATAAGTTGGATAAAGAAACACAGAATTGTAATGAGTAAAGACATGTATAATATGCAGAAAATTTAACTTCAGTTAAATAGATAGTTAAATAGTCAGATAGAAGGTACTACCTATTTCCGCTTGTGTCCACCAGATGTCGTGTCACGTTACTCCTCATGGCTAGTACTCTACGACTAATCTAGAAATTACAGAGAATGACAGGAAAATTAATAATATCCAGTGTTGCCGTTTTGCGGACTTTAGTCCGATTTGCAGCCTTTTTTAAACGCTGCGTACTTTTTCGGACTTTTTTTTTTCATCAGTGGACTATTTCACTTTTTACCACCGGCAACAATGATAATATGGTTTTGGCCCTCGGAACTTACTGGAGTAATCAGTATGGCCCTAAGGCTGGAAAGTTTGGAGACCACTGCTTTAGAGAATCATTGTACCTACGCATGTGTTTTTATTTTTTATTTTTTGTAAAAAATTCGGACCCCCTGTAAAAAGATTATACTTAAATACAGAATTTGTATCTATCTAGTATTTCCATAATGCTACTTCATAATGATGTTCTAAATGGACTATGATCGAGCCCTTCTATGAAAGCTGTTCCTCTGAGTACACAATGTGGAACTAGTCTTATCAGATCAGGTTGATTTTCATAACTGATTATTTCAAAGGATTAAACAATGGCCGAGGTTTCCAGGAGACAATCATATGTCCACTCTAAAGCCATTCATCTTTGCCATTAGCAAGTATTGTCCACATTCATTGATACATCTAAATTGATTGATACTTTGTCCACTCACGGCGATGCTACCATCAATAACGATAGCAAGCTGGGTGTCTCTTCGGCTACGGATCTATCAATTTGCCTCCTGAACACCTCGTACATCCATCTTGTCAGGTTTGACGTTCTCAGGAATGGTTGGCTAAAGGCTCGTATGTAAATTGAAGGGACAACCAACTCACGTAATCTAAATTAACATTTGGAAACTAAATGCCAGCATATTTACTGGAAACTTGCGTCATTTCCGAGTCAGTTCCTGATGGTATGTTTGTATCTTCAGTGCTCTGTTGGAAAATACACCCATCAAATAAGGCAAGCCTCAACTTAAGAATTCAAAATGAAATATAAAAGTTCGTCACGCAGGGGCTGCGTAAACTAAGCAGATTTCCCACGGGAAGGTTTACAACAGATAAATCTACATACTCGTAACTCCACCGTGAATGTTAAGCGAATAAATTCAAACGGTAATAAGAAATCATTCACTCAATTAACATGTTAATAATATCTATAATAGAAAGCGTCTGAATTGCAAACAAACAGGGTAGCCAACTTTGCAGCACTGAAAAGATAGGATTATTCTGAACCAGAAAGATGAACAATTAATGAAATATATTTGAATATAAAATGAATTTTATTGAAAACTATTTACTATAGCTAATGGAGTAATTTGAATCAGAATAATTTCTATCTCAATCACTCAGATTTTAATAATCCAAGAACAAAAGAAGGAGGGGTTAACAGAACGTATTTGTTTGTATATCGTAGAATAAAGCATTGTTGAAAACAATATTTGGTATTTTGCCTTGAAATGAAGTGGTTCATGATATAACAGCTTATTATTAATATGCCACTAGTAGGAGTGGGGGTTTACTGAAAGCGTAAAACTATAAAATCCAAATATCTAGGTTAATACTCATTATACGGAAAATATGTATAGAACAATATTTATAGTAAATTTAATTTTCAATAAGATTGTATCTATATTACTATTCGAACTGACGTATAGTAACAGAGATATTTCGGATTTTTGACATTCCTCCATTCTTAACCCCCCACCCCTCCCCTGGTCTGATTTCAGCCGAACGAACTTGATCTTTCTTTTTACATAAAACGACTAAATATCGAGTTTGGTAACGATTAAACAATAATTGTGACTGCTAGAGCGGTAACAGACAAATATATATATATATATATATATATATATGAGTATAGTTTCGAACGGACCTCATTTTCGTCATCTCCTAGGATCAATGGACATTTGAAGAAAAATTTCGAAGATCGCGTCATGAGTACGACCTCAATAGCTAATTTCCCTTAAGGTAAATCTGCTAATAAAAGAATTTAGCATGAATAAACATATTGTTTCTTAAAAACTAATATTTTATTTAACCCTCTTATTTAACGAATCTAGACATTGTACAAAACAATAGACCCATAAAAACTATAATTTGATAAGTGAACTTCAGCATTATTTTTTGGTGAGCGAGCATTTTAATTAAGGTGCTTGTTTTTGTTTGTTTTCGTTATAGAGTAAACAGAAAAGATCCAAGATTTGCCCTTCTTAAGCTGAGTATTAATTTTTAAGAGTAATAATTAATGGAGCTCCTAATAAACTCTAGAGGCGAATTTAATAAAAGAGATGATTAATAAATCAGATTAGATCGTTTTTATAACTTTCTTACCATCGTTTATGTGTGAGTAATATATATATATAAATATAATTTTAAATACACAATTTCATTTCTTCGAGAATTAGTACATCTCATTGAAGAGTTACCCACAAAAAGTTGTATTGTAAATACCATTGATAATTCTTAAAAATACATTATCCCCTGAACCATGGTTGATCATATAGGAATAATTAAAAAGCCCATTACGCAGGGGCTGCTTAAACGAAGCTTATTTCTCATATAACATACTGCTAATCTCATCTTCATCTTCAGATATATTCTCAATTTCCAAAAAAAAAAAAAATAAATAAAAAAAAAAAAAAAAATGAGTACAATTGTGAGGTCAATTTACTTCTAATTGATTATCAACATGTGTTTCCATACATTTCACCTAGTACAGATCCGTTGAAAAAAAGTTCGTAGCTTCTTTTTGGAATAAGACGTTTCATGATACATTCGATTATTGTAAAAGTACGACCACAAATTGGGGTTTACAAAAGGTCCGACGTATAGCAAAGGAGGTATTTTGAATTTTCTATTTTCTCCCCCTCTAAACCCCTATCCGATTTCAGCCGTTAAGAAATTTATCTTTTCTTTAAAATGAGTAGCTTATATCTCGACTTTGGTAAAGATCAAACAAAATTTCCTACTGCTTGAATTTTGCTATATATATATATATATATATATATATATATATATAATTATTATTATTATTAGAAGCGTATTTTCCCAATATTGGAAAGCGTTAAGCACTTTGACTCAGTTATTGATGTTTTTAGCAGATTTCCCTTAAGGCAAATCAGCTATTGAGGTCGTACTCATGACGCGATTTTCGAAAGTTTTCTTCAAACGTCCATCGATCCTATCCAGGAGATGACGAAAATGAGGTCATTTAAAAATTATATATATATATATATATATATATATATATATATATATATATATATATTTGTCTGTTAACGCTCTAGCGGTCGCAATTTTTGTTTGATCGTTACGAAACTCGATATTTAACTGTTTTTTGTAAAAAGACAGATCCCAGAGGGTGGGTTTAGAGGGGGAGGATTTTCGAAAATTCGAAATATCTCCGTTATTATGCATCGGATCGAAAAATTGTATATAACCAATCTTATTGTAAATTAAATTTACTATAAATATTGTTATATACGTTTATTCTCTATCTTGAATATTAACCGAGATATTTGCATTGTTCAGTTTTCAGCAAACCGCCACTTCTACACATTTACGTAAACAATACTCTGCTACATAATAAATCACATTATTGAAAGTTTAAATACCAAAAATTGTATTCAAGAGACCTTTATTATACGAGATACATGCAAATATGCCCTGGTGACCCCCCCCCATCTTAAAGTTTTGGACTACTAAAATTTTATTGATTGAGATAACAATTATTCTTACTCATTATTAATTACAGTACTCGATATAGTAAATAGTTCTCAATAAAATTAATGTGTTATATTCTGATATATTTCAGTAATTGTTTTTCTTTCCGGTGTGAGGCGGGCCGACCCGTTTCATAACATTTCTAACCTAACTCTTCTTGTCGGCAGGTTATTGAAATTGGATGAAACATTTCTTATTTCCGTTTGTATTTATTCACGGTGTTGTTGTGTTAACAGTATGTATATTTATCTATTACTAAACTTCACTAAAGAAATCTGCTTAGTTTACGCAGCCCCTGCGTGACGGACTTTTGTTTCTTATTTCGCCAGTATTCCTTCATTCTGTTAGAGAATGACAATTTTCTTTCATGAGTCCATTTAGCTCTATAGGGTTTTGGTCTTGTTTGACTTCCAATTTGTTCAGGAAGGAGTATGTGTCTGATGTGACGTTTATGTTGGCATTGCGCATGTCTTTTGGTATTTCCTTTAACCATGGTGTGGTGCCTTTGAGTGATGATATGTAGTTTAGTATCATTTTGGTTAGTCGGGTGTCAGGCAGTCTATCTATGTGTTCGAAGAATTTCATTTGTCTTTTTCTAATGTCGACTTGGATGTTTGAGAATTTTGCCGATGTCTCGCTAGTAATTCAAGCTGGTCGTGTAGAACCAGGGGTAGTGAGTTCCTGGAGCAACTACAGCCACATCCTCTGATATATATATATATTATTTTTTTAATATTTTCCTTTGCACATTACCCATGCACAAAAGGCGTTTATTTGCTACATGTGCCATAATATTACAGTATATAACATGCATGTTCATAATACATCGTGTTTTGTGTACAGGAAATGATGTTCATACTTTTTTCTTGAGATTAAAAAATAAAATAAAAAGAAAAGAAAAGGAAACAAAATATATAAAAAAAAATAATAAGTAATATACATAATAAAAGAACAAACAATCAAAGTGATGAAAAATTAGTACGCATAATAAGAAAAATCGAAACAATCCAATAACATGTTAATTTAACTTCATTCAGAAAGTTATGCCACTCACTCTAATGCATTATTCTTGATGTAGGCATTAAAAAGAAAAAAGAATGGAAGGAAGACTTAATATATTATTTTTTAAGTACGATGTTTAAAACGTCCGCTGTTTCTATTAAGGTTTTAGAAAAATGCCTAAATACTAATGGGATATATATTCGACATATCTGGTTTCTAGGTTAAATTGGTATTTGATGAAATATTTTGAAAAACGCTTAATGAGTAGAACAAGTTTCCTAATATTCTGATAAAAAGAAATTTAGCATTTTCCTGCTGTTCATTATCAAGAGATAAGAGAAATGAAAGTTGATAAGGATTTGGCTTTATTTGAAAGGAGCATCAGCCACTGCAGTGAGAGCAGCTGCCGCGTGGGGAGAGCATCCACTAAATGTACTTCTGATATCTGCGGAGGGAGTCTTCCCGAAGAGGGGAGCTTTCAACCCCCTCCTTCACATTAGAACATCTCTCATATCCGACCCGATGTATTTTACTATCTATGAATTTCGACTTTATTTCCACTCAAACTCAGACCACGCCTCCTTAGAATACTCAACTGCTTTAACACAATGTTAAATCGTAAGAAAACTTGGCGATGAATTTTTAATGGGATAAAAGTAGATAGGATCCACTTAACATTCAAAGAATGATTTTATTTTCAGCACTAGCCTGAAGAAATTTAGCAAGTGGCTTTTAAAGTGATAACTTTTGAATGTAATATCTTAAATCAATGAATCTGGTTTTCTGATATTTTTTTTTGTTAGCAAAATCACAGAGGAGGAGGTTTTCGGAGGACCAGAATCATGCTATTGCGAATTTTAGCAGATTTCCCTTTAGGGAAATCAGCTATTGAGGTTGTACCAGAGTACAACCAGAACGGAATTTTCGAAATTTTTTCTCCAAAACTGTATGAGGTCCGTTCAAAACTGTATATATATATATATATATATATATATATATATATATATATAATATATATTTGTCTGTTACTGCTCTAGCGGCCGAAATTATTGTTTAATCGTTACCAAACTCGATAGGTAGTCGTTTTTTGTAGAAAGAAAGATCAAGTTCATTAACGGCCAAAACCGGACCAGGGGAAGGAGAGGGGGTTAGAGGGGAGGATTTGAAATATCTCCGTTACTATACGTCGGATTGAAAAATTGCACAGAATTTATCTTATTGCAAATTAAATTTACTATAAATATTGTTATATACATTTTTTCTCTATATTGAATATTAACCGAGATATTTGCATTTTTATTAAATCTGGGCGCCTAACAGACGAGAGTTACTTTCCCGCCAAAAGCTAGTACGGCCGTTTCCTTGAATCGCTCGGCTCTCATGAAATTTCTCTATTGTAAAACTTCACGTGGGAAATCTGCTTAGTTTACGCTGCCTCTGCGTGACGGACTTTTGTTCCTCCTATTAGAGGTTTTGAAACTGTTACTAAGATTGTTCTCTCCACCAAAAACAAACCTTTGAATTTTCCATTATAGTCAGTTTTACTATTGCCACTCCTGTAGTTGCACTATAACAACTAACGTCAGTTTTGAGGATGATGCCATTGCATTGAAAGCGCTTGTCACGTATACTCCGACGATCAGTCAGTAATGACGAAGTCTTCCAATAGATATGACAATAGTATTGTGTATACTTGCTGAACTATTCCACTATGCGATGTGCCAAGAGTAATACTATTTTTCTTTTTGTTCCTCTAATCACCAAATGGTGTTAAAACTCATCTATCTTCTCTGAAAGGAGTATTTTATTCAGGTAAGTCTAAAATTTTTAAGACTTATCTTTCCAATATTGAAGCTATACTACCCTAACTGATGAGAACAGAAGGGATTCGCACAGACACTGAATATCAGTATATATTTTAATTTACAATACAATCAAACCAAATACTAGCAAATGCATACTATTATTTTTAGTACATTATTTTTTTAGGAAATATTTTAAATATACTATGGGAATAAGGCACTAAGAGAATTGATGGACGAAGGGCACTGGTGATATAAATTAAAATAAATAAGGAACAAGCTCACCTTCGGGCTTCATTGTTGATGTATTAAGGCTGGTATACAACGCCGAGATATACAACGAAACTGAATGTGGGTGGCTGCTTTGGAACGCCATAAACCGCAATCGTGTTGCAGACACAGCTCAGGAAGTAAGAAGACCGACAAAGAGTGTTAGTTACGATGTAATTCAACTTGCAACTCCCAAACTACACATTTTGTTCGTAATACTGTCTGAAACTCTTTCAAGTTACATCTCATAAAAATAATTTTGAATAGTCGATATGAATTGGAGCCCCTGGAATGAGATGTAGGGAACCATTCCAGTTTGCATAGCTCCTTCGTTGCAGGGGCAGTACCACCTAGTATTCAAGCTTTACTTCAGAAGTTACAATCGAAACTGTCAAACATTAGCAGCAAAAAATGACAGAACAGAAATCCGACAATATTAACTAATTGAAATCAAAATTTCTACCTGAGAAAGTCATATGGGACAAGAACACTTCTTCGAAATGACTTCCTCACTTCAAGCACCGGAGGAAAACATTTTAAAAACCAAAAAATAAACAATAATTTTCAAGTTTGGGATTCACCAGGTGGAAGATATTATAGTGCATGAGTAATTTAATTAACTTAATTAAAGAAAAATTACCCAAACGTCCTTGATAATGAATTAATTCCAGCGACAAAGTAGTTATAACGCACCCTTCATCTTAAGTGCTTCGATGACACAGAATTACAATAATCTTCAGTCCACTAAGACACACTTCACAATGATATTGTCTACTGGCCAAGGTTTGATAATACCTGCACTGATCGTACAGATAAAAATAGTGGCAATTCATCTCTGTCTGTTTAGGAACTGTGAGAATGTAAAAACATTTCAATTTTTTTTTTCAATTATAAAACACTCCCCTGGTGGATACTTATTATAAAGAGATACGTCATCAAATATTTCTGTTGGTGTAACTTGGTTGTCAATGACCTAACTATTCAAGTTATTATGACACTTAATGTTTGTGATCCGAAACCAATATGTATGGTCGGCGATCCGATTAAAAATGGAAACAGAAATTGTAATTACACGAAATTAAGGATTTTAATAATAATGGTATACATCGTGTCGAGTCTTTGGAAGTGATAAAACGAAACTCAGTCACATATAAGATATATTTTATCAGTATTTTCCGGACGAATTACGTCATAAGATTTTGTTAGCCAAGCAGTTTCGACAACTGATGATATATGATACTGTGAGCCTCACCGGATGGTATTGTATAATCGCATAATTGAGGCGTGGGAATGATTCTTGGAATGTTATGTTTGTATGATGTAAATGCGGCCAGGGGACTATCTGTGCGGGCGAGTTTGCTCTCTGTCTCAGAGCCATTGACCTGCGTCATCTGTATTCCAGGGATGGCCCTCTAATTCTCCAGATTTCGCTCTCTCTTTCCTTTCTCTCTCTCTCTCTCTCTCTCTCTCTCTCTCTCTCTCTCTCTCTCTCTCTCTCTCTCTCTCTCTCTCTCTCTCTCTCTCTCTCTCTCTCTCTCTCTCTCTCTCTCTCTCTCTCTCTCTCTCTCTCTCTCTCTCTCTCTCTCTCTCTCTCTCTCTCTCTCTCTCTCTCTCTCTCTCTCTCTCTCTCTCTCTCTCTCTCTCTCTCTCTCTCTCTCTCTCTCTCTCTCTCTCTCTCTCTCTCTCTCTCTCTCTCTCTCTCTCTCTCTCTCTCTCTCCTATCTCTCTCTCTCTCTCTCCACTCTCTCTCACACACAAACTCTCTCTCTCGTCGCTCTCTCACTCTCTCTCTCTCTCTCTCTCCTCTCTCTCTCTCTCTCTCTCTCTCTCTCTCTCTCTCTCTCTCTCTCTCTCTCTCTCTCTCTCTCTCTCTCTCTCTCTCCCTCTCTCTCTCTCTCTCTCCCTCCTCTCTCTCTCTCTCTCCTCTCTCCCTCCCCTCCTCTCTCTCCTCTCTCTCCTCTCCCTCCTCCTCCCCTCTCTCTCTCTCTCCCTCCCTCCTTCTCCCTCTCCCTCTCTCCCTCCCTCTCTCTCCCTCTCTCCCTCCCTCCCTCTCCTTCTCCCTCTCTCTCTCTCGCTCCATTCTTCTCCAGTTTTATCTCCCTTTGTTATCTCTAAGAAATTTTGAGATGAGAGCTAGCAGGGAGGATTAGCACTGCATTTCTATGTCATAAACTTGAAGGAATAACTCAGTAATGTATATTGCAGGCGGTATTGTACCCACATCTAACAGCAGCCGAAAAGCCATGTTTATTTTGGAACGATTTTTATCGAATATCGTTTTCGAGGCATAATAACTTCAAAAAGTAATATTTGTAAATTATATCTTATTTCAAACAAATCGTTAGTAATATATTTATTAAAGTGGTTAATACAAGTTGACCGCAATTGAAATCATATGCCTCTGTATGGTTGTCGGTCATAATGGATGACAATGAACTTAAATAGTCGGTGTTGCCAACCTCTGTGGAATTTATTTATAGATGGGATTATTCATATTTACAACAGATTAATTATTAAAACCAATTAAATATACAGATTAAAATATTATGCAGTGCACAAATCTAACAACTTAAAAAACTGGATAGACGATATGATTAACGTGTCAAACATGACATCCCTAAAAGGAGTTTCATAAAAGTTATTTTTTTCGTTATTATTTTGATTATATTTTTTGTATTCCATTATAAATTTTTTGTATTTTATTTTTCTTAAATAATCAGATTATATTATGGTTGCTTATATTAAGCTTTTGATTTTTGGCCATTCATTATACGTAGTTTAATTTAAGTATGAAAAAAATAGTCCAAAAAATATGACTATTATTCAAAACAATTATGGGGTAAGTGGATTATGAAACTGTCTTCAGTACTGGGGCAGTCGGCACTGCGGGAACGACAGTGCTCTCTCTCCCTTGTGAAGCTTCCTGAGTGCTCATGTGCACAACAGTCAAACACCTCGCCGCTGGAACTGTGAAGCTCACAGTTCCAGACAAAGATTTTTGTATCTTTTTTCATAAACTGAGGGATGGTTACTGCATGAGGCTTAATGGTTATATATTATACAAGTATAAAGAAAGCATTAAAAAAAAAAAGGGCTCATCATATTAAATGTTATAGATGATATCAAGTGGAAATTGGGGGTGCTGCAGTTCCACAGTGCCTATAGGCGAGCCGCCACTGAGCAGGTTTTGAAAAGAGAATAAATTTCTCCGAAATGTTGGCGAAGCTGTAGAATTAAGTTCATTGATACTTCAAGTCAAAGCCTTCCATCCAGCCCATATTTATTTAAATGAGTATAATTTTATAAAACCTTCATACCTGAGATATTTAGCAAAATATTTAGGATACGGAGGAAAAGGCTAGGCTAGGCTACGGGTTTATGGGCGATACAAATCTGGGTTATTACTACCGAAGAGAAAGATTATTACGAAGGAACAGACTATTTTTCAAATTTCCTGGAAATAGAACCACAATTTTTTGCTGAGTTAAGGAAATTCGATATTATTGGAATGCTATTGGTGCATTTTCCCTAAAGGCAGAAAATCAAAAAATGTATTCTAAGAATTAAATGAAGCATAGTTCAATGTTTCCTCATTGTAAAATTAATAGTATTAAAATTACTCTGGATTAAAGTTTCATTTGTGGATTAATTATGATGAGAACTTTCTGTTTGTAGTATCATGAGACAGGAAGTACTAAACATTTACCCTTTCTAGGGAGGACAAAGGGCCCAGTTCAAAGAGGATGCCGCAGCCTTTGTAATTACATGATATAATAGCACTGGATCGATTCGGCCACTTTTCCCTCCAGCGGCAAGACCTAGGCACCTGTTGAACCTCCCTAGCTTCATTCTCGTCACTCCTTTAAACGTAGCTCTTTCTCCTCCTGTAGATATCATTGGAACGTAGGTAAGGCTACTGAGTCATTTCTCTGAGTAAACGTTTTAACTGACTTAATGGATACAAAAAGGACTTCAGACATAACCTTTACAGTATTTTCAGACCAAGAGGAAGCACTTGTTGAATTACTACAGGAAAAACTCGTCAAATTCTGAGAAAAGTATTTGTTACATGTTCTGCGCTCTATTCCTTCATCAGAACGCCATTCTGTTCTCTATTCATTCTCGAGAAAGACTTTTTGTTTTATTTATTTTATTCCGCACAGGACACACTAGACTAACACATTCATATCTAATGAGCAGGGAAGATGAACCTATATGTCGCTACTGCAACAGAACGCTGACTGTTAAACACATACTAACTGACTGCACACAAGTGAAAACGTACCCATGGCCCACAAATTTATACGAACTATTAGCCGACAGTAGCCAATTTATAGAAGATATTTTTAAGTATTTATGACATAATGGATTATTTGATGAAATATAAAAGCATTGTACGTGGAATATAAGTTTTGCCTCCTCCCAGTTTAACTATTTCTTTTAGTTTTTCTTTTATTCATTTTATTTTTACTTTTTCCCCCTCGTGTAGTCAATATACCAACAATTTATATTTAGCTTTGTCCATTCCATTTTTTAGCACATTTGTAAAATTTAGCTGTGTAAAAATTTTAATATTTATTTAATTTTGTAAAACTATACTCAGACATGTTAAAAGATGAATCGCCATTGTAGCGGCATCTTAAATAAATAAATAAATATTCCTTCACCAGAACGTTCAGGTAGTCTGAGCACTATTCCTTCACCAGAACTCCCATGTGCACCACACGCCAGGATACCAGGACTCGCGTTAGCACCGCTCACAAGACAACCAAGAAACAACCACTATCACTTGAAGAGGCCGGTTGGAATACCTGAGAAAAATTGTGTAAAACTTACAAACTGATTTTTAAACCCGTCATTAAATTTCTACTTAAGCAAATTACAACAAACCACGGTGAATATTAAGTGAATAAATGCAAACGGTAATAAAAAATCTTTCCCTTCCTGGTGGGAATCATCTAAAACGTAACAAACAGATCTGCCAACCCTACTCTCACCGGGAAGTATAGCAATTACTGAAATTTATCAGAATATAATATAGTAATTTGATTGAAAACTATTTGCTACATCTAGTACTGTAATTTATAATGAATCAGAATAATTTTTGTCAATCAAAATTTAAGTAGTCCAAAATCTTAAGACGGGTGGGGGGTCACCAGGACATATTTGCATATGTGTCGTATCATTTTCCATTTTTCATAAAACGATAAAATATGGAGTTTGGTAACGATCAAACAAAAATTTTGACCGCTAGAGCGTTAACAGACTTATATATATATATATATCTGCGTGTGTGGGTGTGTGATTTTGAAAGGGGCTCATTTTCGTCATCTCCTGGGTAGGATCGATGGACATTTGAGGGTATTTTTCAAAAATCGCGTCTTCAATAGCTGATTTCCCTAATGGGAAATCTGCTAAAAACAACTAAAACTCTTCCCATCCCAGTTTTCCAATCAAGGACTTTAGCCAACGATTTAATTTATAACCCTTTGCCTATAAAAATCAAAAGACTCGAATCTCAAACTATCGGAAATTCGCTAGTTTTACAGCTCCTTTGCGCACCGGACGTTTTTACGTTTAACATTTTCCAAGCCCTCCTACGTTACATATTTTGTGCTATCCTTGTAAGGTTTTATTTGTTCATTTTAGCTTAGCTAATTATCTAACCCTTCATGTCTGGAAGAAGGTCAGCCAGTGTCTGCAGCTCCAAGTTGTCGCGTCGATTTGTTTGCATTTCCTCATCTTCTGAAGGACAGTCACTTTTTCAGCTGCATAACAGTAGAACAATCACCATTTGTTGACGTGGAAAGAATTATACCTCACAATTAAAAATACTGTTCTTTCAAAAATAATAGTTTTTATACTTAATTTCGATTAATTATTAGGTGGACATATTTATTATCATTATTTATTAACGTCTACGTTTTGCTACTACGGCTAATTGGGACGGGTTATCTACATGTTACTACCCTTTTCTAGCCAGGGCGGGACTAAGGATTTTATTTAATAACTTCTTACTAAATAAATTCCCAGGCGGGAATTTTTTATAAAGTTATACATAAATTCTTCTTACTTCATATTTTTAAACGTAAATAAATCAGAATTATAATATGGGATTACATCATTGTATATGCTTAAGCATTTGTGTTATTTGTTTTTTTAACATGCCTATAATATTAATAATTCCACCAGGCTCTCTGAGAGAAATTCTGAATATTAGGAAAGTATAGAAATAATGCGATTCACAGACATTATAAGAAAAGTATAACTGAGAGGATGCTGTGTTATTGTTGACCATAATAAACAGGGCAATGACAAGCCTAATAAGGAGACATACTAATGATATATTAAAATTGTGTGATTTCCAAATTACTTAGTAAAATTAAGAATAGTTATTTATCTTTAGACAGAACGATAATTTGATAAATATTTATAATTTTTAGAAATGCTGAGGTATGTGCAAGAATATTCGTATTTACGATTATCAGCCGCTGTCAGTTTGTAGTTGAGTAATGTAATGAATTATTTCAAACTCATTTCGTTGATTGCAGTCTGGTAAAATATGTTTTATAGTTAAATATTTCTTGTAATATTTACAGTTTTTCGCAGATTTCCTTTATGGGAAATCAGGTAATGAGGTCGTACTCCTGATGCAATTTCCAAACTTTTTCTTCATGTCTATCGATCCTACCTAGTAGATAACGAAAATGAGGTCCCTTGAAAATTGTATACATATATAAATATATATATATATATATATATATATATATATATATATATATATATTTAGAGAGGATCATTTTGAAAATTTGAAATATCTCTTTTAATAAACATCGTTTTCGTTTAAAATCTAAAAGTTCTGTAGATCCCATATTATTGAAAATAAAATGTACTATAAATATTGTCATAGACATTTAATTTCTATCTTGAATATTAACCATTGAACAATTAACCTATTGAATATTATTTGAATCTTAAATACCAAAATTGTTTTCCAGAGACCTCTGTTGATCTTCCCCCCTCACCCGTGTTAAGTTCTTGGACTACTAAAATTTGAGTGATTGAGATAAAAATTGTTCTGATTCATTATAAATTGCAGTACTAGATATAGTGAATAGTTCTTAATAATGTTAATATGTTATATTCTGATATATTTCAGTAACTGTTTTTTTTTTTCCGATGGAGGTTGGTAGATCTATCTATTTACATTTCAAACAATTCCCGTCGGGAGGTTATTAAAATTGACTGATCGGTAACAGACATATATATATATTGCGGTTGTCCAGAAAATAATGCAGGATTTTAAGTTTTCATTAAAATACCCCTCGGTATAATTAACTGTTTACATTTGCAGGTTTACTCATGTGTATGAATGTCAACACTTATTAATCCTCTTCCCAAATGATATTGTTTGTTTACCTCTGTAGCATTCCGCTACTTGAATTAATTCAGTCATCCTTATAATGTCAAAGCGTGAATATCGTACGATTTTCTTTTACGAGTTTACACTCGGCCGAAGCGGAGCCCAAACGGCCAGAAACATTAACCAAGTCTGGGGCGAGGGTAGTGTTAATGAGTGCACTGTGCAAAGGTGGTTCAAAAAAATTTCGGGGAGGGAGATTTCAGTCTTGAAGACCGAAGAAGGTCGTGGAAGGCCTTCCTCTCTTAATGATGATGTTCTTCAATCTGTGGTGGAAGAAAAATCCCAAAACAACTGTTTGAGAACTTGCAGAGCAACTTAAAGTGAGTAAAACGACCGTCTCTAACCACCTCAAGGCGATTTGGAAAAGTTGTAAAGGTGAAAAAAAAAAAACTCGAAAATTGGTGGTTCCACACTCATTAAACGATCGTCAAAAAAAATCAGCGCTTTGATGTTTGTGCATCACTTCTTTGTCGAAACAAAAATGACCCATTTTGGCCTCACCCACCCTACTCTCCGGACCTCTCGCCTACTGACTACCATTTTTTTAGACACCTGGACCTCTATTTACAACACCAAAATATTCAAAAATCAAACGGAACTGGAAAAATGCGTTTTTTTGGACTTTATCAATTCTAAAAAATCTGAATTCTATTCAGACGGTATTAATAAGTTACCAACACGTTGGGAGAAAATGTGTTGAAAGTATGGGAAATTATTTTGATTAAAGAACATTGCTTTAAAGTAACTAGTTTTTTTTTTTTTGTTTGATACCAAAATCCTGCATTATTTTATCGGACAACCCAATAATTTTGAACGGACATCATTTTCGTCATCTGCTAGGTAGGATCGACGGAAACTTGAAGAAATATCTCGAAAATTGCGTCATGAATACTACCTAAATAGCTTATTTCCCTTATAGGAAATGTGCTAAAATCTGGTTCGTACTAAAGAAAAATTAATAATATTGTTGTTACAGTCAAGAACCCATAATATATCAAGGTAGTGAGATGAAATTTTTAAATTTCGAGTTCAAGACCAAAAAAAAAAAAATAAAGGTGCTTCAACACAGCCTAGCACACACAGACACTAACACATTATATGTAGCCAAAAAATCATATTCAATTTTGGTCCCAAATAAATCCGTCGAATGAATATTTATTTTGTAAAACGGAACTGCGAGCCACCTGTTGAAAGAGGCTAACAGGAGACCGCTAGGTGTGTCATGGCCGAGTCCTCTCTAATAGGGATTCTTTGCAATGGCATCGGGACCGGTAGATCCAGTGTCTGGCAGCTGCTTACAACAACTTGTGTATAATTGAGGTGACCCAAGGACTTGCGTGCAGTCAGATTCGTTGGGCGCTATTTTAATCTTGGGTTTTTTTCTTTGGGCAGTGAGTGTTGAGGTGGTCAGTGTCTGGGAGGAAAAATGAGGTATGATTTTAATAGAGTTCCTCGAAATTTCTCGCTCGCCATATGCTCACATGCCGAATTCGAAGGGTCTTTTTGTTGTGTAAATCAACGGTTAATTATTTGGCGAGTCCATAATTGTGCCACAACTTTGATCATCCTAATTACTCCAAAGAGGCTATAGTCCTTGAAGATCCAAGACCCACTTACACCGTTGTGGCTAATCCAATACTCAACTAAGCACCTCGAATCGGCATGACCAGCTGCCACCAATATCACCAATATGGTTCATCCCATATCATATGATATGGTTCATCAAACTGTCTTGCCTAGGATTACTTAGAAAATCTCACAATTGGAATTGTTTCCAATATTCGCACTTTTTTCTGAAATATCCTTCTATAATACCTATTCGATGACGAAAAGTCCGTCACGCAGGTATTGCTTTTACTAAGCAGATTTCACACGTACACAACGCATTTACTTTTATCTTAAAAAATCAAAGGTTCAGTGAGAACAATATTTGGTATTTAAGTTTCGAATAAAGTTTTTAATATATAACAGAGTATTGTTTATGTGACATGAGCGCGAAAGAGGTTTTACTGAAGGCCAAAAATTTAAAAAAAAAAATCACTTATCTCAATTAATATTGAAGTTAAAGAATAAATGTACATAACAATATCTATAGAAAGTTACATTTACCATAATATAGATTCTATACAATTTTTCTATCGTACTCATAACAACGGATATATTGCGATTTTTTTAAATTCTCTAAACCCCCCACCTCTCTCCCTGATCTTATTTCAGCACTTAACGAATTTGATCATTCCTTTTACATAAAACGATTATACAACAAGTTTGATATCGATAAGGCAATTCCTGCGACATACATATATATATATATATACAGGGTGTCCAACTTCCCGTGCAACCCCCATAAAATCTCCAATTATTTTAATACAAGGCTGAAACTTACTGTGCCATAAATTGTGGCCCCTGAAGAATATTTTGAGTCCATATTCAACCTCGTAACTTTCTCCAGTACTTCTTCATTGACCAAACTTTGGCATACCCAATGGAATGCACTACTTTTTATGGTGGGCATAAAATTAGTGGTCAACAAGCATTTTTCAATAAAATGTGCCGTTTCTGTAATAAAGATTTATGTATTTTACGGCTAAAGGCTGCGTCAAAACGAAAAAATTCACCGATATAAACTCGTTTTGAATTTGATTTTCTATGAGAATCCTCTATAAAAAGTAGGGCATTAATGGGAAATTCCAAAGTTAGGGGTTGGAAAATGAACTGAAAGGAATCATCAGGAGTCCCTATTATTAACCCCACTCCTGCACATGTCATATATATATATATATACTATAAGCTGTTATATTATGAACCACCGCATTCCTGGGTTAACTGGTTTTCATTGAACTATCAATTTGAAGCACAAGTAAATACGTAATGTGATGACGCCATCAATTACGTGGCAGTTACTACTCATCGGATTTTAACATATACATAGAGAATACGTGGTGATATGAGATCACAAGTGTTATACTTGCACTTGGGAAATCTGCTTAGTTTACGCAGCCCATTCGACACTGACTTTTTTATTTGAACTGAATGGCTAAACGCTGGGAATATATATTCACATATTGCTTATATATATATATATATATATATTATATATATATATATTATAATATATATATATATATGAGCCGCTTTTTTAGGGTTACCTTATTTATTTTTTCAATTTTATTTGGTACTATATATGAAATATTTCAGTATAATTTTATTTTTGTGGCACTTGCTAAGGTAGCTGCTAAAATAAGACTTTATTTTTACTTAAATATATAGGATATGATCTTCCACGTTACGCAACTACGGCAAAACATGTAGAGTTATCTACAGTCATTTTTTAGGACGGGACTAAGGACTTTATTTAATGAATTTGTCACTAAATAAATTCGTATAGCCTAAGTGGGAATCAAACCCACTACTCAAGGATTGCCAAGGTTTCTTGTGTAAAATTCACATGACTAAGCACAGTACCCATGTTCCGTTTTTGCCCTTATAAAGATTAGCAATTTCACATATGTTTACCAGGGTATCATTTAATACATATTAGTTAGCGCATTCACTAAATTGAAAGTCGTTCGGAATACCCAATCCACATCTACTAAATCAGTTCAAGTAACATCAGTTGTCATTGGTCTCGTGGAATAGGATTTGACTTATTTTAGAAGATGGTTTATATTGACGTTATAGAATACCTCGGCAAAAGCATATGAATTTCTATTTATGAGGCTAATCATAATAACTGTAGACAAAACAACTGTCGACTGTATAAAGAATTCCAAGACAATCTCTTGGCTCATTCAGATATTATCAAGTCTGAACGTATAGAAGTACACAATTTTCAATCTAAATTTTTAAACACAAAATTTAACAAGAATTAAGAATTGTAAAAAAAAAAGTCCTTTTATTTAAAAAAAAAATTTATATTTTCTTTCTCTGAGCCTTTTTCAGGGATACGGGAAATCAATTGTGAAAGTGTTCTCGTGACGTAATTGTTGAAATATTTTTGGCAAATTGTCCATCGATGCTACCAAGTAGATAAGCGAGTTGTGTTTAAATTTAATACCGCTAGCTTTATTTGTTTTTTTCTAAAATCAATAACTAAGCATTTCTCTATCCTTTAAGTGTGTTAATGGCTGAAATCGGGCCAAGAGGACTGGGGGTTTGGAGAATGAGTGAAATATTTAATTGTAATTACATCTGTCATTTTATTTCAAGGACATAGTTATTATTATCTTTAATAAAAATGAGAAAATCCACTCTTCCTTTACAACATTTCATTCCTATTAACACAAATCTGCTTTTGATAAACATTATTAGTTTGTTTGGTGTTTTTTTCTAAACATTTAAGCAATATCAAAGTATCGTATTATTTCTTATGAGCTTTGTCTCTTTTGGATTTGTTCACTGTTGTGTAATAAGACAGTATCTCCTGGAAACTAATTTTCATTCTTGTTATTTCCCGGTAACAAAGCTACTTTTGAAATAACACCATTGATATCTAAACTCCATTTGTATATGAATGAACAATTGACACACCATTTCTATGAGAAAAGGTTAAAAAAAATGAACTAATTAAATCAGATTCGCTTCAACTACGAATTTTTGTCCTTTCAGACTTCGTGGGGGATTCTTTGCCAATCTTAGAATCTTAGATCTTTGATCCCCTAAATCTTAGAAATGTTATCCTTATAGTGATCGTTGACTGGTGTGGTAGGATTCAATAATTAATGATAAGCAAAATTCAGACTTCATATAGTTATTATGTTGACTGGGTTGAATACAGGTCTATTAATGTTGGCAGGTTGTTAATGTATAATTCTTTCAATATAGTCCTTAAGATGCATTTTATTTAGCGAAATTCACACCAACAAGAGTAAACATTTATCATGTCATCTTTCTCACGTAGGTTTAAAGTTCGGCCGAGGTATTTCCATAGGAATATGAACCACGGAGCCGAATCAAGTTAGTTTTCCAAATTTAGCTTTTCTGCTGACTGCGATGTCATAGCATTATATTATGTAATTGCACACTTCAGCAAGATATTTAAGTCATTGAGTCTAGTATTGGCTTGGGTCGATCCGTGAACATGGAGAATACTGGATGTGAGTGTGTGTGTGTGTGTGTGTGTGTGTGTGAGAGAGAGAGAGGGAGTGTGAGAGAGAGAGAGGGAGGGAGAGAGAGAGAGAGAGAGAGAGAGAGAGAGAGAGAGAGAGAGAGAGAGAGAGAGAGAGAGATATGCGTGAGAGAGACATCGAGAAAGCGGGATGTGAGAGAGACAGAGTGTGTGTGTGTGTGTGTGTGTGTGTGTGTGTGTGTGTGAGAGAGAGAGAGAGAGAGAGAGAGAGAGAGAGAGAGAGAGAGAGAGAGAGAGAGAGAGAGTGAGAGAGGGAGGGAGAGAGATGAGCATTGACACATGTATACACACATACAGATATCGGACAAACACACACATTAACACAGAGGCATGAGAGCAAGCAAGACAGGAATCAATAGTGATAATTAACTAGAATTGGAGGTTATGGCCTCACTCCCGAATATAGCCGTCATGATCGGGAACAGCTGATCAATACAACACCTACCCCAGCTCCACAACATCCTTCTAATTACTACACTATTAGCTCTACACTCTCAATCTACACCTCATTAAAACACTACACTAACAAATACAAATAAAACTCCATTCACAAAATTATCTTGAACTTAAAATTTTTATTTCACATTCTATCAATCACTAATTTTTATTTACTTCTGCTGTTGAATCCCGTTGGATTATTCATGCCTGTTTACGACACATTTATTATATAATGGGAAACTGAGGAACGTGTGCGAAACATTTATCAGGGCCACATGGCTCAATGTACGTTACCAGAATAATAATTTCATTGAAGCCTAGAGTGGCGAGTTCGATACCCGTCGAGGCAATATGAACTAATTTTGTACCAAACTCGCTAAATAAAATCCTTAGCACAAATTAGCTAGGAAAAGGTGATAACCTGTAGATAACCCGTCCCAATTAGCCGTAGTAGCACAAAGTGGGAGTCAACAAATATCATTGAACTCTCGCCTAGAACATTATTGACTCTCCCATTTGCCCACACAGACAATTTTCCATGCCACCTTGGAAAGTAAACAACTTAATGATCGACCTCAGATTATCAAAATTTAAAAAGAACGAAACTTTAGCCAATAACTCGCACAAAAAATAATTCAAAGTACTGACTTCAACCACCAATACACAGACTCTGCCTATTGGTCGGATCCAAAACTGAAAAAAAAAGGTACTAGTGCAGGGCTATTGTAGGAGATGATGCATATGAAACACGCCTACCTAAAAGTAGAAGTATATGGCTGCTGAATTGCATGCCAAAATCTTGGGACTGTCACCTTGAAAAATTGAATTTGTTTTACAAAATTTAATTCTTTCTTTCGTGATTTCGACTTAATGAGAAATATATTATTGTTTTGAACAATTTTAAATAAGATAAATGAACTAGTTTATAGAAATAACAAAACTTTTTGTATTAAAACCAGTTCCAATTGTTGTCTACTAGTCCAATGTACATGTGTTGTCTTTTTTTATTTATGTATTATTATTATTATTATTTATTAACGTCCACTTTTTGCAACTTAGGCCAATTGGGACTAATTTATGTTGTAATTTTTTATTTGTTGGTTCAGTTTTTTTTAATTTTTCTATAATTTTGTTTTCATTTCATATTGCGTGTACTTTGAGTCAAATCGCCTAGTTTGTTAGCTCTTGTATAAATACATAAAATAAGATAACCTAAATGAATGCTTGCCACACCTCACACTTGCTTGAGTTTTTTTTAAAGTGGATTTATTAGTGTTTTACTCTTAATCCTGCGCCTCCAGAGGAATAATCCGTCACAATTTAAAATTTACTTGACTACATTTCCTAGAGCACCTTCTGCCTGGACTGTCACTATGCTATTTACAGAAATCAGGATGGAGTCCTCCATCAGCTGATTTATTCCAGCCACTGCAGCCATAATAATCGACATCTAGAAAGAGTACTGTCAAACCCATCTTAATTATCCCTAACATTACTTTATTAACTGGTCATTGCTGCATATTTTGCAATTACTGTTACACGAATGAACTGGAACATAGTTAGTTACTGAGACTGACTTCTGGCAAAGAAACAAAGAAGCGATAAATTATTCTGGAAAACTATAAAATTCTACTTCACAGGTTCAAACATGTTTCGGTCACTTAAAATCACAAAGTTCTGCATGAACCAACTTGGAGAGTAATGCAAGTCGCAAAGCCTGCCCATACCATTCCAAAACAATGAATCTTCATACATGAGCTTTTTACTGGTTTTCTTCATTTCAAAATAAAAAACAGTAATATTTTTAAATAAGTAAAATTTGTTAATAATTTCATTAGGTTTGGATCATATTTCTATTGCGGTTGTCAAAAATTACTCGAAATTTGTCTTTTTCTAGACGAACAAGTTTTCTTTTCGTAATTACATTACGGTCTAAGCCAGAAGGTTTCAGCAGATTTCTCTTAAGAGGATCAGCTATAGAGGTTTTTTATTACACGATTTTCATATAATGTATGTCGATCCCATGACAAAAATGATGTCCATTCAAGACTATATATACTTCTCTTTTAACGCTCTAGTGATTGCAATTCTTATTTAATCGTCAAAACTAATAAACAACTTCGCTGTGTAGCTGAACTTGGACCGGGGAAGAGGAAGGGGAATTTTCGATACTTCCGAATATCTAGATGTTACAGAATCAGTTTTGTTAAACATTTAATGCTCAACAATTGTTGTATTTTAATTGTTTTCACAACTCGAATATGAAGCGGTCTAGTCATATAATTTTTACCTTGACTAACTGAGTAACTGAACATCTTATGTCCAGCTTGCATTTTAATTCCTGTTCACACAGACTTCTCACAACCGGAGAAACAGGGAACAAATTATGAAATGAGATCACCAATGTGTCATTTCATTACGTAAGAAAACAGCTTAGTTTACTCAGCCCCTGTGTGACGGACTTTTCTTATAAAAACAGAATGGTTGAAGCTCAGGCATACTCCTTAAAATGCTTATCATCCAAACGTTTGAATCTTTCAGTGTGATCAGCAAATGTGAATCCTCCAATCACATTTGGGGGTAACTACCCTCCACCTCTAGCACCTTCCTTGCATCATAGGGTGTTCCAGATACATTTATTTATTTTGGGCATCCTTTTCGATATCGTTATTTCAGTGTGTTCCAACGAAGGACACAGGTTCGATTCTTTCTAATATCACAGAGAATATGAACTCATTGGTCCATACATTAGGCGTTACTTCTGTTCCATCGCGCCATGTTTAAATTTCCTCTCTTTTCGAACAGTGCAATTGCTCACTTCCTCGATAAGGTTCCCTATATAAGTAAACGGGATAGGTCAGCTACAGAAAATGTCACGTCAGCGCCAGGAATTGTGATTAATTCGCTAACCTAATGAATATAGTAATTCCTCAAAGGTCTTATAGAGTCGTGGGATCAGCAGGCTGAAGGAAGCTTGCTGAACTTCTTATTGCAGTTTGTGATCAGCTTCAAGGGGAATGAGGAAGTAAATTGGGTGCAGAAGGCCAAGAATGCAAGCTGCAGCTTTGAATGCATCTGCCCGATGAGCCGCTCCTGCAAGCGCACACCGCTCGCCAGTATTCTTATTTTCTCGTTTTTTATGTTGGCAGAACCCACATTTCAGCGAATCCAAACCGGTTAGCTACTTCTCCCCTTGCTACGTATCTGGGATGTGTTCTCGAAGCCGCCTTCATAGTCTCCTCATTATCATGCTCTTGTATTAATCTTCTCACATCGTTCGCCGCAAGCTCACTCTCGATTCTCAGCAGGAATACTCTTCTGAGCATGCGGGGATTTTTTAAAACCGTTCTCAACCTAACCAGCAAGACAAATTTATTCAACCATCATGGTTAATTAATTTAACCACATTCAATAAAATCACCACGGTTCAATTATACATCCACATTCAATTCAACCATCATAGTTTATTTATTTAACAACATTCAATGCAACCACCATCGTTCAGTTATTTAAGGCATTCAATTCAACCATCATAGTTTATTTAATTAAGGACATTCAATGCAACCATCATCGTTCAGTTATTTAAACACATTCAATGCACCCATCATGGTTTGGTTATTTAAGATCTTTCAGTGCAACCACCATGGTCCAGTTATAGTACCACATTAAATGCAACCATCAGGGTTTGGTTATTTAAGATCTTTCAGTGCGACCACCATGGTCCAGTTATAGTACCACATTAAATGCAACCATCATCGTTCAGTTATTTAAACACATTCAATGCACCCATCAGGGTTTGGTTATTTAAGATCTTTCAGTGCGACCACCATGGTCCAGTTATAGTACCACATTAAATGCAACCATCATCGTTCAGTTATTTAAACACATTCAATGCACCCATCAGGGTTTGGTTATTTAACAACATTCAGCGCAACCACCATGGCCAAGTTATAGTACCACATTAAATGCAACCATCATCGTTCAGTTATTTAAACACATTCAATGCACCCATCATGGTTTGGTTATTTAAGATCTTTCAGTGCAACCACCATGGCCCAGTTGTACTACCATATTCAATGCAACAATCACGGTTCATTTATGTATGCACATTCAATGCAACCACCATGGATTGGTTATTTAACAACATTCAGCGCAACCACCATGGCCCAGTTGTACAACCATATTCAATGCAACCATCACGGTTCATTTATTTAAGCACATTCAATGCAACCATCATGATTCATTTATGCATGCACATTCAATGCAACCATCATGGTTCATTTATGCATGCACATTCAATGCAACCATCATGGTTCATTTATGCATGCACATTCAATGCAACCATCATGGTTCATTTATGCATGCACATTCAATGCAACCATCATGGTTCATTTATGCATGCACATTCAATGCAACCATCATGGTTCATTTATGCATGCACATTCAATGCAACCATCATGGTTCATTTATGCATGCACATTCAATGCAACCATCATGGTTCATTTATGCATGCACATTCAATGCAACCATCATGGTTCATTTATGCATGCACATTCAATGCAACCATCATGGTTCATTTATGCATGCACATTCAATGCAACCATCATGGTTCATTTATGCATGCACATTCAATGCAACCATCATGGTTCGGTTATTTAGCAACATCCAGCGCAACCACCATGACTCAGTAGTACTACCACATTCCATTCAACAACAACAATCACAGTTCATTTATGTAAGCACGTTCAATGCAACCACAATGGATCGGTTATTTAACAACATTCAGTGCAATTATTATGGTCCAGTTGTACAACCACATTCAATGCAACCATCACGGTTCATTTATTTAAGCACATTCAATGCAACCATCATGGTTCATTTGTTTAAACACATTCAATGCAACCATCAAGGTTCATTTGTTTAACAACATTCAGTGGAACCATCGTGGTTCAGTTATTGAAACACATTCAATGCAACCATCATGGTTCAGTTATTTAAACACATTCAATGCAATCATCATGGTCATTTGTTCAACCACATTCAATGCAACAACCATAGTTCAGTAATGTAACCACGTTCAAGGTCAATATCACGTTGTATTTATTTTATTATGTTCAAGGCTACCATCATAATGGCCACAACGAGTATGCTAAAAAAACACAAGTGGATAATATTGCGCCATTTAGAATTAAGAAAACAAATTGAGCAAAAAAAAATGTTTACAGAACAGATGATCACGATGAACATCTGCTGTCATAATCATATTCGTAATACGCCGCCACGCGCTGGATCATAACAATTCATGAATTTAATTATCAACATATACTATAGAATGATACCATATATGTTTTGGGGCTCAGGTTAGGCGCGTGTGTTAAGGAGTTGGTATTAATATTACAGGATATACTTACAGCCATGAGATCAATTCTTAACGTGCCTATTGTTCAGGTTTATTAGTATCAGTTATTTTTAACTTAATTAGTTACGAACTGATTAAATAAAATATGTTCTCCCACCCTGGCTTGAAAAGGGTGATATCCTATATGTAACCCGTCCCGATTAGTAGCACAAAGTTGTTAATAAATAACAATGACGATAATAACTGCTGTTGCTTTCTGCTGTCAACTTTGCAGCATAAATTGTTAGCCTAATGAAATTTCTACGATAATTTGATAGAGAACTAAATACCCTGTACATTCGATAAGAGCTCACTCAAAACCAAGGATATCAAAGACACACAACACACACACTCACACGTGTGAACACGATTCGTGTTCTTTTGTCTCTTTGGTTGCGTTTTTTTTTTGGGTTACGTTCTTAGGTTGTTATGTCCTAATTGTATTGTTTAATGTTTTCTGTTACTGTTTTCATTTTTATTTATCATTGTTTTTTGATGAGTAACATCTCCTCGCAGCGAATGCTCCACAATAAATAAATAAAATATTAGAGGCTCTCCTACTATTGCCCTTGTAAATATCGTGGCGTGTTTAGTTTGCACAGAAGTATATTTGAATATTAGACAACTCTGGAGTCTGTGCCTAAGCTTGAAGAGTTCAGGCCTAGACAACCAAGATATCTGGATTCAAGTCCACTCGAATTCAAATAATATTTATGTAATAAGAAAAATATTAAAACCAGTAATACATTTATAGTTAATAAATGATATTTTTTTTTATTCTGAACCCAATGTTATATATTTGTTGTTGTATTATTGTATAGGGTTTAAGGACGAAAAACTATCAGGTTATCATCGCCCTGTAATATTTATAATTCACATTTTGGTATCCTCATCCATATCGCCATTTAAACAATATAAACGAGGATTCAAACAATTGCACTTTAAATTTCTTTGTATAAACTTGTGTTTTTTACAAAATTAAACAATTTATGGTGTTCTTTCGGGTCATCTCCAAGGGCCACTTCTATACTATTGTAAATATTGTATTTGTTTCTAATATCTGTATACTTATGACATTCCATTAATATCTGATATATAGTCAGTTCTGTGTTACACTTCTCACAAATTGGGGGTTGATCTTTTGTCATAAGATAGATACAATTAGGACAATATTATATATATATATATATATATATATATATATATATATATATATATATATATATATATATATTGTGGGTGTAAATGTTATTGAAACTGTCTTTTTTTTATTTCTTAAGTTTACAGCACTGAAAACATCAAAGGGATTATCTTGGGCAAATGGTTTCAAATCTTTATCAAATAATGTTGCCAATTTGTTAAGCTATAGGGTGAAAAGGCTTGTTACGTATCTTTATGCAGTTTAATTAAATTATAGATTAGTGGTGGCATCCTATTGTAATTTATAAATTTTGATATTATTTTTTTTCATCATGAAATTATTTTGTATCAATTTGTCCACATACTTTATGGCTTTAATTTGAAGGCTGTTTGTCGGGTCATAGTCTATCTCTTTGAACATTTGTTTATCATTTAATATGTTTTGCATTTTCATAGTGTAATCATTCCTACTCATTATTACTTTCTTGTTTGATTTATCTGCTTTAACTATTAAAATTTCTTTATTTTCCTTAACATAATTTGTAGTAATTTTTTTCATATTGTTTTCACTTAAACAGGGCAGTTTCAATAATGTTTGAACCGACAAAAATGTTTTTATTGGTGACCCTTGCCATAAAATTTGAAGAATATGTAAATGATATTTAGTATATCCAGCGGTGTGTTGGTTCCTTCTGAAGCACTTGCCACATGTACAGGCTAATTAAAAGAGAAGAGGTAGTTTTAACGAGGTTGAGAATTGGCCATTCACGACTGACTCACACTTGCCTACTTACTGGAGAAGACGAAGCCTACTGCCAACACTGTAACTGTAGACTTACTATAAAACATACACTTACTGACTGCTATCTAAGGACTCACATAGACCTACCATACACTTTGACTGAATTACTACATGACTGTAGCCCGTATATAGACCGCATATTACACTACATGAATCATAACAGCTTTTCAAAAGATTATAATGTAGAGCAATACTGAAAATATTTGCAGAAATAAGCATACTTACGTAAATATAATAATGTTATATGTTAAATAACTGAATCGTCGCGATTGTATGAATAAATAATAACATGTACTCCAAGACCACCCTGTAATGGTGGTATCTACAGATATATTTGTCTTTAAATTATATTTAGTTGGTTTTAGAGAAGAACAATGTAATAAAACTATAAAATGATACTCGCAAACCTTTTAAGTTAAAAACGAAAAGCTAAGAATCTTGGATTAATTATAATACATGTGCCATTGGATAAAGAAAGATTTGACATGAATGAGTCGATGTCAAGTTGGGGATTTAAACTTTTTTGGATTGGGCAGGGAGTAATGACCCGGGCTGACGAAATTCCGACAATAAGGATGAAAGAAGACCTAAAAATGCACCTTTAAATGCAAAATACCCGTTTTGAGAAGTAAATATTAGGAAGAAGTTGTAAAATTCCCCCTTGATTCGATTGAGGATTAGGTGTCGGTGCTTGTGAGAGAGAGAGATATAAACGTAAGTCACCTGCTGGGCACCTGTCGCAGCTGTATCTGCCTATTAGCTGAGCTCGTGCGGTCCCCACCTGCGGCTGGGCATCTGCTTCTATAGGCACCTGTGTCTGGACCACTCTCTTCCTGCCCAGAAGGCTACTGTTGGCTCTCCTTACAGGTTGCCACCACCTATCTCGGGCACCGGCAATCTAAACCCAAGTGGCTTGACAAATGCCATGGACTGCAGGCTCAACACCTATTGCAGATAGCTTAGGTGCTGGAATTATACGAACTCCCAGTATATTAGGGAAAGTTAGGACGATAAAACAATTGTGTGGATACTTGAATGAAGTAGCTATATTAAGTCTGACATAATATGGGAGGAAAGGCATCATGGTGTGAACTCAACTGTCCTCTCAAGTCCATGTGAAAAGTCTTGGGCTGCTGCGCAAAAAATTATTTTATTTATTTTATTAATATAAAATACAAATATGATAAATTTGGAGAACTACCCTTTTTTTAATTACTTTGTTAGCAGATTCCTCACAGTTGCTGTTACTTTATATATATGAAAATGAAAACGTTTGAATCAACACTGATTGAAGGAACCACGCAGTATTGATGGGTGCACAGCTTGATGTGTTTCCTGTCATATTGTTGTGGCATGACAGACCAAAAAGTGCTACTTCTTTGTTCATAAATTGTATTTCTATAAAAAATTAAGAATGTAGTGTTCATTCATGTTCAGTAATATAATTTCCTTTGCAGGGTATAGAGATGGTGATATTATTGTCTCTTCTGCTGCTACATCAAAAGAATTTTATTTGCACTTTATGCCTAACCTATGCCAAGCTGTGGGAGTACAGCTCTGCGATACAGGCCTTCTAAACAGAAAGTGTTTCCGCCAAGATGTTTACTTAAGCACAAGGACTTTCGACACCAACGTGCCATCATCAAGTGCATGTACGGTTCAAGAGTTTCTGATAGCGCTCGGCTTTGGGTTACTTATCCCGTGTAGTGAGTGGTTCTCAAAGCCGTGGCGATGAATTTCTTTTTTTTACTTGGAGAGAAGAAAACTTCCAATTCTTCGCAAGTTTTTTATTTCAGCGCTAAGTGTTTTCAATTATTATTGCCTTTATCTTCAGAGCTACTTGCATGCACTCAATGGGAGTATATATTCTCCAACTATGCCCGAATAGATCCCTCAAAATCCATATTTTATTTTAATATTTGTCCTATGTTTATTTATATTTACATTATTTCTATGTTTAATTAATTGTGTTTTATTCATTATTTTATTATTTTAGTCTTGTTAAGGTGTATACAGACTTTATTTAAAAAAAAAAAAAAAAAATAGAGTTACTTCCTTTCTTTCGGAGTGCATGCAAGTAGCTCTGAAGATGGAGGCAATAGTCTTTGCAAGCTCTGAGCGCTGAAATAAAACACTTGTGATGAATTGGCCGTTTTCTTCTCTCCAAATACACAATATTCTTCACTTAAACAAAACTACTGTGGAATTTCTATTTGGTCAGAACTCTTGATGACTTTGAAGCACCGTCTTCACTACTAGTCTGTTAACTGAGTTTGCTGGGTGGGAAATTTACGACGACTTTTGACATGACAACATTGAACCGAAACGTTTGTTACCAATGGAACTCCGAATATAATCTTTTTCCAAAGTTTCTATATCAATGTTCTTGACAGTCTTCGATTACATCATTGTGACCATTATTTTTAACAAGCTTTAATTATATCATTAGTATTTGAATCAGTCCTTGCTTTAAGAGTACTAAATTAAAAGTATTCTCTTAAAATTAATAGCCAATATTAAATGTCGTAAATATGTAGGAATACGTTCAAAAACGTATGATAACCAGTCTTAAATCAAGTTTCTATTTTTGCCTATAGTCGAATCACCACATTGGTTTAAGGCTAATAAATATACGTTTTGGAATATTTATACCTTCGTTTTTGTTAAATTTTTATATTGACCGTGGAAAATAATTATAAACGTAGCATTTAAAACGCCCAGAATGTAAAAACGTGAAAGAGACCTGACGATTTTTTTTATTTTATTTCCTTAAAATACTTTTTGATGGTCTCAGTATGGACAAAAAACCGAAATACTTAAGTGATGGTAAACTGTGCTGAAAAAATTCTTTCATTCTTTCTCATCATAGCAGTAAAAAATAATGTTATAATCCGTGAGACCTGTCTTTCTTAAAACAGGGAAATAGGAGATGGCGGTGAAGGCTGCGACTAGTAATCCACTAATGGCTATGTCTCGCAACTGGGCTTAGCGCTGCCTTTTAACCATTTTTTCACTGTCGCCATACTATAAATGTTAACAATTGACAAAAAACAATAAAAAAAGAGACCATTACATTTATTCCTTCTTTTGTGGCTCGTCTCCTAAATTTATACATGTTGAAAATACTTATAAGGATTTTACACATATTAACTGCAAGTAACATTTTTATCAAATTTTGTTGCATTATTATTATTTATTTAGGAGCACCAGCGTCTAGGAGATTTGACTCAAACTTTAAGAAAGTAAAATAAAAACAAACAGAAAATGGACTAAAGATTGAACGCATCAAATAAAAATTTAGAAGAAGTAAAATTAAGCAGAATAATTAAACATTAAACACTAGTAATTAACACAGCAATTTATGTCATTGCTATATACCAGAAGGGGCTCAGGTTAGTCATATGAGTTAATGCATTTGGTTTAATCTTACATGGTAATCCTACAGTGGAATGTTCGATTCCTGTCTGGGCAATAAGAGTTTATTTAGTAGCAAACTCAATAAATAAAACCTTAGTCCTCCCTGGCTAGAAAAGTGTAGTGACCAGTAGATAATCCATCCCAATTTGCCATAGTTTAAAAAAGTTGTTGCTAATAAATAATAATAATAT
Organism: Riptortus pedestris; assembly: GCA_019009955.1. NCBI lineage: Eukaryota > Metazoa > Arthropoda > Insecta > Hemiptera > Alydidae > Riptortus > Riptortus pedestris. The sequence goes on along the minus strand of CM032232.1, from coordinate 104,052,712 downwards.
ATAATGGAATATATTATTATTATATTATTTAAAATTATATAAAATTAATCACTAAGTCAAAATCATAAAACGGGGAAAAGTTGAATTTTGTAATAAAAATTCGATTTCTTAAGATGATTTAGTATATTTTTGATATGTGGGCTCACGTCTGTAAGACGTTCGTACATCGTGTGGAGTCTCTAATTCTTCAATGTTCCTGCAATCTGTCAGTAAGGGTTTAATGGTTAATGGCTTATGGCATGTCCTGCAGACTGGTCTTTCTATTCTTGTCATGAGGTATGTATGAGTTCGTTAAATGTACTAAGTCTCGTGTGTGCAATTTGACTAGTCTATTGCCACGTCTGGTGGATAGAAATACTTATTTCTCGCAGATGATTTTCTGTGCTGTTATACGCCAGCATTTAATGTTATCCCTCGTATTTCTTAATGTATGACTGGTAGGGTCAGTTAGTTAAAGCCGTAAGATGTTAGATACTACTTTTTATCGCTCTATAAAATGACTACTATTGGAATATTATACAGTATATTTCTATTTATTTATATGTTAACCTGTTTTGATCTAATACAATAACTTCCTGGTCTTGTATATATTAATGAAATCTGCCTTCAGTTATTTATTTCAATGTGCACAAGATGAAGTTTTATCAATTTAATTTTCATGAGGCGCCACTGCAATAGAATTATTTTCATTTCCTTAGGAAGAAGAAGCGGAGAGTGTGTGTATTTAATAAAATTTCAGGAGCTTTTGGGTTGGGCTGCATATACGTATGCTAAAATTAATTATCATTTAGTACCCCCCCCCAAAGGGCAAGTATGCCCAGTTTAAACTACGTAGTGTTTTTATGAACCATTAAATAGGGGCTCTGGAAATTCCTGTGGATTAAATTGTAGGTTAAATGTACTAGTTATGGATTCGATTCTCGGTTTGGGTAAAGGAATCCTATTTCGTGACAAACTTATTATTTAAAAAGTCCGTCACGCAGGGGCTGCGTAAACTAAGCAGATTTCCCACGTGAAGTTTTTGGAATAACAACTGTAGTAGTAAGGAATCTCTAAACCTATTCACGAGGGACGAAGAGTTACCGAAACGGCCCGCACTAGCTCTCGGCGGAGAGTCCCGAACATAGCCGACTCCTGCCCACCACACACATGCATATAAATTCAAATATCTCGGTTAATGTTCAAGATACAGAATAAATGTATAGAACAATATTTATAGTAAATTTAATTTGCAATAAGACTGATTCTATACAATTCTTCGATCCGACACATAATAACGGAGATATTTCGAATTTTCAAAAATCCCCCCTCTAAACCCCCCTCCCACTGGTCCGATTTCAGCCATTAACGAACTTGATCTTTCTTTTTACGTAAAACGTTTAAATATGAAGTTTGGTAACGATCAAACAAAAATTGCGACCGCTAGAGCGTTAACAGACTAATATATATATATATATATATATATATATATATATATATATATATATATAATATTTTGAACGGACCTCATTTTCGTCATCTCCTGGGTAGGATCGATGGACATTTGAGGAAATTTTTCAAAACTCGCGTCATGAGTACGACCTCAATGGGGCTGCCGTCACGCAGGGGCTGCATAATCTAAGCAGATTTCCCAAGTGCGGGTATGGCACACTTGTGCTCTCATCTCAACCACTTATTCTTAAAGTATGTGTAAAAACCGATGAATAAAAGAATCTTCCATATATTCCAACCAACTATGAAAAATAAAAATCTGCCACAACCCAAATAGATGATACACATATAGGAAGGCTGTGGTGTAAAATTCAGTAGGGTAGGAAAAATAGGGAATAGTTCTCGAACGTTTAAACAGATTATAAATGAAATAGTAATTTTACAAAGAACTTATTATAAGTTAAGAACAATAAGCGACGCAGAACAAAATTAAAGCAAAGATAAGAGGAAAATGCTTTTCATCTTAAGATTTAGATTATAACTCAAGATTATCCAAGCTCAGTTATCCAGAGGACAAATAGAGCTCTCAAATCAAAAATGAAATATAAGTCAGAAACTTTGCGAACTGGGCTCACATTTATTTGTTCTAATCTCTAAATTTATATTAGAGTTTATCTGCCTCAGATTGAAATGATGGCACTGTTTCGAGCTCTCATCTCAATTCCAGCAATCCGTTTGCTCCAGAACTCAGACTCCAGGAAATAACTTCTCTCCAGATATTCGTACTGTCTGGAATGGGCTCTGGGATGGTCGCCTGCTTGTCTCATGAATTAAACCTCATAACAGCCAGTGGGTTTACAAACTTTTCTCACACACGAGCTCATCTCATCGGGAAATATTGAAAAAGTTATCAGCCTTTCTGAGAAAAAGGGAGTCGTAAATATAATGGGCGTTTCATGAAGAAATATCAATAACACTAAGCACGTGCGTCACGTATAAGTGTTGTTTACAAATTCAATGAGAACAATATTTGGAACTTAAGCTTCAAATGATGTGATTCATAATATAACAGCTCATTGTTAATACAACACGAGTAGGAGTGGAGGTTTACTGAAGGCCGAAAACTAAAAAAAGTAAATATCTAGGTTAATAATCAAGATTGTTAAAAACAAAATTTATTGACACTACATTCGCAATAAGATGGGCTCTGTACAAATTTTCGTTCCGACGCATAATAACGGAATATTAAGATTTTTCGAAATTCCCTCTACAAAACCCCCGGTCCCACTGGTCGGGATTTCAGCCATTAACGCACTAGATCTTTAGTTTTATAAAAAAAACGTTTAAATATCCAGTTTGGTAACGATCCATCAAAAATTGCGACCGCTAGAGCGTTAACAGACAAATATATATAGTTTTGAACGGACCGCAATTTCGTCATCTCCTTGGTATGATCGATGGAAATTTAAGAATTTGTTTCAAACATTGGAGACTTTTTAACTCAATCGAGTAAACTGAGCTTCCACAAACTCATTAAATAAAGTCCTTATGCCCACTATGGCTAGAAAAGGGTGGTGGCCTGTAGATCACCGGTCCCGAATAGCCACAGAAACATAAAGTGTTCACTAATAAATAAAATTTGTCAGGCAAGTGTTTCTTAAAGCCCTTCGCTTAATTTTTAGCAGATTTCCCTTAAGGAAAATCAGCAATTGAGGTCAGACTCATGACGCGATTTTCAAAACATTTCCTCAAATGCCCTTTTATCCGACCCAGAAGTTAAGGAAAATCAGGTCCGTTCAAAACTGTGTGTGTGTGTGTCTATATATATATATATATATATATATATATATATATATATATATATATATATATATATGTCTGTTAACGCAATTTTTGTTTGATTATTATCAAACTCGATATTTAAACGTTTTATGTAAAAATGAAGATCAAGTTCGTTAACGGCTAAAATCGAACCAGTGGGAGGGAGGATTAGAGGGTCCGTTTTTATATGTTGGATCGAAAAATTGTATAGATTCAATCTTATTGCAAATGTTATGTACTATAAATGTTGTTATATACATATTTTCTCTAAATTGAACATTAACCGTGATATTTCCACATTTTAGTTTTTGGCCCTCAGTAACCCCTCCCCCCACTCCTACTCCTGTCATATTAACAAAAAGCTGTTACAATATGAGTCACTATATTTGAAGCCTAAATTCCAAATATCGTTCTCTATGAACTTTTACGTTTTGAGATAAATGCAAATACGTGACTACCGTGGGAAATCTTCTTAGTTAACGCAGCCCCTGCGTGACGGACTCTTTAAATTACCCGAAAGGAAAGTTAGTGCACGGCCTCTGAGGATATTTGTCATAGATATACTGAAGGAATGCATTTGGAACACCGTTCTAATGATCAACTGCGCTCCAAGAAATCTAGTTTTCGTTCTTACGTTTAATCATAGCACGTTAGCAGTGTGGTTATAAAGCATGGTCCCCAGCCTGCCAAATCAAGACAATAGATGCGTCGCGCATCTGCTGATATAATGGCCTCCATTCGAACCATATGGCCACTGGCTGTAAGAACTCTTCAAAACGCGCTAAATGTTCCTACGTCAAGCTTTGGGGTATCTTATATCTCTGAGTATAAGAGGCGAGCTTATCACAGTGTTTGCATGCGGGCCCTGTAACCATGGGTGTCGGTGTTTCAACCAGCTCGTCTCTTAAGAACGATTAGATGTAAAAAACGTCCGTCACGCAGGGGATGCGTAAACAAGGCAGATTTCCCATGAACGATGACAAGTTACTGATCTCATCTCACTATATATTTAATATTTCTATGTAAAAGCCCGATGTGTAGAAGTGGGCATTTACTGAAGATTGATAACGAGAAAGCACGAGTAGCACCATAAATATTTGAGTCACAAAAAAAAGTATTATATAAAATAAAAATTCTAGAACATCAATAGTTTCACAAGATAGGTTGTATAAAATTTTTCGATAAGACTCGTAATAAAGGAGATATTTTAAATTTTCGAAGCCCCCTCCCTTTTCCTAGTCCGATTTCAATCATTAACGACCATGAAATTAAGCGTGGCATGAAATGGTAAAATATCAAGTATGGATTTGAATGCATAATAATCGGGGCTCAGGTTAGCCATGTGAGTTAAAGCGTTGACCTTAATCTCTCATGGTAAACCTAGAGTGGCGAGTTCGATTCTTGCCTGTGCAAAGGAAATTATTTAGTGACGAAATTCATTAAATAACATCCTAAATCCCATCCTGGCTAGAAAAGGGCGGTAACCTGTAGGTAACCCTTCCCAATTAGCCGGAGATGCTAAAAGTGGACGTTAATATATAATAATACTAATATATAATAATCGTTTTTTAGTTAAGAACACAAAATCTTAAATGGTGACGTCGCACATCGTATTTTCTTTGGCGAGTCAGGTACATCTTATTTGCTCCTCAGCTAGGGGTGTGCAACACATGAGCCTTCGGTCTCAATATATATAATTTTGAACGGTCCTCATTTTCTTCATCTCCTGGGTAGGATCGATGGACATTTGAAGAAATTTTTCGAAACTCGCGTCATGAGTACGACCTCAATAGCTGATTTCCCTTAAGGGAAATCTGCTAAAACATCGTGCAAACTAAACTTCGGGTAGTCTAGTATATATCCAAACACTCTTCGGATCCGGCAGTGAAGCCAAATTAATTTGACACAAGTTCTTTTGACAAACGTCTTTAAACAAAAGTCGTTTTAACAATGATCTTTAATATCTTTTCGTTTAAAATCACACAATACGCTATGTTTTATTTGAATTAGTAAACCACCTCGCTACAACGAATTCCTCAGTATGAGGGCTGACACTAATAAATCATTTTTGTCTTATATTATGATATACAAGTTATTGGGCTATTAAGAAATAAAGAGATTATAGCAATGTCTCTTTAAATATATTTTTGTGTTCGTAGATTATATTAATGCTAAAATCATTATTGCTCAAACATTTTTAGTTTCAACTACAATTATTATCCACAAGTGAGGGAATATACATCAATGTGACTAAAAAAAAATCATTTATGAATTACAAATACTATTTTTGAATGGGAAAATTACGTTAAAGGTTTTCGGTTAATAGTTGAACTATAATAGTCACTATAAAATTGAAAACAATTTTCAATATGGCCTGATCAGTCCTACTAAACACATTCTACGGAGACGAAGTCTTTCAAATCTCTTTCAAGCGTGTCAACATTTGCATTCCCTTGTATTGTACTATGTCTCAACCCCATCGTTTGGAATATTAATGTGTTGTAATCTAATTAACCTTTGCCGAATTCATCCGGTACTAAATAAGGTTTTGTTTACCAATTAGAGTTATTTAATGTATGGTAATATGAGAAAATAGTTCGACAGGAGTATATGGGATTTGCTACTAAAATGGGATTCGATCGTTCTGTCTGTGCAGAAGTCAAGGTGCATGGCGAACATTTTGAAGCAGATGTCGGCTCGTGATGAAGATATCAATAGAACCAAAACTGGGTCACTAACTTCCGCTCAAACTTTCCACAGCACAGTACTTCCTGTTTGAATTCTCCAATGTGTACGTAGAGTCGTTGTGGGGTTTATGGGATTCGACTCGTGAAAAAAATGCACCATAGTTCAAACTCATGTGTACAAATAGTAGAGACTTTTCTATTTTTAAAAACCATCTAAAATACGGAACTGGTTGGAGACTCTGAAGCACTCATTTCGCTTCATTGGAATACTGGTTTTCTTTGATTGGCGCCTTTCCACAAGCTTGGTCACTCCACAGGCCAGCTCTACGAGAAAATGAGTATGGAAGTCGAGGATAAGACGAAAAAGTTTAGTGATGCGATTGGTTAACATTATAAGGTCACACGAGAATGAGTTCTATGTAGTTGACTAAATAACCATCAGCTTGGATAGACACCGGCAGAGAAATTTGGTAATGACTCCTAAAGATCTTCAAGGTATGTAAGTAAAACAACCAGGAGAAAAAACATTGCTAAGAACTGAAACGTAGCTAGGTGTCCGCAATTATGGTATATTGCACTCAATGAGAAGCCAAGAGGATAGGATGTTCTAAAAATTCTAGCTTAATGCAGAATTAGGAAAAAGAATCGAGATGAATGGTATATATAATAGGTCCAGCGACTAGGGGCTAAGGTTGGCCGTGCGAGTTAAGGCGTTGGTCCTAATCTCGCGTGGTAGACTTAGAGTAGCGGGTTCGATTCCCGCCCTGGGCAGTGGAAATTTATTTAATGACGGACTCATTACATAAAGTCCTTAGGCCCACCCTGGCTAGAAAAGGGTGGTAACCTATAGATATCCCGTCCCAATTAGCCATAGTAGAATAAAGTGGACGTAAATACTAATAACAAACAAACAGGTCCAGCGACCGCTTTCTCTGAAGACAACTGTAGAAGCTTAACTTGTTAATCTTGATGAATATGGAGTCTATCAGAAATAGAAGTGATATATTGTTATTTCGTTTTATGTTCATTTTGTTATTTGCATTTAGATTGTTTACCGCTCCATTGTTATAGTATCCCGTAAGTAGTTCTGTTTTGGTTTTAATCTTTTTGAAAAGAATAGTCATTGTTTATCGCTAGATAAATGGAAACGATTCTGTCACGGGAAGAAATCTCGGCTTAACAAATAAAAGGCTGGAGAGCTAGTGAATGGGAGTGAGCTAGAAAATACCTGAAGCTATCAAAATAGTGCTAATAATGCAAAGATATAATGATTTCCCATTTTTATTTTCAGCTGGTGGTGACGGTGATGAATCAGGTTAATCAGAAACACTTTTTTTGTGGCTCCTCACAATTTATTTCTTAAAAACGCTTAGTGTTTTCGGGAATCAAATTCCATCCTCAGAACTGCAAACAATAAAGCACCATAATTAAGGAGTCTATAGGCACACCCTACGCTCTGACGGTAATTCTGTTTTATTTAATTTTAATCCATAGATAGTAAATAAGACATTATTAATTTATTATATTTTAATTATGACTATGTTGTTAAGTTGTTGGTTTTAACATGTTAGTTTTTAGACTCCTTAATTATGGTGCTTTATTGTTGACTGAGGGTAGCCCACATATTGCCACGATTCTGACATATTTAAAAACATTCCATATTTTAAAATTTTTTAATGTGTGAGTGTGTGTGTTTGTGTGTGTGTATGTGTGTGTGTGACGAGTTTAAATTTGAATGTTGCCTGTTTTTATGAATAGATTTTGCTTCAAGTCACCAAGTTTACTTTTCACCTATTTATTTACCACTTTTATTTATTATTGTTTTTAGTTCTATGTTGTGTTTGTGTTTCTTGTTTCTTTTGTGTTCCGTTCCATTAGTTTTGTTCGTTAAATTATTTTGTGTTCCATGTTTTGTTATTTTGTTTACTTGTTTTTTGCTTTTCCCACATGTTTAAATATTGATTGTGGCTCTGAGGATGGGAATTTAATTCCCGAAAACTCTAAGCGTTTTTAAGAAATAAATTGTGAGAAGCCACAAAAAAAGTGTTTCTGATTAGGTTGATATAATGATTTACTTGGGTTTGCTTCATAATGGCAGCTTGGAAATATACCAAGAGACTGTGAAACAATGCTTTTATTAATGGCTTATATAACAAAGATGGTTCTCTGTAATATTCAAAAACCTTCTTGTGTTTATTTTTACAAAAGGCTGGGACTTCTGCTTTAGACCTCGACTCCGGGAGGAGAACAAAAAGTAGAGAGGCCAGCCCAGCTCCAAGAGCCGTCAGGTCACATCCAAAACCTTCGGGCACTGACGATGATGCACTGCATCGAAAGCGCTCTGCCGTTTTTCCCTTAAAGGAAATCAGCTATTGAGGTTGTACTCATGACGGAATTTTCGAAATTTTTCTTAAAATGTCCATCGATCCTACCTAATAGATGACGAAAATGAGGTCCTTTCAAAACTATATATATATATATATATATATATATATATATATATATATATATATATATATGTCTGTTAACACTCTAGCGGTCTCAATTTTTGTGTGATCGTTACCAAACTCGACATTTAGTCGTTTTATGTAAAAAGAAAGATCAAGTTCGTTAATGGCTGAAATCGGACCAGTGGGAGGGGAAGTTTAGAGGGGAGGATTATCTAAAATTCGAAATATCTCCGTTACTATACGTCGGATCGAAAAATTGTACAGAACCAATCTTATTGCAAATTAAATTTACTATAAATATTGCCATATACATTTTTTCTCTATCTTGAATATTAACCGAGATATACCAAAAGCTAGTTCGGGCGTTTTCTTCACTGGCTCGGCTCTCGTGAAATTTCTCTATTGTAAAACTTCACGTGGGAAATCTGCTTAGTTTACGCACCCCCTGCGTGACGGACTTTAAATAAATGGTGGAAGCGTAGCCAATTCTTTCATCCTACCTACTTCAGAAGTAGAGAATTGGACTGGCAAAAACAAGTTCGTTTTCGAAAATTGATTGAAAATAATGCAAAATTATGTTCAGTACGACTTTTTAAACATTTTAACATTTATAAACACTTTTTGGTAAGAATAGTGGTTTTATTTACTGTTCAGGAACGTATAATAACCTCAATTGTTTGTAGCCATTTTCGTTTTTTGGGATCACGGAATACATATGTAGCTTTACTTTTATTTTTTAACGTTTAATAACAATATCAATATGGTTGTGATATCCTTAATTGCATTTATTACAAATAATTATTTAATTAGCAGCGATCTGCTTTTGGGGAGGCATACAAAGCCAAATTTCAGGCCTGAGTGAAGTAATTTAAAGGAGATTATAAAGGCTGTGGGATCTTTACCCAGACAAACAGAACCATGTAAGAGAGTGGGAGGAGGAGTGACAAGGAAGGAGAGAGAGGAGGTGGTTTGAACTGGTAGTGGTATGTGGACGGGGGTCATAGGCCGGCCCGCCTACACCGCTCCTCTCTCTCTCGCTCTCTCCTCTTCTCATTTTCTCCTTCTCTCTCTATCTCATTTTCTCTTTCTCTTTTTCATTTTCTCTTTCTCTCACTTCATCTCGTTCTCTCTCGGCAGGACCATCTCACACTACTAGCTCTCCTGAAAACATCCTCCTTACTCACCTCTCTCTCTCTCTCTCTCTCTTTTCCCTCCCCACTCCTCTGTCTCACTCGCTCCCCCTTTCCGTCGTGCTCTCTTTCTCTCACTCCCATAATTCCAGTGGTGGAGAGAGGGCCGAGTGGTGGGTAGTTCTCTGGTGTCCTCTGCCGATCTCCTTCCCAGGGACCACCCGTCACCAGCAGGAATCCTCTCCTTACACTCCCCTCGTCCGTATTTACATTAGGCCAATTCTACCCTCGCTAACCATCGCGCTCCCTTAGTTACAGATACCAAAAATCGTTTATTTCCTTTGGAATTAAAATGACGTTATATGCCTTTAGCTTATTCGGATAAATAGAGTTTCATGTTTCAAATTTGAGCAAATGTGAGGGAGTTACTAGGCAGAAGATCCAACGAGCAGAGGTTGACATCCTGAAGTAAATACTTATTTAAAACAGCCACTATAACATAGATATGCAGATCACAGTATCGATAAATATTCTTTGTTTTCAGAATATGAATAAAAATTCAAGAACAGAATACCAAAACAATAATAAAAATAAATCTTGTAGATGAAAGGTTTTAGCCAAGCCAGTACCTTCAAGTGACAGCAATTTCTCTTATTTGACCTTGTATAGCTTTCCTGCTTCACCATGCTCTGTACGAAGAATCTCACGGTTTGATTGGGTCAAAATGATTATATAACAAAATTAGTTTAAATGCTTGGACCAGACAGGAATATAGAGCACTAGCTAAGGTACCCGGCTTCGCTCGGGAATTCATTTGGGGCTGAATGATGATGCTATTTGTTTTGGCAGCCTTTACTTTCCACAACATTTTAACATTTCCCGATGTATACCCGTCATTGCTGTGGATTTGATAATAAGAAAATTATTTGTTATGTAAGGCTTCACTGTCCACAATATTTTTATATTTCCCGTCTCATGTGCATGTCATACAAAATGATTATATAACAAAATTAGTTTAAATGCTTTGATCAGACAGGAATAGAGAGCATAAAGTAGCCATATTTAAAATAGAGAGATAAAATAAATAGCGCCTGAAATAAATATAACCTAAAGTCGGGCCTCTGACACCAAGGACTGAAGAGAAGCGGAACACTAATGGTAGTCGAGATTTGGGCTGGCTGGTGGAGGTCCATCGTCACGAGTGTAATCTGCTCATCAAAATGAATTTATTTTGTTTTTGTATGGCAAAGATTGGCAGGCCCTTTAAATATCTATGTGTTGCACAGAGATATAGAAAGTTACAAGTAGTTGAGTATAATAGATAAGTTTTTCTATTTATTATTTTTTTTTCTTTTATTAAATATTAATAATTAGTTTATTTTTTGTTGATTTTTAAAGATAGAATTCTTTTAAAAGATTATTTGTTTTATTTAGAATATTGTAATATTATGTTAATGTTATGTTTATATATCTATATAGCAATAATCAATCATGCTGATTAATAATTTAGTAAATAATGGACGAACTCAACAGACGGACTTATGAGTCCATGTTTATATATGTTATATATAGTATAAGGAAAGATATTATTATGATAACTTAATTATTTATTTAACTTGTAAATTATTTCAAATTTCAAAATAAACATACTTTATTATTATTATTATATATTTCGTCACATACCAATCCTTCTCTCTCTCAAGATTGCTTTCTGTGTACTAGTAATCATTTAGTGCCAGCCAGTCGCTTGCTGTCTTTCCCAATGAGTGTATGCAAGTAGGTCGGTAATATATTCCTATACCACAATAGATCTCTCACTCTCGGTGTTTTATTTTAAGATATGACTTAAGTGCATTTATTCTGTTCATTGTTAGACATTTATTTTGTATTTTATTTATTGATGTTAACATGTTTTATGACCCTGTTGCAATGTATAGAGTTTTTATTAATGTTATTGTTTTTCATGTGTAGCTCTGAAGATGGAGACATTAGTCTTTGAAAGCGCTTAGCGCTGAAATAAACAAATTGTGAAGAATTGGACGTTTTTTCTCTCTCTCCTAGTAAACATTCTTCACTTCCAACAAACACTGCCGTGGAACAGTAATCATTTAAAACAGATAACCTCCTCGATGGTAAAACTAAAAATTGGGGGAAAAATCATGTCGCAAATACCTTACTCCTACAAATAAATGTTAATTAAAACATGCTCTCATGCAGCAACCGGTTAGGGCAATGTATCCTGTTTATCCTAAATACTATTTCGGGTATATCAGGAGCAGAATATGAATGAAGTATAATGAATGTTCCTGAGGAAGCTTTTAATAAACTTACGCTTCCCTTTACATTATTTAAAATTAGATGAACAAAATGGGCATTGAAATCGTCCCATTTTTTTCATTTCCTTTTAGGAAGAATCGAGAATTCTCATTCTGTGAATATAATTTGTCCACCTTAAGAAAATGTCGTAAGAAGTTCCTGTATCTTCCTCCTAAATTTCTCCCTTTTCCCTCGGGGAACATACTTTGAAGATTTGTCATCGGATGAATGCTTAAAGAGTTCTAGAATGGTATCCTTCTATGCGATTAATCGTAGTTCACCTCTTCTTCATTAGGAAATTCTGGTCATTGACTTCTGGAGAAATTTGTTAAAATCATTGGAGACGCAACGGTTCATTTCGAGTTTTACCCCAAACGTACATAGTGGCAGTGAGAAAGTCGCCAGTAATGACTCTGAGTTACCAATGGCTTAAGGATGGAGTCCGTTTGTCACCTGTGCCAGTTGCAATCGCCCAGTAAGTGTCGATATAATGATTTAAAGTTAATATATAATAATAATATAAAAAAAGTCCGTCACGCAGGGGCTGCGTAAACTAAGCAGATTTCCCACGTGAAGTTTTACAACAGAGAAATCTGCCTAACAATAACGGCAGTAGTAAGGAATCTCTAGACATATTCACGAGGGACGAATAGTTACGGAAATAGCTTTCGGCGGAAAGTCCCGAACATTAGGCCGACTCCTGCCAACCACCCACACAATACAAATGCAAATATCTCGGTTAATATTCAAGATGCAGAATAAATCTATAGAACAATCTTTATAGTAAATGTAATTTGCAATAAAATTGATTCAATACAATTTTTCGATCCGACGGAGATACTTCGAATTTTCAAAAATCTCCCCCTTCCTCCAACTGGTCCGATTTCAGCCATTAACGAACTTGATCTTTCTTTATACATAAAACGATTAAATATTTAGTTTGGTAACGATCAAACAAAAATTGCGACCGCTAGTGCGTTAACAGAGACTTATTTATATATATATATATATATATATATATATATATATATATATATAATTTTGAACGGACCTCATTTTCGTCATCCCCTGGGGAGGATCGATGGACATTTGAGGAAATTTTTCAAAACTCGCGTCATGGGTACGACCTCAATAGCTGATTTCCCTTGAGGGAAATCTGCTAATGTCTCGCAGAAGTCCTGGCATATGCCGACGATATGTTGACCACTGGCAGAAGAACGGTACATCGGCAAGTTCAATCGAGCCATTGTTGACAATGAAGAAAAACAATCCCTGCTCTAGCCAATCTTGGAAGATGCAGAGGTTGTAGAGACAGTAGTAATGCAATGCTATGCCTTGATAATATATTCCACGCTCCTTACCTAACGGAACCTATCCACAACAGATGCTCCCTCTTCAGCTAGCTCATCCTCTCTGCTTCCATTTTCTAAATTGTTCAACTATAGAATGACCTTCTGAATGAATAAAGTTGCCATTGACTTAAATGTTAGTGAACACATTGATTTTATTTAAAATTAATTCTCCATAACAATCATCGACCTACTTTAAGCTAATAAATATACGACCGTTCTGCATTCAGATTCATTAATTCTGTAAGTGTTCTGGCCCTTAATAAATCATGAGAAGCTTCATTTTATTGGGACTATTCCACTTTCACCAGAAATACTTAGTAATTATGGTAATAATGAAACTGATAATTCAATTTTCAGCTATTTAACAGATATATTTATCTTTTTACTTATGAAATCTTGATCATGATGATTCTGTTCAAGCTTATGAACGAAATCGGGCACACCTAGGTTCCTGATGAATCACAAATAAGTTTTATTCTAAATATGAATTTAATTTGGTTATATTCGTTACATTTCGGAATTTCGTATATTTTCAAATGTTTTGTTGTAATTAAAATTCATTTATTAGACTACATTTATATTTGAATTGTAGCTAGCTTCGAAAAGCTCACATAAAGAAGAAATACAAGATTTAAATGATACAATTAGGAAATTTCGGTATATTATTGCCAAATCTGTCTGTGGATGCTCTATTAATGATTGATTGTCGAGTAATCGTGGCTTTCGATACGAGGGCGTTATTTGGTCGAAAGTGGTTTCTTGAAAGCTCAGTTTTTATGGAATATGTATATATATATATATATATATATATATATATATATATATAAATGAAGTTACAAGAAATGTGTGACATATTCTTGGTCTACTTAGAAGAACATTTATTGTTGCGACCTCTTATGTATGAAATATCAATATTCCATTAGGCTTAATTAGATTACAAAATGTTTGAAAAAAGGACTTAAATTCATTTAAATTTATGACCTAAATTATAATGGTAGATTATAGTGGTATATACGAAATATACTATTAGTTACATCTATTTTTTCCCCCGAAATCATCCTCATTACAGGTGTAACGTCTACAGCAGCCTAGTATATTCAATACAACATGTGTTAGGCCTTAAATATCAAGGTGAAGATAAATAATTACGACGACATCTGTGGGACATTCGAGAGCCTTAGAATGGCACCTGCTTTCTTTATGCAGGGACTTTTAATAGAACCTAATACGTATAGTTTTAGCAGACTTCTCTAAAAGGAAATCTGCTATTGAGGTTGTACTGAAGGCGCGATTCTCAGAAAATATCTTCAAATGACTATCGATCCTAGTACAGGACAAAATGACGTCCATTTAAATTTATATATAAAACAGGGTGTCCCAACTTCCCAACCCCCTTAAAATCACAAATTATTTTAATACAATGGTGAGACTTGATGTGCCATCCATTATTGGGACCCCTAAAGAATCCTTTCCGTCCATATTCAACCACATAACCTTGTCCAGTTCTTCTCCTGCGACCGAAACTTTGGAAATTCCAATGGAATGCCCTAATTGTTATGGCAGAATCTAATAGAAAATCAAATTCTAAAACGAGTTTAAATCGGTGAAGTTTTCGATCAAGTCCTCGACGCATCCTTTAGCCGTAAAAGGCACAAATCATTATTTCAGAAATGACACATTTTAATGATAAAAGTTGTAGTCAACAAAATTATCCTTGAAACAAGTCTAAGGTGAAAGAAATGTATTCTGAAGTTAAAAAAAAAAAAAAAAAAAAAAAAAAAAGTTGTTTAAAACGGTATAACGCAAAAATATTCTTGAATGAATCCAAAAAAATGTATACTTCAAAAAACGTTCTGAGAATTGATTTATTTTAAACTAATTACGCGGTTTACTAGTTATTTTTAAAAGGAATACATTTTTCCACCTTCATAGTTTCATTTAAATAAACAAACATTACATTTGCACTAAGATTGCTTCTATAAAACTTTTCAAACCGAGGCATAAAAACGGAGACATTTCGAATTTTCTAAATTCTCCTACTCTAAACTCCATCCCTCCCTGGTCTAATTTTAGCCCTTAACGAATATATAATTTTGGACGGACCTCATTTTTGTTGTGTATTAGGTAGGATCGATGGACATTTGAAGAAATTTGTCGAAAATCCCATCATGATTACAACCTCAATAGCTGATTTACCCCAAAGGATATCTGCCAGAAGACATGAAATCATTAAATGAGAGCCTAGAAATGCAGTACGGGTCTGAGCGGATGAACAGTGCAGTCGTGTCTTCCGTGGTTTGCGGGTTTAGCATCGGAAGGCCATTATAGTTTTTGGAAGACATAAATTATGTTGCTCTCAATATGGATGTCCCCAGCTCTGTTATATTTTTTAGTAAATTTTCCTTTTAGAAAAATCAGCTGTTGAGTTTGTACTCAACGAAATATTATCAAAAAAAAAAATTCTTTAAATGCCCCGTCATCTAAAAGGCATTACAAGAAGAAATGCATATGCAGAATTTAACGCTCTCATGGGATGAGCTCTAAGTTCATCTTAGGGCTGAGAAAATTATTAATTAATGTAATACGAACGTCCCCTCTCTAATTTCATTACACACAGAAATATACATCAGGCATTGAAATGGAAACGGCTTCCCGTGAAAACACCAAGATTGGATTCACTTAACCACAGATCATCATTATACACATGCTCTGCAACATGTTCCGTTAATATAGGTCAATCAGCATTTAGGCCACGATGTAAATAATTCACTTGGACGAATTTATATTCGACAATAAAAATATACACAACCAAACTCCAAATTTAAGTGTTTCATTT
This sequence comes from Riptortus pedestris, assembly GCA_019009955.1. Lineage (NCBI taxonomy): Eukaryota > Metazoa > Arthropoda > Insecta > Hemiptera > Alydidae > Riptortus > Riptortus pedestris. The sequence goes on along the minus strand of CM032232.1, from coordinate 104,036,689 downwards.
CGTCGGCGGAAATCATCGGAGCCCTAAAAGGAGTGAAATAAGAAATTCAAATTTCTTTGTTACTATGCGTCGGATGAAACATTTTTTAAGGTAATTTTCTACTATTTTCGTTCTATGCATTTCTTTTCCAATGCGGATATTGTCCGAGACATTTGCACTTTTTAGTTTTAATGTTTAAGGAAACCCCCCCCCCACTTCTATTCCTCTTAAATTAGCAAGAAACCAATTTGTCAGAAATTGTGTTAAATTTCAAGCGTAAATACGAGCTATTGAATTTTTACTCATGACGTTATTTTCGAACAATTTCCTACTTATGTCATTAAAAAAAGGTACTATATCAGTGACCGCTCTCTTTGAAGATTAAACCCCAAATATTCTTTTCATGGAACCTTTACCTTATGAGATAAATGTAAATACTTTGTGTGATGACGTTATCAATTAAGATTTTACGTCTTTATTGTAAAAATGTTTATTTGATGTATATCAAACAATCTCACAGAATCGATATTTAACTGTTAAATACAGCTCTAAATTACATAGCCGTTAATGGCTAAAATCGGTTCAGGAACAAAAGGGGAGGGTGTAACGGTGGGAATTCGAAGATTCAAAATATTTCCATTATTCTGAGTCGTATCGAAGACTGTTACAGAATCAATCTTGTTTAACTATTGATGCACTATAATTATTGCTTAGAAATTTTTCGTAGCATAAATATTAACCGAGCAATTCCAACTTTCTGATTTTCAGTAAACCCTCACTTCTACCAATCGAGTTTTTATTTACACATAGGAAATATATGGGGAGACGAGATCAATAATGTGACATACCAGTAATGCAATATCGCGTTTGGTAACGATCAAATAAAAACTAATGAAAAGCTACTGCTAGAGGGTTAACATAGTTATATATATAGATATATATACAGTTTTGAACGCACCCATTTTCTTCATCTTCTGGGTTGGATCTATGGGCATTTGAGAAAATGTTTCCAAAATCGCATCATAGGTACGGCCTCAGTAGCTAGCTGATTTCCTTTAAGATTAATAAATAAATGATAATTAACTAAGTTAGATTTAGATTTTAACTATCAGCAAAGCCTCACTTATTGTCATAGTACTGTACGAATAAATGCCTGTCCTAATAGAAATATGGATTGCGTTATCAGTAGTTCAGCAGCAAGTGGGAAATCTGCTTGGTTTACGTAGCACCTGCGGCCTTTTTTCTGTCTTCTGAATACTGTTTAGGTTGAAAAATACCTTCCTATTGTAGATAAGGCGCCCATTCAGATTGTTAGGATGATGTAGTGGCTGGCTGAGCCAGGTGTGGACTACTCCAATCCTGTAGGTGTCGGCATCTACCGGCACAACTCTTGTTCTGACCTTCTCTCTCACTCTCTCTCTCTCTCTCTCTCACTCTCTCTCTCTCTAATCCTTTTCTCTCTTTACTCCCCTCATTTTTGTCTTTTTGTCTCTTATTCATCCCAGCTCCTTAGTCTTTATTCTCTATTCTGTTCCTTCTGTGGCTCTCACACCTCTTCCTTGTCTCCACCAAACCTTTCAACAAATGAATGGTCTTATGTCGGGACCCTTGCAGAACGTTACACTTACTTAGGGCGATTCTATATCTTTTACTTTATTCGTATTATTAAAGGAAGACAAAACTTGACTTAACTGAACTTCTGGCATGTATGAATGCAGATAAAAAATCTTACTTACTATTAACTATTTCATAATACAATATTTTAATATATCAAATATGACATATACTTGTACAAGGTGTAGTTCTTTGTATATTGGACACACCTTTATTGACGTTGCACTTATGACGATTTTCCAAAAGATTCTTAGATTTCTATTAATTTTAATTAGGAAATAAGGTTCACATCAATATATGTTCCTTCATATGTGCCTGTTAAAAGGTGTAATATAATACTTTTGAAACATCTTCTTTATATTGAGTCGGATCGGATAATGTTGCATAATATGTCTTGTTACTCATTTAACGTTCATGGATTGTTTTTCGTTAGATATTTTCTCTCACCCAAATATTAAGTGAGGTACTTGTATGTTTTAGTTCCCGCATTCAGTTAACCCCCCTCATGACATTTTCGGTTTTCGAAATCGTATTACGGATCATCACACGTCTAACTTAAACTTCATGTATTCTTGTATACTTAAATAGAACTGTATACTCGAATTTGAGATGACATCAACGTTCTATTGAAGCTAGTGTCCTTACTTTAGACAGAAGTTGGACAACGATGTCCACCTATTCTGCTGATAGATCAAAATTGAGATCCATTCAATAAATATATATATTCGTTTATCACCTCGTAGCCCATCAAAGTTTAATTTGATCGTTGCCAATTCGATATTTGTACATTTCTTGTATAAATTAAGGCAAGTCCATTATTAACGTATACCGGATCTGGCGGGGTATGGAATTAGTAGAAGAAATTAAATGTACAACTCTAAATATCTTTATGAGTTGCACCCAAAAATGTATGATCAACCTTGTTGATAAAGTAATGCCTCACAATTGTTGTGTTTATACTTTTTTGACTAACACGAATATATATATATATATATATATATATATATATATATATATATATATATATATATATGGATTTCTTTTTGTGTTTTGATCGATCAATAACCCTTTACACTTACAAACATAATACGATTTTCAGTTTATGATGCTTTATCACTTCGTGGTTGTATTCTTGTTTGCGTGGGCTATTAATGAGTAAACATGCAATCGAATGTGCTCAACTGTACTCGAATAACTCTTAAGGTAAATTTATAACTTTTACTTGAACTACATAGTTCAAGTGACATTTCTTTGTAGTCAAGGCACATGGATTACAGATTAACTTTCTTTCTTGAAAATTCTAGAATCGATGAAGATTTGAAATACGTTTTCAAAATTCGAGTCATGAATATATCCTCAACAGTTTCTTTCCTGTTAGAGGAATTTGCAACTTGAAGGACAAAGGAACATTTCTAGCCGAAGAGATCCCGGCATGATGCAATTGTCTCCGATCTTTTCACACAAGACTCTGCTAAAATGAACTGGCAGATCAATGCCTAGAAAATGCAACTCAAAGCTTCTATAAATTACATAACTACTGCTAAATGACCAGTAAGTGAAAAAAAAAAAAACAATTTATTGTATATGACGTCCTCACAGACATTATGTAACCCACAAATCAGCACACTTCTAAACAAATTTAAAACCCTTTAACTGCGTTTTCATGCATATCAAGTACTTTCTCGTTTATTTATTTCTACTTGCTTAATAATGTATTAGGACCGACTAGTTTCAGTTTACAGTTGCAGTAGATCTAATTATTGGTTCATTGTTAATATTATTAATAGTTCCCTTGTGTATTTAATTGCCGATGTTTTTAATTTATATTATCTATTTGTAAATAAATGATATAGCTTTTTCGCTTCACTTGTTCCGTTTGTTGTAGTTTTGTAGTTCTCTTATTCTTGTATGGTGTCTAAAGTTTCGTTTAATTTTGGTGACATTTCCAGGACCGATTGCCTTTTGTTGTGGAGCAGAAAATAACTAAATAAAACGAATATTTGAGAGAAAAACAAGTCTTCTGAAAGTTATCCTAGCTACTCAGAGGGCACCATCCTAACTCAGAAACTGTTGTCATCCCCGATAGGAAAGAGTGCCAAACCCTCGTGGTCTGTAACTGTCAAACTGAGGCCCGTGGCCCGTCTTCCTGCTCATACCACTTGTTGCTGGTATTTAAAGGACTCGTTCCATCATCAGTCGCTGTGCTGGCTGGGAACAGAGCACGGACCGAGTGAAGAAGACACCGGACGAGATAGATCCGGCAACAGGGTGGCGGACCTTAGCCTGTTCTCTTTTTAGTCCCCCCTCCCCCCTAGAGGTAAGCAAGGACCGGTAGAATTCTGCGTACGTCAATGGCCTGGCCCGCGTAACCACTGGCTCACCGACTCTCTCACTCCTCTCTCTCTCTCTCTCTCTCTCTCTCTCTCTCTCTCTCTCTCTCTCTCTCTCTCGCGCGCGCTCTCTCTCGTCTCCTTCACAAACACATTCTCATGTCTCTTCTACTCTCTTTCTCTCTCCCACTTTAAGCCACATCCTTTTTTTCTTCTTCATAATTTTTCTATTATCGTCCTGACGTTATAAGTTCGAACCCTTTCCTGCTGTCTCATTGTTCTACAGTAGTACACCTAAGGGACTAATGTATATTATAAGTAGTAACGAAATGAAGAATACGTCAGATGATGTAATACTCATCACGCATGTTAGTTCCACATGAAATTATGAAATAAATTATAAAAAAAGGAGTACAATTAAATTGAGTTAGGATGCCAATGTATTTTCCTAAAAATACATAAAATTCCGACCATTGTATTTCTATTGGGGGTTGGACAGGCTGCTGTGTCCTTGCTCGTCCTTGGAATACAAGGTAAGTCATATCAGGAAGTTTGTGTGCAAAGAAAGAGAGACATATCAAAAGGGTTTTCATCGATCTAACTGCGTGCAATGTCAGAGATCACCTTATTACAAGGAGGGAGACATCTGAAAGGGTGTTCATCGGTCTCTCTGCGTGAATAGTCTCAGGGCAACGTAATACTTGGAGAGGGATATCTGGAAGGGGGTTACAGTTTGCCCTGCTTGCATGGCCCCAGGTCAGTGTAATATCAGGAGAAAGACATTTGGAAGGGTGTTCACCGACATTCCTGCGTGAATAGTATCAGGTCACCGTATCACTTGGAGAGGGATATCTGGAAGCGGGTGAATAGTCTCAGGTCAACGTAATACTAGGAGAGGGATATCTGGAAGGGTGTTCACCGATCTCCCTGCCTGAATAGTCTCAGGGCAACGTAATACTTGAAGAGGGATATCTGGAAGGGGGATTACAGATTGCCTTGCTTGCATGGCCCCAGGTCAGTGTAATACTAGGAGTAAAACTTCTGGATAGGTGTTAACCGATCGCCTGCAAGGCCCTAGGTCACCTTAATACTAGGAGTAAAACTTCTGGATAGGTGTTCACCGATCTCCCTGCCTGAATAGTCTCAGGGCAACCTTAATACTAGAAGAGATATCAGAAATGGTGTTCACCGATCTCCCCCCATACAAGGCCATAGGTCACCTTAATACCAGGAGGGAGACGCCTTTAAGAGTGTTCAGCGATCTCCCTGCGTTCAAGGCTCTAGATTACCTTAATACTAGGAGAGACAGCAGAAATGGCGTTCACCGATCTCCCCCATACAAGGCTATTGGTCTCCTTAATACCAGGAGGGAGACACCTTTAAGAGTGTTCATCGATCTCCCTGCGTTTAAGGTTCTAGATTACCTTAATACTAGGAGAGACGGCAGAAATGGCGTTCACCGATCTTCCCCCAAACAAGGCCACAGGTCACCTTAATACCAGGAGGAAGACACCTTTAAGAGTGTTCAGCGATCTCCCTGCGTTCAAGGCTTTAGATTACCTTAATACTAGGAGAGACAGCAGAAATGGTGTTCACATATCTCCCCCCATACAAGGCCACAGGTCACCTTAATACCAGGAGGGAGACACCTTTAAGAGTGTTCAGCGATCTCCCTGCGTTCAAGGTTCTAGATTACCTTAATACTAGGAGAGACAGCAGAAATGGCGTTCACCGATCTCCCCCCATACAAGGCCACAGGTCACCTTAATACCAGGAGGGAGACACCTGTAAGAGTGTTCATCGATCTCCCTGCGTTCAAGGTTCTAGATTACCTTAATACTAGGAGAGACAGCAGAAATGGTGTTCACATATCTCCCCCCATACAAGGCCACAGGTCACCTTAATACCAGGAGGGAGACACCTTTAAGAGTGTTCAGCGATCTCCCTGCGTTCAAGGCTCTAGATTACCTTAATACTAGGTGAGACTGCTGAAATGGTGTTCCCCGATCTCCCCCATACAAGGCTATTGGTCACCTTAATACCAGGAGGGAGACACCTTTAAGAGTGTTCAGCGATCTCCCTGCGTTCAAGGATCTAGATTACCTTAATACTAGGAGAGACAGCAGAAATGGCGTTAACCGATCTCCCCCCATACAAGGCCACAGGTCACCTTAATACCAGGAGGGAGACACCTTTAAGAGTGTTCAGCGATCTCCCTGCGTTCAAGGCTCTAGATTACCTTAATACTAGGAGAGACAGCAGAAATGGTGTTCACCGATCTCCCCCCATACAAGGCCATAGGTCACCTTAATACCAGGAGGGAGACACCTTTAAGAGTGTTCAGCGATCTCCCTGCGTTCAAGGCTCTAGATTACCTTAATACTAGGAGAGACAGCAGAAATGGCGTTCACCGATCTCCCCCCATACAAGGCCATAGGTCACCTTAATACCAGGAGGGAGACACCTTTAAGAGTGTTCAGCGATCTCCCTGCGCGCAAGGTCGTTGGCCACCATAATACTAAGAGAGAGAATGATTTTTGACCGTTCTGTCTGCCTGCAAGACTCTAGGTCACCATAATACTAGCAGAAAGTCATCTAGAAGGCTCGTTTTGGGTTTATATGTATCTATTACAATGAGTAGTAAATCGTAGGCATATGTGTTTTCATTTATTAAAAAAATAACAATTATCATCGCAATGATTATGAAATAAAGCAAATTTATGCGAAACACCCAAATTTACGACTAAAAATTGCTTGAGTGAATTACTTACCTTTATTACAGTAATAAATTATAATTTGCTTCTAAATGATATCGGTATGTGAAATCAGTTGGTCCTTCGAAAATATTAATATGAAATATAGGGTTGGGAAATAAACTGGAATCCCTTGTCATAGGTGTTGATAGCTGACAGATAAGAACCACGTGTTGTAGAGACAGACAGAAATCGGCGTGTTTCTACAAGGGCGGTGAGCTTGTCAAAACAGCTCGGCATTCCCAGACACATCGTGCTGCTAATGAGCTTGAGTGTTACACTCCTCCAAGTATTTACATACTCTCTGTCTGAAAGTCTAAAGGACTGACACCTGCCCTCTCAACTAGATATTTAAATACATCTAATATGATATACATTGAACCTCATTCTTTACAATAAGGAAATGAGCTTCTCCTATTTTGGACTGAAATATTTTTTGAGTAATGGTGCTAATTAACTCATGTTATTAGTAACTAACTATACTATTTTTTTTGGTGACTGAAACCTACACATTAGTTTTATATCAAACCATATAAAATTACTAAATATGATTAATGAAACGTCTTCATTGAAACGTAAAACGAATGTCTAACACTAACACTAAAAAAGTAATTTATTTTATTTCAGTGATTTCTGATTCTAGAGCCTTATATCTCCGTTATTAAACGTCTGATATGAGGGCATCAGAAAGTCCCTTGATATATCTGAAGTACTATTCGAAATATTAGGGGATGATAGCAACTCTATGAAAAAACTCTTAAAATGTTTAGTAATTTCTGGTTTAAATAAAGAAATATAATAATACTAGATAACCCGGCAAACGTTGTTTTGCCATATAAATTATTTCTAGTTTCTAGATAAATTCTAGTGTAGACAAAAAGTAACTTACTTATTATAAGTGTGTAAGTATGTGGTATATGGGTGAAATAGTTATGGAGCGCTTTGAACGATAAGGGAATATAAAAATAACAAACGCCAAACAATATTATTTTTAAGTTATTATAGTTTATTTCTTAAAATTACATATCACATATTAATTACGACAGTAACACTAACAAACAACATCAATCTTTTAATGCTATAGCGGGAACAATATTTTTTGTTAGCCCATCTTTAGCGAGCACAAACAAACTGGATGGTTTACCCTCTCGAGAGCATGCTACAAATCTAAGCCACAAATAAACATCGTTTGGTCTTGGGATTTCTTGATTGTCATTGCAAATGCCAATCTAATCGGAAACTGAATTCGTTTAAATTGAATTGGCACATCTGGTATAATTGATCAGTTATCGAGCGGGATGATAATGATTAAATTACTAAAATGGCTATAAAAAAATAGGGGTTGGTGATAAAAAAAGTAAAAATTTAGGGTTGTATGTATTTTTTAGTGCCACATTATAAAAAAATAAAAACAAAAAATTTCGTCCAAAAATTAAAACAAAATGTTAAGGGTGAACTACCCTTATCAATTAGGGGTATGAAAAATAGATAGTAGCCGATTCTCAGACGTACTGAATACGCATATAAAATTTGGTAAAAATCGGTAAAGCCGTTTCGGAGGAGTACGGTAACTAACATTGTGACATGGAAATTTTATATATTAGATATGAGTTCAACATATGGGCACACAAGGCAGTGAGTTAAGTATTTATATATCAAATTGATTATAACCAAATACTGCTTTTTTTTGTTATTTGCCACAGAATTGGGGATAAAGAAAAATAGGAGAGATGCAACATAGGCGAGGATGGCGGAGGGCTGAGAAGTGGATGGTTTATCTGAAGAAAGGGACTATTGAACAACAAGAAGGAAAATGAAAATAGAATTTAGACCACCTAGGCACAAATAACTCTCCCGAGTTCGGTGCCCATACACTATAAAATAAATAAATAAATAAACATCGAATAGAATAGTACATAATCTTATTGCATCTCCTTCTTCTTTGTCTTGAATGTTTTCCTTTGTCTAAATTGTCTATGTTAAGTTTTTTGGATATTTTTAATGTCCTACCTGAACTTACTTAATTTAAAAAATTTGCCTGTTGATGTATGAAAGGTTTTATGTGTTATTTAGTTCTAAGAAACATAGTTTTTATTGTTATATGTTATCTAATTTACCCTTTATCTAAAATATTTTAATAGAGATAGGTAATTATTGTTTTATTGTATTGTTTGTCAACAGGGCACTGATGATAATGCACTTCATCGAAATCGCTCAGTCGTTTTAATTAATTGTTACAATGGAAGCGTAAGCTATTTCTTTCATCTATCAACATTAGAAGTCACCTTCACCTGCCAGAATACCAACTCAGATTCTTATTGCTAATTTTATTTCCTATTAATAACATTGTATACATTTTTTTTTTATATTTTGAAAATTAAGAGAGATATTTTTTGCATTTTTTTAGTTTTCAGTCTCCATTAGACCCTCACTCCTACTCATGTTATATTACTAATAAGCTATTATATTATCAACAACATTATTGGAAGCATAAATACCAAATATTGTTTTCATTGAATTATTTCTATGTAAGATATATATGCTAGTTTGGCATGACTCAATAACATTATTTTTTTTTTCAACAGCACACTCGATTTATTTATTTAACGTTTCGTGGAACAATTACAGGCCACGTTATGCAATGGCTGAAATCGGCCTCGAAGGAGGAGGGGTGATAATTGAAAATTTGAAATAACCCGGTAACTGTGAGTTGGTAAAATTGTATGTAATCAACGTTCTTGGAATTTTAATTATCTACAACTGTTGTTTTATACGTGCTTTCTCTGACTCGATTATTAAACGACGATTACGATTTGTATTTATTTGATTAGAGCCTTTTGTAAACCCCCAATCCTACTCATCCGATTTTCATTCTAAATACCTTAGTCATTAAACGTAACAAATCAAATTCAATTAACATTTTAATTCCAGTTTCCCTAGTCTTCTTACTGCGGGAGAAATAGAGAATAGATGGTTAAATGAGATCATAAGTTTTTTAACTTTTAGTGTTCGTGAAAGCAGCTTAGTTTATGCTGCACCTTCCTGATGGACGTTCATTATTTAACGTATGCTACTATGGCTAATTGGGGCGTGCCATCTTCAGGTTGCCGCTCTTTTCTAGCCAGGGTACAGCTAAGGATTTTAGCAGATTTCCCTTAAGGGAAATCAGCTATTGAGGTCATACTCATGACGCGATTTACGAAAAATGTCTTCAAATGTCCATCGATCCTACCCAGGAGATGACGAAAATGAGGTCCGTTCAAACTTTAATATATATATATATATATATATTTGTCTGTTAACGCTCTAGCAGTCGCAATTTTTGTTTGATCGTTACCAAACTCGATACTTAAACGTTTTATGCAAACAGACAAATCTAGTTAGTTAACGGCTGAAATCGGACCAGTGGGAGGGGGGTGGGTTAGAGGTGGATTTCGAAAATTTCAAATTTCTCCGTTAATATACGTTGGATCAAAAAATTGTATAGAATCAATCTTATTGAAAATTAAATTTACTATAAATATTGTTCTATACATTTATTCTCTATCTTGAATATTAACTAAGATATTTGCATTTTTATGAAATGTGGGCGTATAACGGACGATTTCCCGACAAAAGCTAGTTCGGCCAATTCCGTAACTGTTCGGTAAGGAGATTTCTCTATTGTATAACTTCACGTGGAAAATCTGCTTAGTTTGCGCAGCCCCTGCGTGACGGACTTTTATTTAGCCAGGTCATGTTTAATTAGATTCCTATTTCCCCAGACGGGAATCGAACACACTACTAAAGTTTTGCCATGTGGGATTAAGATCAACACCTCAGCTCACATGGCTAATCCGAGCCCACAAAGCAATAATATTGTAACCCAAAAAAATAAAGCCTACAGCGAGTATGCTACTCTCTCTCTCTTGGACACATGTCCTATCACGTGGGCCCACAACGTGCCACCTCCTATTTCAACCTGAGTTATGAGGTCCCGTCTTCCTAACACATCTCCTCACATGTCGGAGAAATCTCTGCCCATTCTCCTAATCATATCTACTTCTTTGGAATTTGATTTCCTTAAGGGAAATCAGCTATTGAGGCTGTAATAATGATGCATTTTTGAAATTCATCTCAAATATACATCAATACTACTCTGTAGAAGATTAAATGAGCTCCGTTCAAAACTATATACATTTACTTCCATATTTGGGTTTTAAATACATAAAAAATAAAATACTAATAACAATAACAACTCCTCTAACCTATAATACTTAAAATACAATTAATAAGGAGGTCCCTAACCACCCCTAAATTCCATAAAGGACATTATAGAGAAAAAAGGTGCTATTACCCAAAAGGAATTCTTAGCCTTAACCTAATACGTAGCACTCACAAAACACAAATAACAATAAAATAAAACCATAATCAAAAAAGAACAACAACAAATACCCTCATATATTGTTGTCTAAAAATAATATATCTTGACGATAAAAATACTCATAAAAACAAAGCTAAAAAGACAAGACATTCCTTCTATACAACCTACTTAAAACTAAAACTACAGACAGAAATATTAAAAAAAAAACATGAGAAAAAAAGTAATGCACTAGCTGTTAAATCCGACTTTTAAACGTTTCATTTAGAGGTAAAGATCGTTAATGGCTGAAATCTAGTCAGTGGGAGTAGGGTTTACAGGGGTAATTTCCAATGTACAAAATATCTTTTAGTTTTCAGCCTTCTAGTAGTTAAATAACGGAGCTGCTAAAAATCTCATCTCGAGCGTACATTTCAATTCGCTATACTTATTTGGTAATAAGTAATTATTACAATAAGTACTATTATTATAAGTAGAAAATATATGATATGAGAACAGGACTGGGGCATAACTTCAGGTGGAAAATTTGCGTAGTTTACGCAGCACCTGCCTGACGGGCTTAAAAAAATAGGGAGAATGGGCAGTCAGCTGCATTGAGCCACTTGATATTTATCAAATAATTTAATAATAACCAAATGATATATATACGAGTATATATTCATACATTATATGAGTATATAAATATGTATAACAAACAAAGGTAAAATATAAATAAAGGATAAAGGCCGAAAAAGATGTATAAAATAGCAATAACCTAATAATAAGAATGTAAAATCAAATTGTAAAAAATTAGAAATGCATATAAAAGAAACAAAAAATTATATTTTAAGAAGGACCACAATTTAGATAAATCCATAGACTGTGAAAACTGTTTCAACTATCTTATAAAATTTGAAAACATTTTTCTTTATTTAACTGCCCATTTGTTTTATTTTATATTTCAAGATCGCCTCTCTTTTGTAAGAGTTGAGAGTTCCTCACTCCTTTAGTTATAGGCTACACTTCTCTAACCTGGCCCTGACGATGCCACTTGGTGTCTGAAAGTGCACTCTGCATATTAAAATACTAGTAGAGAACAAGACTTTTTATTGATCCTAATTGACTCTTATTAAGCTTAGGGCATTCCAAAAATAGGTGTCTCTAAGTTTGTATGAGACTTGGACAAGAGTCAATCTTATAGGGTTTAAATGATATTGAAATATTGATCTCATAATGATATAATATTACATACAGCTATTGTATTTTTTCAAGTCAATACAAAGTGTATTTAACGACCTAAGATTCTATGATTAATATCCACTACAAGTACCAACATGGAACCAATCCACCCAGAGTGTACTCCTCCACCGTTAAGATGAGAATGCAAGTGCAATGGCGACCAATGTTCATCCCTCTGACCCGGATGAAGAATATGAGGTCATGTCCCAAGGAAGAGCGCAAGAAGAACTGGTCTCCAGTTATAAGCCCGTACTCGGAGATTCTTAATGGGTAAAGGAAATTTATATAGTAAAACTCTAATTCATTTAAAAAAATCGTTGATTAAGTAGTTTAGTATTCATTAAATAAAAGTCTTACTCCACCTTTGCTAGATTGGGGTGGTCTTCTGAATATAACGCCTAGCGTAGTCTCTTATAGTGGATGATAATATTAAGTAATAACATCAAAACAGCATAAAAGTCCGTCACGCAGGGGCTGCGTAAACTAAGCAGATTTCCCTCGAGAAGTTCTACAATGGAGAAATTTCACGAGATTCAAACAGTTACAGAAACGGCCGAACTAGCTTTTGTCGGAAACTGTCGACTAGACCCGAAGTTAGCCGATCTCATTTCGTCCGTTACAATTAATAAAAATCCAAATATCTCGGTTAATATTCAAGACAGAAAATAAATGTAAAGAACAGTATTTATGGTACTTTTTATTTTCAATAATGTTGGTTTTATACAATGTTTTGATCCGACGTATGGTAACGGAGATATTTCGAATTTTCGAAAATCCCCCCTCTAAACCCCCCTCCTTCTGGTCCGATTAACGAACTTGGTCTGTCTTTTTGCATAAAACGTTTAAATATCGAGTTTAGACGATCAAACAAAAATTGCGACTGCCAGAGCGTTAACAGACAAATGTATATATATATATATATATATATATATATATATATATATAGAATTTTGAACGGATCTCATTTCCGTCATCTCCTGGGTAGGATCGATGGACATTTGAAGACATTTTCCGAAAATCGCGTCATGAGTACGACCTCAATAACTGATTAAGGGAAAATGTGCAAAAACACATTCTTTCGGCAAAAGCCAGTTTGACAAACAAACAGAATATCTTAATTACGAATCGTTTTACAACCTCACTATTACGACTTAGTCCCATCGCCGCAAATTGGCATTCAAACTACTTCTGTTTGCCCCAAGTAACATCCTAACTTTACGATTAGTCTTGCTGTAATCTATCTTTTGTACAGGAATGCTGTTACTGTCGCTAGTCTGATCACATTATCCAATTGGTGCAATAGCTATAATAGCTGGCAATATCGACAGACGAATTAGCAAGGTTTAATCCTGTTTGTTCTCCTACAGTCAACAGGAATGCATCTACTGGATATCAATATTGAGCTACTGCTCAAATGGCCTTACATGGCTACCTAGCACAGATTTGGTCAAATTTAGTCAATTAACCAATTTGTCAAGTATCATGATATATCCAAATATTTTTAAAGTAAACCTGAACGTATGGAGAAAAAATTGAGGGAGGAGAAATGAGTAGCGTAGGATTATAAAAAATCAGTAAATAACAGCCAAGGAATAAGATAGTCGGTAATTAAAAGTACTAGATAATGTTTCATAAACAGTAAAGTAAAGAGTATAACGTATTAGATAGCTATTATATTTGTATAATTCTTCAATTTTATATTTGGTCTAGTACCTAACCCTCCATCTATTTTTTCCCCTTTCGGGAAGAATATTACATTTTTTTTTTTTTTTAATTTAGAAATAATCATAGTGAGAGAAAAAAAAATACCATTGTAAGAATAGAAAATTGATGATGGAAAATATTTCTAAACTATACATTTAATTTCACCTCTCTAAGAATAAAAAGTTCTACATTTTTTGTGTGGTACTATAAGATGGCTACTAAAAAACTGTGCCATTGCTTAATAAGAATGACATTTTCTATTCAAATTACCCCATCAGGAAAAGATGTTTATATTCAGAGAGCAGTACTTCTCACGTCAAAACCAGTTGAAAATGATCGAACTATCTCTATAAAACAGTCCTTGGGTAGAAATTTGTCGCCAATTTAATTTAACTAATATCATGTGGTACGTTTTAGCAGATTTTCCTTAAGGGAAATCAGTTATTGAGGTTGTACTCACGACGTGATTTTCGAAATTTTTCTTCAAATGTCCATCGATCCTACCCAGGAGATGACAAAAATGAGGTCCGTTCAAAACTGTTTATATATATATATATATATATATATATATATATATATATATATATATATATATTTGTCTGTTACCGCTCTAGGGGTTGCAATTATTGTTTAATCGTTACCAAACTCGATATTTAGTCGATTAAGTTAAAAAAGAAAGTTCAAGTTCGTTAACGGCTGAAATCGGGCCAGGGGGAGGGTGGGTTTAGAGGGGAGGATTTTCGAAAATTTGAAATACCTCCCTTACCATAGTTCGGATCGAAAAATTGTATAGAATCAATCTTATTGCAAATTAAATTTACTATAAATATTGTTATTTATATTGTACGTATATTAAATATCTTGAATATTAACCGAGATATTTGCTTTTTTCAGTTTTCAGCCGCCAGCAAACCGCCACTTCTACTCATGTTACATAAACAATACTCTGCTACATAATAAACTACATTATTCGAAGTTTAAATTCCAAAAATTGTATTCAAAAGACCTTTATTAAACGAGATACATGCAAATATGTCCTGGAGACCCCCCCGGTCTTAAGGTTTTGGACTACTAAAATTTGGTTGATTGAGATAAAAATTATTCTGACTTATTATTAATTACAGTATTATGTATAGTAAATAATTCTCAATAAAATTAATAGGTTATATTCTGATTTACTTCAGAAATTTTTTTTCTTTCCGGTGTGAAGCGGCAGACCCGTTTGTTTACATTTCTAACCTAACGCTTCCTGTCGGCAGGTTATTGAAATTAGAAGAAACATTTCTTATTTCCGTTAGTATTTATTCACGGTGGTGTTGTGTTAGCAGTATGTAGATTTATCTATTACTAAACTTCACGAGGGAAATCTGCTTAGTTTACGCAGCCCCTGCGTGACGGACTTTTTTCCTTGTAATGTGAAGCCTAGGAAAACTCAAATGAAATTTAAACTGTGGATATACATATAATGAATTAGATGCACCGAATAAAATTCACTTTAGTAGGTGTAGATGTCAAAACAGGAGGCTGAAACTAAAAAACAAAATGGAAATATATCGATTAATATTCGAGATCCAGAAAAAATCTATGTGACAGCAATTGTAGAGAATTACGTTTCCAATAATGTCAGTTATATTACATTTTTCAATCTGATTCATAATAACAAATTTGCTTTGATTTTTAATTTTACCCTCATTCCTCCTCGACCTCCTGCTTGTCCAGTAAAACAATGAGTAGTAATTAAAATTGAAAAATGACAATACATGACCGTATTGGTATGAATGGAAAAGGGGGTTCATTGAAGGCTGAAAACTGAAAAATGGAAATATCTGTGTTAACCCAAAATACAACCACAAAAAGCACTGGGAGTTGTGGAGTCTATTTTGGGGAGAGAAAAAAATTCTTTCAATAAGAAAATAGTTATTTATTATACAAGTGACGAAAGTAGATCATTTTACAACTCGAGTGAAACGTTTACCCACACGAGCGAAGCGAGTGTGGTAATTTCACGAGAGTTGTAAATTCTACTTTCGTCACGAGTGTAATATTAAATTTTTTCTGTAATCGTGTAATACATGATCAGATCTAACCAGAATTTGAACAAAATTAGGATGTTGTGAAGATTATGGTATGTTGTTGGTAGGTTATAAGCATGGTTGTGAAAGGTTATAAGCAGATTTATAAAACTACTAGTGATGATTGTGAAGTAGTGCAGTTATAAACAAGTGCAGGTTATAAACAAGGAAGGTAATTATTATTATATTTAAATTTTAAAATATATTGATTATTTCCACCAATAATTCATTCACATTTCAATTTATTTTGTTAAAATAAATGCTTACAATGTTAAGAAACATTTAAAAGCATTTAATTTCCAACTTCAAATTATTTTTTAATTTATACTTATTACTAATTAAGAAGGCAATTCACTTTCTTCAGAAAGTGATTACTTTCTTCACTCTATTGCAAAATGTTTCACTTTCTTCACTCATTTCAGTTTATAATGTTACCATTATTCAACGATTACTGAAAAAAATATTTTCATATTGAAAAAAATATGGCTTCATGAGTAGAAGACAACCAAATAAAATATAGTAAAATTTACTACTGGTGTAATTTTATCCATTGCATTGATAAAAATAAAAAAAGAAAGTATATAAAATGGTAAAGATATGCACACATTATACCAATGGCACGAGAAATGTAAGAAGTAATGTCTTCAGAGAACGCCTGGATATTTGCTTTCAGGATAACTGTCACCGTCTATATTTTAAATTTAGTATATTAAAAATGTTCATAAATAAAAAATGTTTCAAGTTCCCGTGCCACCCCCACCCTTAAAATCGCTAATTGTATTAATAAAAGACTGAGACTTGGTGTGCCATAATTCAGAACCCTGAATAACCTTTTCAGTCCATATCCAACCACGTAACCTTCTCCAGTACTTCTCCAGCGACCATAGTTTTGAAAATTCCAATGGAATGCCCCTACTTTTTATGATGGATTCTTGTAGAAAACCAAATTCTAATAAGAGTTTATATCAGGGAATTTTTCGATTTGATGCATCCTTTAGCTATAAAATGCACAAATCTTTATTTCAGGAACGCCACATTTTATTAAAAATGCTACGACATAAAAGTTAAATCCAATAAAATTTGCCGTTTCTGGAAGAAAGATTTGGGTATTTTACGGATAAAAGATACGTCAAATCGAATAATTCACTGATAGAATTTGATTTTCTACAAGAATCCGTCATATAAAGTAGGGCATTCCATTGGAAATTCCAAAGTTATGGCCGCTGGAGAAGGTTAAATATGGACTAAAAAGATTCTTCAGTGGTCACAATTATGACGTTAAGTCTCAGCCTTTTATTAATACAATTAGCGATTTTAAGGGGGGGGGGGTTGGTACGGGAGCTTGGGACACCCTGTATATGTTCATTTAGGAAATGTTAGGTAGAGTAAAAACCAAATAAGTTGTCCTTAATGAATATTAATTATTTAATAGCACGCGTTTTACGATAATGTACCTAGTAAAACATTAAATCCTTTTGTAAGAACTGATTATGAGGAATGGAGCAGACGCAAGATGGTTACCGGGCACTGGCGCAATTTATTATTGACACTAGCGCCACCTGGTAACTAACTCCATCATGTACTCTGCTTCCCTCATTCTGGGGAACAATATCCCCTCTCACCCTTTCCTACTAATTACAGCAATCTCTCAAACCTACCAGCTGCATTAGCTGCACAGAAAATGACACCTCTCGTCACTAAATCATAATTTTAGAATTGAACATTGTTAAATGCATTCATCCCCTAAAACCAACTGAACCATCATTTCTGTATAAACTTGGCTGACTATTATTGGGCTAACTTCCTTGATATGATGGGCATGGAAATTTCATTTTCATGTATACAGTTCTGAGTAATTCATACACCATTGACAAGCTTTGAGGAGGGCCGCCAGCCCATATCAAAGTTTGTCACCTTAATTTAGTGCCACATCAAAGTTTGTTCATGTTGAAACAAACAAACAAGATTTCAAATTAAATTAATGTAATGTTTAATAATACTCAGAGAGTAAACAATGTAATTAACGTTATATCGACGAAAAACTTCCAGTGAGTTTCTTTTACAACCTTTTCTTTAGAACATAATCTCTACAGATTCTTACCAAAAGAGTGGCTTTCGGGTTTGGTACATTTTATTGAAATGAATTGTTAACATTATCGTCGAAATATGACTAAAGATCAATTTATCGTTTCAACAAAACTCAGCAAAAGGACAGATGAAGGAAAATTTTGAAATGTTTGGTTCAAAAGTCCACGAAGGTCACGGTCTTGCAAATGGCTTAGTTGGGAGGTTTTTATTTTATTTATTTTATAGATAACCTGTATAAAAACGTCCAATTTCTAAATACGTATGCGACCTACCATGCGGCAACTGAAAAATATAGAATGAAATTAATAAATCTTAAGAATTATTTATGTAATATCATCATATTGCAATGTTTTTTAGCAGATTTCCCTTAAGGACCGCAATTATTGTTTAATCGTTACCAAACTCGATATTTAGTTGTTTTACGTAAAAAAACAAAAAAAAAAACAAGCTGAAACCGGGCCAGGGGGAGGGGGGTTTAGAGGGGAGGATTTTCGAAATTTCTCCGTTACCATAGGTCGGATCGAAACATTGTATAGTATCAATCTTATTGCAAATTAGATGTACTATAAATATTGTTATATACATTTATTCACTATCTTGAATATTAACCGAGATATTAACATTTTTCAGTTTTCAGCCATCAGCAAACCGCCACTTCTACTCATGTTACATAAACAATATTCTGCTAAATAATAAATCACATTATTTGAAGTTTAAATGCAAAATATTGTATTTATGAGACCTTTATTATACGAGGTACATGTAAATATGTCATGGTGACCCGCCCCCCCCCGTGTCTTAAGGTTTTGGATTACTAAAATGTGATTGATTTAAATAACAATTATTCTGACTCATTATTAATTAGAGTACTAGATATAGTAAATAGTTCTCAATAAAATTAATATGTAATATTCTGATACATGTCAGTATTTGTTTGTTTGTTTGTTTGTTTGTTTTTATTTCTGGTGTGAGGTGGGCAGACCCGTTTGTTTACATTACTAACCTATCGCTTCCTGTCGGCAGGTTATTGAAATTGGATGAAACATTTCTTATTTCCGTTTGTATTTATTCGCGGTGGTGTTGTTTTACCAGTATGTACATTTATCTATTACTAAATATCCCGGGGGGAATCTGCTTAGTTTACGCAGCCCCTGCGTGACGGACTTTTTTATCTTTCTTGTTGTTTGACAAAATAGCTTAACATCGATTGAGTATAATTGTAACTAAGGCGATATTTATGACCGTACACCTTACATTCTTTAAACCTCTAATTCCTATTTCTGTCATCAATGAGCTAATCAAGTTTAGTGGCGATTAAACAAAAATTGATGGCGCTGAAGTGTTAACTGACAACAGATATTGTTCTTTAGCTGGGAAAGCTTCAAATCTCCTATCTCCTGCTATCTATCTGCAGTGGCTAATTTTTCCTCCCTGCGTTAAAGGTTAGCCATGCGAGTTAAAGCGTTGACCTTAATCTCACATAGTAAACCTAGAGTGGCGAGTTCGATTCCCGCCTGGGCAAAGGAAATTATTTAGTGACGAAATTCATTAAATAACATCCTAAGTCCTACCCTGGCTAGAAAAGGGTGGTAACCTGTAGATAACCCGTCCTAATTGCAAAAAGTGGACGTTAATAAATAATAATAGTATGGTTAAATTATTGAGAAATAAATTGATTAAAATATTAGCTTAGAACTTTGATTTATTTGAAGGCTTTTATAATGCATTCCATTTCTTCTTTATGTTTTATTGTCATTTATTAACATCCACGTTTTTGCTACTATAGCTAATTTGGACGGGTTAGCTACCACCCCTTTCTAGTCAGGGTGGGACTAAGGATTTTATTTAATGAGTTCCACGTTGTTTAATGAGTTAAATAAATTCCTATTGGGCATGCGGGAATCGAATTCGCCTCTCTTGGTTTACCAGCTGACCTGAGATTATGGCCTGCCAACGCATTAACTCACATGGCTAACCTGAGCCCAATTTTATATTTTTTCTAAATTTATTTCTTTTATGTATGTATGTATATATATATATATATATATATATATATATATATATATATATATATATATATATAAAATTGTAACCTCTGTCTGTACATTGATTTTTTTCCCGAAATTTCACGATAACATTTCGTTTCACATGTCATAGACACCATAACTGCATTTTGTTTCTTTGGTGTCTGTTTGTTTGTTTGTTTGTTTATTTGTTTGTTTATTTGTTTGTTTGTTTGTTTGTTTGTTACCTTTTCACGCATTAATGGCTGAACCGAATTTTATGAAACTTGGTATGTATATTACTACTAACCCAACTTAGACTTTAGGCTATATTAATATCCTCTGAGACGAACAGGAGTGGGGGTTATAAGGGAAGCCTGAAATTAAAAATAGCGATATTTCGTTTCCTATTGGTTTTTAGGCAATTATGCAAATAACAAAAGTTGTTTACTTTGTTATTTAGAGTAACTATTGTAATATACTTTTTTTTCGGATAACGAATTATAAAAGTTATATACGCTAAAACCTATAGCGGAAGTGAAGAATTGTATTTGGGAAAAATGGCCCCAACGAAATAAATAAAATTCCGTATTGTGAATTAACACTAATCCCTTCATGATAATGATAATAAGCTGTACCATTATTTCTAGAAACGAGCAGGAGGTGGGGGTTGTAGGGGAGGCCTAAAATTTAAAAATAGCAATATTTCGATTCCTATAGAAATTTAGGCAATTATGCAACATAACAAAAGTTGTTTATTTTGTTATTTGGAGTAACTTTTATTATATTCAATTTTGTCGTATACCGAATTATAAACGAGATATACGCTAAAACCTATAGCGGAAGTGAACCCATTTTATTTGGGACAAAAGACCCAACCGAAATAAATAAAACTCAGGAGGTGCATTAGTACTAACGCCTTCATTATATTAAGCTATACTAACATTTCTAGCGACGGGCAGGAGGGGGGGGGGGTTATAAGGGAGTCACGAATTTAAAAATAGCGGTATTTCGTTTCCTATTGCATTTTTAGCAATTATACACATAACAAAAGTTGTTTATTTTTTTATTTGAAGTAACTTTTGTTATATACACTTTTGTCGTATACCTAAGTATAAATGAGTTATACGTTAAAAACTACTGCGGGAGTCAACAATTTTATTTGGCACAAAAAACTCAACCGAACTAAACCAAACTCGGTATGTCAATTAGCACTAACACCTTCCTTATAATAAGCCATACTATCATTTCTAGGGACGGGCGTGGGGGTTTATAAGGGAGGCCTGGAATTAATAATAATATTTCGTTTCTTATTGGGGTTTCGGCAAATATGCACAAAACAAAAGTTGTTTATTTTGTTATTTAGAAAAATTTGCTCAACAATTCTTTTCAATATGAACTACCAGGTACAGCACCTGGAAAAATTTTAATGTATGTTAATATTTTGTCCTTAATAATTCAAATCTATGCACAATGCACAGGAAACGGGAAATATGACAATATGGAGGACAGTGAAGTCTTACATAAAAAATTAATTTAATTATTAACAAATCCACAGAAACGACGGGTATTAACCCGTATAACACTGGGACGGGTAAATGTCAAAATATTGTGCAAAGTCAAGCCTTGCCAAAAAAATATCATCACCATTCAGCCTCAACTGAATTCCCGGGCGAAGCCGGGTATCTGAGCTAGTATATATATATATATATATATATATATATATATATATATATATATGTTCAGGAGTGCATGTGAGATCAGGGCGGAGGGGAAAATTAAAATTTCTGAAAGCCGTTTAAGTCGAAAAGAGGAATAATTGCTTTTAAGGAGTGCTCTGTTATACTGTGACAATAAATTAGGATGCTAGAGCAGAAGAGCGCTGAGGTTCTATGGCGGACTACTTCCAAAGGCTAGAAATTGCTTTCACAAAGTATACTCTGCTATATTAGAACTTAATAAGGTCCGACGATGCAAGCGTGTGAGTGAGAGCATAAGAGAATGACAGTGTAAAGGGGTGAGGGAATCAATATGGCGAGAATATGGAGGAAGGCATCCCCAAAGTGGCTAAAGAAATTATAGTGAGGGAGTGATATCGGGCCTGGTGATGGGGTGGTAGGGAAGGGGTTGGTCGCCTCATAATTATACAGCCCTAGGGGCTAGAGCTCCTCGCTGCTCCTGTTATCCTGATACTCCATTTACAGCACTACCGTCTCTTAGAACCTCTCTCTCTCCGGCCACTGGAAAAATGGGGGCTGGCTTTCTTTCTCTGAGAGCGGAATGGCTAAAGTAAAAAAAAAGTCACGCAGGGGCGGCGTAAACTAAGCAGATTTTCCTCATGGTGTTTAACAATAGATAAAACCTACATACTGGTAACACAATAGCACCGTCAGTCAACCAACATCAAGTGAGTAAATACAAACGATTATAAGAAACGGGAACCGCCTGAAACGTTAACTAACAGGTGTGCCACCAGTTCTCCAGTTCTCACAGGAAAGAAAAACCATTAATGAAATATATCAGAATATAACATATTAATTTTATTGAAAACTATTTACTATATTTATCTACTACTGTAATTTATAATGCATCAGAATAATTTGTATCTCAATCAATCAATTTTAGTAGTCAAAGAACTTAAGAAGGGGGGGGGTGGCATAACATATTTGCATTTATCTCGTATAACAAAGGTCTCTTGAAAGCAATTTATGGTATTTAAGTTTCGAATAATGTACATAACAGATTATTGTTTATGTAACATGAGTAGAAGTGGGAGTTTGGTGAAAGCTGAAAAGTGCAAATATCTCGGTTAATATTCAAGCTAGAGAATAATTGTATATAACAATATTAATAGTAAATTTAAATTGCAATAAGATTAGTTCTATACAATTTTTGATCTGACGTATAGAAACGGAGATATTTCGAATTTTCGAAAATTCCCGGCCTCTAAACCTCCCCTCCCCCTGGTCCTATTTCAGCCATTAACGAACTTAATCTGGCTTTTTACATAAAACGTTTAAATATCGAGTTTGGTAACAATCAAATAAAACTTGCGACCGCTAGAGCGTTAACAGACAAATATATATATATTTAATTTGGAACGGACCTCATTTTCATCATCTGGGTAAGATCGATGGACATTTGATGAAATATTTCGAAAATCGCGTCATGAGAACGACCCCAATAGATGATTTCCCTTAAGCGAAATCTGCTAAAAATAGCTCAAATACTCAGACAAGAAAACGAAGGTGATGGCGCTAAATAGGACTAGTTTAAAAATATATTTCTCTCACAAAACTAATTTAAATTTCATAATCCACATGCCCACTGAATGTGGGAGTGCAGATATGGGAAACTGGCCTTAAATGACAGGAAGTATTCCCACCAATTTTATTATTAGTGCAGAACGCCTTTCGGCACTACTGAGTCATCATCAGGTGCTTTGATGTATGATAGATGCTTGCGCTATGGCTTTGGGGCCACTAATTTAAATTACTAATTAAAATATCTAATTATTTAATAAAAAATCTTGTGTTGGTACTTCCTTGTACTTCAGGAACAGAATACTATTTGAGTGTTATGCACGATATATCTGTTCCAGTGGACCATATCGACAAAACTATTATTATTACGTACTATTTATTAACGTCCACTTTTTGCTACTATACCTATTGGGATGGGTTATCCTCAGGTTACCACCCTTTTCTAGCCAGGGCGGGACTAAGGATTTTATTAAATGAGTTCAATGTTGGATAATGAGTTTAATAATATTCATATTGCCCAGGCGGGAAATCAACTCGCCACTCTAGGTTCACCATGTGAAATTAAGGCCAATGATTTAACTCAAATGGCTAACCTGAACCCCAATTTTATATTTGTATTTTTCTCTGTTCCTCTATTAAATTTAAATATTTTATAAGCTGTATTTTAATTTACTGCAAGTCCGTCACTAAATAAATTCGTATTGTCCATGCGTTAATCGAACTCGTCATTCTAGTACCAAAAAATTTAAAGAAGATAATTTATAGATCTTTTAAACCAAAAAGATCCTTTTTTTGCTCTAGTGCATACACTAGAAGTATGGTCTACTGCATACACTAGTCAAAACCTGGGTTCAGGGAGGATCAAAACAGATAATTCCGTTTAACTATGAAAACCAAAAATTGTTCGTAATGCTTCCTTTACTTCGTAAAAGGAAGTAATAAGTACCTCACGCAGGTGCTGCGTAAACTAAGCAGATTTTCATCTGTAGAAGCAAATATCTTGGTTAATAATCAAGACAGTTAAAAAACGTGCTTAAAGTCATCTATAGAGCATTGCATTTGCTATAAGATTGTTTCTATACAATGTTTCGATTCGACGCATAATAACGAAGATAATAAGAATTTTCGATATTTTTCCCGTCTAAAACCCCCTCTCACTGGTCGGATTTCAGCCTTAAAGATCTTGATCTTTCTTTTTACATAAAAAGATTAAATATCAACTTTGTTAATGACTAAACCAAATTTGCGACCGCTAGAGCGGTAACAGAGAAATATAAGGATATATAAAAATGGGTATTGCACAGAAGATATAATCTCCATGGACAATATTTTTGACAATATGGAAACGAATAAGATAAATTGAATGTGTACTTTCCTAAATAAAAATCCTTACCTCAGAAAAAAAAAATTAAAAACAATAAATTATTAAATTGAAGTAAATGCCTATTTTTTTATTCACTTCAGTAATTATTGAATACAGTATTGTAAAATTAATTCTGTTTATGTTTAAAAAAAATCTAATCATAAAAATATGTCAATGACTGAAAATTATTATTATTATTTATTAACGTCCACCTTTTGCAACTCAGGCTAATTAGGAGGGGTTATCTAAAGGTTACCACCCTTTTCTAGCCAGGGTGGGGTTTTAGGATATTATTTAATGAATTTCGTCACTAAATAATTTCCTTTGCCCAGGTGAGAACCGTACTCGCCACTCTAGGTTTGCCATGTGAGATAAAGGTCAACGCTTTAACTCGCATGGCTAACCTGAGCCCCAATGACTGAAAATAATTTTATAATACCTAAGTCGAAAATGATTGATAAATTGAAGGGGAGATGTACGTAAGCCTGATAACACTAACTTTCGCAATTTTGATTGATCCTTATCAAGCTCGATATTTCAACGTTTTAAAGGTCAAGTTCGTTAATGGCTGTTATCAGATCAGAAGCGGGTCCTTAATTGTGAGTCGAATCGAAAAAAGTTATATAACAAAACTTGTTAAGCATTCAATGCTCTACAATTGCTCTTCCGTACATTTCTTTCGTAACTCAAGCACAGTAAATTAAGCTAGTTATTCGTATTTTTTTTAACCCTTACTTCAACTCATTCAGTTTTCTCTTTATTTGAGTCACTAAACAGTCCGTGACAGCTTAAATTTCAATAACGGTTTACATAGTATTCTTATTTCGGAAGAAATAGAGCATGGATGATGAGTGTGTGTGTTTATACATACATACATTCATATATATTTGTTTGTTGTGCTCCGCACAATGGAGAATTTGTATCAAAATTCTGGCCAAAAAGAGTTATTTCTTAATTCAGTTTATACCATAAAATACTATATCACCAGTCAGCTGACAAACTGGCCTGTCCAGCGATATCCACTTTAGAACATATAACCACATCAGGTGACTGCTATCAACCGTTGAATGTAAGGTACCGTTGCTCCCAGATGTCAATTTACGCGTCCTGTTCTTTCTGGATATATTTGTACTGTGCGTTTTCTTTGTTGTTGGATTGTCCTATTGATTTCAATTATTATCTAGTTGTTATTTAAGGGTAGTTCTTCGGATAAACATATAGTTTATAACTATTTATGTCAAAACACTTACTTAAAAAATTTCGTTCTTTTATTATAGGAATAATATAGAATAATTTTGAAATTGCAAAAGAGATTTAAAGGCTTGTCGGATAATTTCTTTACAACCTTAAGATATACAATTTAATGAAATAGCTATTTTCGAAGAAAAATCCTGTGCCTTTTTTCTCCATTTTTTAAAAAGTAATTCGTATAACTAAAACTCCAAGCTACAAATATTATGGTTGTGAGATGTATTTGAAATTCTACGGATTTATTATGGTAATAAAGCAACAACTACTGTAGTTGCGAACGAGATTCTTTGGAAGTGTTAACTACGGAATAAGTAATCTAGTTATATCTTTACTAGAAGAATTTGTTTTACTACATAAACTGTCGTGCCGATCGTTGATGGACAGTTAAGTTTGAACAGTGAACGCGTCTACTTGTTGTGAAGTTCAAAGGAAGTTTGCTTATTCGAAAATGGCTAACAAGAGGTGAAGAAGAATAAAGAATAGTAGCAGAAACTATAAAGGAAATTCAACATAAGTTCGAAGTAGAAATGGGGTTACTTTCTGATGTCCCTAAGCATGGGCTTGGAAACATTAATGACGGAAATGTGTCATGTTTCCAATCCCGAAACATCCGCCTAGATTACTGGAATAAATCAAGATCTAATAATGCGACTAAAAGTAAGTTTGGAAATGATTTCCAGAGGAGATCATATTAAAGAAGAAAAGTTTGATCCGTATGCCAAGAAAACGGCAACTCTTATTATGTATTTACGGTTGGCATCCAATGACTCCACTACTACACACAAGGTTTTGGTTCACGGAGCAACACTAATAACCCATGCTATTGTCCACATTGGTCAGCTATCGGAAGAAGAAGCCGAAGCAAGGAACAAGTAATATACAATTTACAGAACAATGTATTCAAGAAAATGTAGCAGGGAATCATGTAATCGATATGTATGACTAGCGACCCTTTTTTGAGTAGTTCACTACCAAAGTCACGTAAAAATAGCGAATCGTTCAGCAATGAAACATTGGACCTTCTCTTGCCAGTTCTAGATAATTTAAATTTGACAGGTAATTTTGAAAGAAATGAAACGGTTGAAGAAGTTGACGAAGAAGAAGATGAAGAAGATATTCCGCATAAATTACTTCCTCTTCTTCAGAGTAGGTTATTTTGTAAATTCATCAGCAATACATAAATAGATATGTAAATAGAATAAATTTCAAAATTGATCTACCTCTAAGTATATTACTTAGACCTATCCCAGATGGTATTAATGATAAATGACTAACATATCGCCTTTAACATCTCCCAAGGAGAACCGTTTGATTTTTCAATTTTCCAAGTATTTGAGAGTCTAGGTGTCCAAATTTTTAAACTTTGAAGTTGATTTTTTTCTTTATATTCTATATTCAGTTCGTTGAAAACGAGGATTCTTTATGACTTAATCTAGCAGTACAGCGTAGCCAATAATTTTGGCCATGAATTCTGGCCGAATACTCCTCAGTTCGCCGGTCGCCGTGCTGGCTATGCCTTGTGTACACTTACCACTACAGATGATGGTATTAATAATAGGTGCAAATTCGATGCCCGTCAAGGTGGCCAGCGGGAGTCTAAAGTGTATATACGCCTGACAGGCTCTCGGGATGACTAACTATTGTGACTTTCTGATCTCGTCCACATTCATACCTAATGAGCATGTGGAAGATGAACCTATATGTCGCTACTGCAAACTGTAAAACACATACTAAGTGACTGCACACAAGTGAAAACGTACCCACGGCCCACAAATGTATGCGAACTACTGGCCGACAGTAGCCAATGATGATGTTTTTAAGTTTTTAAGAAATCATGGATTATTTGATGCAATATAAAACCTATTATCCACAATTATGAAAGTTATACTCGTATATAGCAAGCACTGTGGAATATAAGTTTTGCTACCTTCCAATTTAACTATTTATAGTTTTTCTTTTATTTTTATTTATATTTTTTTTTCTTTGTTGTTTTATTTTTATTTTGTTTTTTTTTTCCTCATGTTGTAAATATACTAACAATTTATACTTAGTTTTATCCATTCTATTGTATTATTTTGTACATTTTTAAAAGTTAGCTGTGTAAAAATTTTAATATTTATTTAATCTTGTAAAACTATATTCTAACATGTTAATATATGAATCGCCATTGTAGCGGCATGGTCCTATTTATTTAGTACTTCTGTAACATTTAGCTTTGAAAAAATGTTTATATTAATTTTGTAAAATTATATTCAAACATGTTAGTAGATGAATCGCCATTTTAGCGGCATCTCAAATAAATAATAATAATAATTTTGATCCCGTCCATAGGCAGGCTGACAGTGGGAGCTGGCCACGGACCCTCTCAGTACAATGGGACCTGCCAGTATTTTGGAATTGAAAATATATCCGATCGAAAAATTGAAGAATATAACTAATTGTATTGCAAATTTAATTTCCTATAAATGTTTTTATACACATATTTCCGGTGTCGTGAATATTAATCGAAATATTTGGATTTTTAGGCCTTTTGTGAACCCTCACTCCTACTCATGTCACATTAACAATAAGCTGTTATATCATGGACCGCTTTATTGGAAGCTTAAAAACCAAATATTTTGCTTTTATTGAACCAACTTTTGAAACTTTTGATGCTCTACAATTGTTTAAAGCGCGCATTTTTTTGTAACTCTAATATTAAGAAGGTTATTTGCACCTTCTTGTTTTCACCTTATAGTAAACCACCGGATTTTTATTTAGAATTGTAATATATATGGTGGTATTAAATCAACAATTTGTTATACCCGCTCTTGGGAAATCTGCTTGTCTTACGCAGCCCCTGCGTGAAGGACGTATTTTTTGAAGACTACTCAACCAGTTTTCGCACGTGTAATACATAGTTGGAATGAGAAGGTGATAGGAATATTGTAATAGTGATTGAAGATTTTGATGATAGATAGTGTAAAATATGTCGTGAGATATACCGATGAAGTATAAGGGCCCTTGTTGAGTAATTGCCAACTGATTACTTATTCAATATTATTAAAATGCTGTCTGATTGGAAATCATATGGCTTTCATGGTGTCTCAGGTAAAAAAGATTTTTTTGTTCATTTTTTACCTATTTTTATTAGTAATAGTAGATGTCTCATTAAGAAAAATCATAAAGTGAAATTACCCCCTCTAGTGGTTAAAATATTATCCCTTTCCTCTAGTTTTAAAATTAAAAAATGTATTTCTAAATCCTTTGAAAACGTTTTATCTCATCCAATGTTTTGATGCCTAAATTCAATTATTTTTGGGAGATAAAAATCAGAGTTATATAAAGCTTATATTCTCTGGACAGGAATTTAATTAATTAACATAATTAATAAAAATCAGAGGGCGATAAAATGAAGGAGTGGATTTAATATGAATAATAAATAAATGGTGTTGAAAAGCAGCGTTAACTGGAGATGTCAGAAAGGCTCAGTGTAAATAGACTATTTATTCAATGACAGGAAGGTGTATAAATAATGTCAATCTATTTATATTATTCCCCCAATTAATTAATGCTCACCACAAATAAATTAATCAAGAGCGTTTATTTAATAATTTTGATATTAAAATTATTATAAAAATGTAACAGGACGGCAGGAGTTGGCAGGAGCTCCTGTCCACCTCTGACAGTCTCTCTTCACTGACATTCTCTCTCGCTCTTTAATATGTTTCTCTTCACATATTTTCTCTCTCCTTTATAACTCAAAAAACCTTACATAAATTATTGCCTTTGTTATTCCTCTACGAAGTAGCTTCACAGGAAGTATATTATATATAACTATATATATATATATATATATATATATATATATATATATATATATATATATATGGTTAATTGACTTCGTGGGACATTTTTAAATTATAGTGTTTAATTTTCAAGATAATGGTATAAACTATATCGTTGCCTAGTTGCATACTGCTAACAGGAATGGGTAAATCATGTTCAATTTATGAATGTCCTCAATGTGAAGAATATTTTCCAGGGAAATTAAGTCATCACTTGTGGCTATAAACTTCTTCAAGTATTGCTCTCTATAATAGCATTGCAATAATAAATGTTTTAATCCGTCCGGTATAAATTCCTGGCAGCATTCACAAATTTCTCCGAATTTTATTACTTTTAATTTTTTTATTCTGATACAGCTTCAAGTAGTCGTTATTTGAAATTCTAAGTTGACTTACTAATCTTATTTTTTTCAGATTCACTTTGAATTTAAGATAATCTTCGGGTTGGGGCTGGTCTAATAACAGGCACTTCTATAAAAGGGATTTTATGATGTACTATATACTCTATTGATGTGGATAATATGTGACTTGTTGCTTGTTCCAAAATTTGTTTTTTTGATTTGCTAGGAAATTTGTTTCACAGGAGATATCGGTAAAATACTCTTGCACATTATTTAAATTTGCTATTGCTTTTACTTGTGACACCCAATTATAGTTTGTATCATGATTACTGGCATCCAGTGATATTGATCTACTGAAACACTTTCTTGCTACTCTATTTTCGGAGATTGACAATATTTTTATACCGAAATTAAGGATTTTTTTCCACACCAGAAACAAATAAACAAAACTAAATACCTTATGTTGAATAGTACTAATCAGATTAAATTATAAAGAATTTTAGAAGTTTAAGTACCTGAAAACATTTAATAAAAAAAAATGTAAAATGTATTATTTTATTGTATATAGTAAGTTGATATTATGCCACTAGTTCTTATATATAATTATACATAAGTATATATATATATATATATATATATATATATATATATATGTGTGTGTGTGTGTGTGTGTGTGTGTGTGTATATCTGTATATTTCTTATTGTATATTACTAGTAAGATTACTAACACTAAATGAGCCTGACTCTGGCTAAAATATGTATATATTAGCCAATAAAATATATCTATCTATCTATAAGCATATACATATATATATATATATATATATATATATATATATATATATAGAGAGAGAGAGAGAGAGAGAGAGAGAGAGCTGTTATTGTTTCTTGGAGTTTTAGCCAATGTTGGTGAAAAAAATTGTAGTATATGCCAATATTTCGAGAATATTTATTTTCTCTTCTTCAGGGCTGTGAAAATCCAGGTACTAAATAATATATATTGCACATTTTTATTAAACTAGAGTGTAACAGATGGTGTTTATGTTATTTCTACTTACCAAGACTAGAAATACTTAAAAAACTATTGTATTGCACTTCTGGTTACATTAGGAACAATGATAGTAACATTCCTTGGTCTGTTTACACTGATCTCGAAATAATGGCATAAACTAATTTTTTTTTCACTAACATTGACCAAAAATCCAAGAAACAATAACAACACCATATATTAATATAATCTGGTCGAAAACATCCAGACAATTATATATATATTTATATACATATAATTGTGCGTGTGTGTGTGTGTGTGTGTGTGTGTGTGTGTGTGTGTGTGTGTGTGTGCGTGTGTGTGTGAATGTGAGTTTTTCATTGCTTAGTTGTACTTCAATGCAATGCTATGAAGTTCTATTTTTTGTCGAAAATATTTTGATATAACGTTTGGTAATCAATTTTAAAAGCTGTTCGTTTAATCATTTTTTTATACCGATCAATAGTAGTAAAACTTTACAACATTTAATAAAAGCACACGTATTTTTCTCTGTTTCAGGATTATAACATTTTTTAGGGAGGTTATTTAGGCTTTCTTTTGATTTCATTATAGTCAGGGTTATAAAAAATACTCAAAGATAACGTGAGGTAAAGATACCGTCACTAGCCTATATAAACTAAATTATATAACCATTTTTTTAATTTTAACATAATTTCAACAAGAAATTGTTATGGACCATTTTATTTCATTGTTCTCACGAAAACTAACTGTTTCATCAACGAAAGATATTTTTTTTTTTTTACGTCGAAAACTCATGCGATTTTCATTCTAAAATATTATATCACTAAACATTTCATTTAGCATACATGTGAGCGTTATTTGTATAATGTTCACATTAAGGAAGTAAGAAGCAGAATATGAAATGATGTCATACAAGCTCATAAAAATCTGTTTAATTAGCGCAATTCCCTCGTGACGGAAATTCGACGTCGTAGGTAAGTGAAAAACACATAATTTTTTAGTAGATTTCCCTTAAGGAAACTCCACAGTTGAGCTTAAAAAGATATGAAAGCCGTTGACGGGAGAACTAAACATTTCCCAGGGAAATCAGCTGTTGAGGTTGTACTCATGACGCATTTTTCTTCCAATGGCCATCGATCCTACCTCGTAGATGACGAAAATGAGGTCTGTTAAAAACCGTGTATATATATATATATATATATATGTTTGTCTGTTACCGCTCTAGCGGTCGCAATTTTCGTTTGATCGTTACCAAACTCGATATTTAGTCGTTTTATGTAAAAAGAAATATCAAGTTCGTTATTAGCTGAAATCGGACTAGGGGAGGGGGAGTTTAGAGAGGAGAATTTCGAAAATTCGAAATACCTCCGTTAATGTAACTTTCTATAATTGTTATGTACGTTTTTTCACTATCTTTAATATTAACGGAGATATTTGCATTTATTAGTTTTCAGCCTTCAGTAAAGCCTCACTCCTGCTCATGTCTTCTTAATAATAGGTGTTATGTTATGAAGCACATTATTTTAAGCCTAAATAACGCATATTGTTCTCATTGAAATTTTAAGTCTTGAGATAAGTGCAAATACGTGACGCAAGTGGGAAATTTGCTTAGTTAACGCAGCACTTGCGTGACGGAATTTTTTATTAAAGCAAAACGTATGTATATGGTCTACCACGCCGAATGTGGTCAAAATGGATTCAGGGGAAGTAAATTCAGATTTTTCCGATGAAATATGAAAACCAATTTTTTTCGCAATTTGTATACTTCATTTACTCCGTGCAAGTAAGTGAAAATGTGGTACTTAGTCTAATGTGATTTCAATTGTGAAGTTTTAGAATAGAGAAATTTCACGAGAGCCGAACAGTTACTGAAACGGCCGAACTAGCAAGCCGGAAACACACGACTTCCACTAAGTTAGCCGACGTCCGTTACGCTTAATAAAATGCAAATATCTCGGTTAATGTTCAAGATATAGAATAAATGTATATTACAATATTTATAGTAAATTTAATTTGCAATAAGATTGGTTCTATACAATGTTTTGATCCGAAGTATGGTAACGGAGATATTTCGAAAACCCCCCTCTAACCCCCCCCCCTCCACTGGCCCGATTTCAACGAAGTTGATGTTTCTTTTTACATAAAGGCCCCCCCCCTTATTCCCTTCCTTTCCCTTAATAACCCCTTTATAAATGAAAAAAGATTGAAATTTGTCCGGGAGCATGTAAATAGACCGTTTTTATTTTAGAAAAAAAATGTGTTGTTCCCGATGAAAACAATTAAGATATATTTGGATTAAATGGAAGGAAATTTGTTAGGAGGCTAAAGGGGGCCTCACATAATATTCAAGATAGAGAGTAAATGTATATAACAATATTTATAGTAAATTTAATTTGCAATAAGATTGGTTCTATACAATTTTTCGATCCGATGCTTAACAACGGAGATGTTTCGAATTTTCGAAATCCCCCTCTAAACCCCCCTCCCTCTGGTCCGATTTCAGCCATTAACGAACTTGATCTGTCTTTTTTCATAAAACGGTTAAATATCGTGTTTTGTTACGATCTAACAAAAATTGCGACCGCTAGAGCGTTAACAGACACAATATATATATATATATATATATATATATATTATAATATATATATATATATATATATAGATATACTCGTATATATATATATATATATAATATAATATATATATATATAATCTCTCTCTCTCTATATATTAATATATATATATATTATATATATATATATATTTGTCTGTTTACCGCTCTAGCGGTCGCAATTTTTAGCAGATTTCCCTTGAGGGATATCAGCTATGATGCGAGTTTCGAAAAATTTCTTCAAATGTCCATCGATCCTACATAGGGGATGACGAAAATGAGGTCCGTTCAAAATAATATATATATATATTATCTATATATATATATATATATATATATATATATATATATATATGTAAAAATTGCAAATTAAATTTACTATAAATATTGTTCTATTCATTTATTCTGTATCTTGAATATTAACCGAGGTTATATATATACGTAACGTAAAAATAAACTAAACTGAACCTTAAGTTCTTAGTTTGTACTTAGTTCAGTCTTCTTGTATTATGACATTCGTTTGGCAGTTTGTCTGTGACAAATTGGGGAACTGGGAAAATTCGCCCCGTCCAATATTTTGCTTCAGTAGTTTAATTCTGGCAAGAAACGCTGATAAGATGGACTTTGTTTTAATCAAATTTAGACTGTCGCCTTGTAACTGCAAATTTACCATATTAAATTTTGTTACTTCAGTGTGAAGGAGTAATTGATGAATGTGTTTGTCATTTTCTTTGCACAACTGCGCAAATAACCACGTAGTCAACGCGTTGCTTCGGATTCGGTTTACTGCATCAATGACTAATTGAAGAGATTCATGCAATCTAACACTCAAATTTTTAGCAACTAAATGAAAAAATAATGTACTTACTTTTCTCCGGCACACTCAAATAAAATAACACTGATTCACTATAATATGTGTGATAAACTACCAGTTTATGTCGAATAAATGTATTTGTCTCACATTCGTATTTATAGAGTGACGAATTGGACAAGTCAGTGCAATTCGCGAAGCTCTGAGATTGCATGTATGCTTGTAAGAAGATGATACAGGTATTCATTATGGGTAGGTTTTTACAAGTTCAAAATGTATTGCGACCACAAAGCGAATGCCTACATACTACAACTTACACAATTTTATAAACATATATAATACATTTTTTACTTCATAGGTACTTTTATAAATAATGTATATGTCTTTATATTATAAGATAGTATAATGTAAGTAAATAGGTACTATCAGTGTATGTTGAGATCCACTATCGTAGACCCCTATTTTCATTTCATGACCCCCAAAAATTTTTTTTCGCTGACGTAGACCCCTCGCAGGTTGTCATAGACCCTGGGGGGTCGATATAGACCACTTTGGGAATCATAGGTTTAGAGGTTACTTACTACTACAGCTGTTATTAGGCAGATTTCTCTATTGTAAAACTTCACGTGGGAAATCTGCTTAGTTTACGCAGCCCCTGCGTGACGGACTTTTTCGTCATCTCCTAGGTAGGATCGATGGACATTTGAAGAAAAGTTTCGAAAATCGCGTCATGAGTACGACCTCAATAGCTGATTTCCCTTAAGGGAAATCTGCTAAAAGGAAGTTTGCGAAAGCTAGGAAGGTAGTTATTTGTCCCCAACACAATAATGACCCCAATAATACGGCCAAGAAAAGCAAATGGTTGCTATATAATGTTCACCATATCCTCCAAAAACCGCCAGATCTGAACCCGATTGAACATTAATGTGCCTTTATTGGAGTTAAATATCAAAAACATAGATGTACTTCCGGCTTATGAATTGTTTATTAAGTGTAAGAATATTTTTTCTCCTTAAAAAATTAAAATCATTAAAAAAATTGTATTTCTTTCTAATTTTTGCTGATGAATAAAATTATTGGGAAATGTTTTTTGCGAATGGCTATTTTTCTTTATATTAATTTAAATAAATTATTAAGTATATTTTTGGCCAATAAACTAAGTGCATGACTAGTTTTTTTTACCCACTGTATATATTTATACATATACAAATATATATTTGTATATAATTTTGAACGGTATTCATTTTCGTCACCTACAAGGTAGGGACAGTTGGCCTATTTAAGAACTTTAAAAACCTTTTCGAAAACCGCGTAATGAGTACTACATCAATAGGTGATTTGTTTTAAGGCAAGGCTACTACTAATATAGTCACTTCTATGGAAAATATTTTACCTTGAGGCTTTATTATTTAGTTTAACTAAAATTATTTAAATACATTGTTTTTTTTTTCAGTCTCTAATCTAAAGACTACTATCAGGAAAGCAGGATCTAAGGAGCAATATTTCTTAAAACGGGGAAGGAGTTTGAGCCAAGGGGAAGGAGAGGGACGGAAGGGGGTCGGAAGGGGGTGTAGGAAGGGAGAGAACAGGAATAAATAACCTATAAAAGTATTAGGCTTGCAGGGCAGAGGAGGAGCTACTGTTGGAACTGCCGGACCGACATACCCCCCGTGCTCCCATATGCTGAGTGATCTCATTGTTCCAAGGCACATACCGACATCGTATTTTCCCACAGAAAAAATAACACTCAATGGCAAGCTTAAACATATTTGCAACCGACTGATTGTCAACGTCCCAACGCGATGGCATTGAATCACCTGTCACAAAGACAAGTTGTCTAAGTGTATTACTTTCTACAGTGTCTATGCGCTCCCGTATGTGTGTACAAGAATCTTTTACCTAATATATCAAATCTATCTTGGGTACATATAAATCTTCGATTATTTATTTTAATTATCCAATAAACAATTTTTTTAACGTCCACTTGGTACTACTCGGTTAATTGAAATGCTTAGACAACAGGTTACCACCCTTTTCTAGACAGGTTGGGACTTAAGTATACTTATTAAATAAGTTCGACAATAAATAAAATCCTATTTCCAAGGCGGGAATTGTACTCGCCCGGTCTAGGTTTGCCAGGTAAGATTAAGACAAACTCCTTAACTCACTTGGCTAACCTGATGCTTATTTTTAGTTTTAACGATGGGATTATAAAATTCTTTTTATATTCATTATTGTTTTTAATTAACTAATTATTTTATGACATTTTTTTTTTAAATTTAATGTTAGGTATTTTTTGTCTATCTTTTATTGATTCTTGTTCTGTTTTATTGTTGCGTTTTCTGTTATACTAGTTTTTCTTGATGTGATAGTTTGGGTTTAATAAGTACTCGTTACATTTTATATTTTGTTTTTATTTCTGTTTTTTTAAGAGCAATTTCACCTTGCAGCTACAATAAATATAAAAATTTCAATATATTCTTCAGCTTAGATTATTTTTATGATTTAGTTACGTTATCGCGGTTGAATGGATGAATGAATATCTTTATTGCTTTTAAAATTATACAATTCTATTGGAAGGGTTCATCCATTGACATGTTTTTCATTAGTACATTAAAAAAAAAAAAACACACTAAGAAATTGATACATTAACATCATACAGAAAGCACATAAATACATAAACAGAGAATTAAATGAACAACACTTTTAACAATAATTAAATTTAAATTATTTATTAACGTCCATTTTTTGCAACTAAGGTTAAGTGGGATCGTTTACCACAGGTTACCACCCTCTCTAGCCAGGGTGAGACTAAGGATTTTATTTAATGAATTCCATCACTAAATAAATTCCTTTGCCCAGGCGGAAATCGAACTCGGTCTCAAACTTGCCATGTGAGATTAAGGTCAACGCTATAACTCGCATGACTAACCTGAGCCCCGAAACAATAATTGCTAAAGGAAATAAAAAAAATAAACATCATTTTAATAATTATATTAAATGCACTTTTTCTGAGGTATAGATTTTGATGTACATGCAATTATTATATCTTCTTGCTGTGGAATGATGAGAATTTCCAAGAAGTAGCCTCTTCTTTCTTTTAAGGCAGGACATTTTACGAACGAAGTGAGAAAGTGTATCTTGACTATCTTCGCAAAGGAGACACGTTTTTTCTGGATTAATGTGTAAAATGTCTTCCCAACTATTAATCATTGATTTTTAGTGCCTAATAAACGGACTTGAGCAATAACCTCAGTCTTATAAAGTGTTATTTGTAGGTGGAGGCACTCCTCGCCTCTCCGAAGGGAGCTAATACTTTCTAAGTACTGGGCTATAGACTGTTTAGAACTCTATCAATTTCTAGAAATGAAGTGGGGTTTGAAAGTCTCTATATAATTCTTTATTTTTTCTGACCTTTATAATTCTATTATGTTTCCTCCTATGCTTGTAAGATACTCTTCTAGTTCATTCACTCAGTTAAATTACTTGGAATAATTGGCAGTCAGTTTCTTTAGGCCCATGTATGACAGTCTTGGCAAATCATTTTCCAACTCTGGGTGATCACAGCTATACATCATTTATACTAGGAGTAAATCTTTTCAATTTCATTTCCCTCCGTAAATAACAAACCCAATAGAGGGAGGTGCATACAGATATTCCATAAACAACACATTACACTTAGACACATTATAGGAACACAACTATTTGAGGACTATCCTTAAATTTTGATCCTCTTCTCTGACTATCATCCGATTTTTCCTGTATATCTCTTTCGACCCCTGCCCAGATCATCTCATGAACTTCAGATTACGGTCTTCAAAGCCAATCCTCACACACAATTCTACTCCCTTTGCCGACAACCCATCACAGTATCCATGTAATTATCACCTATAGAGTATATGAAGTACTAATATTAACAGATTTCCAGCAAGTGAAATTTTCGAAACATTTCTTCAAATGCCCATCGATTCTACATCTCTCTTCTGCATGGAGTATGTACAAAATTATTTATAATATATATATATATATATATATATATATATATATATATATCCAAACTCCATATTTAATCCTTTTATGTAAAAAGTCCGACACGCAGGGGCTGCGTAAACTAAGCTGATTTCTCACGCGAAGGTTTACAACAGATAAATATACATAAAGGTAACACTACCGTGAATGCTCAGAAATTTTACAATACAAGTTAATAATCTCTACATCGGAGTGGCTGAATTGTAAAAAAAAACATGCCAGCCAGCATCGTAGCGCTGCATAGATAGACCGGAAAGACAAACAATTGATGAAATATATCTGACTATAACATATTAATTTTATTTAAAACAATTTAATAAAGCTAGTGCTATAATTTGTAACGAATCAGAATCAGTTTTATTTCAATCAAATTTTAGTAATCCAAAAACAAAAGAGGAGGTGGGGGTCAACCGAAGGTATTTACATATATCTCACAAAGTAAAAGTTCACTGAAAACAATATTTGGTATTTAGGCTCCGAATAATGTGGTTTATTATATAACAGAGTATTGTTTATGTAACACGACTAGAAGTGGGGGTTTACAAAAGGCTGAAAACTGAAAAATGCAAATATCTCGGTTAATATTCAAGATAGAGAATAAATGTATATAACAACATTTTAATTTGCAATACTTCAATTTTTTTTATACAATTTTTCGAACCGACTAATAGTAACGGAGATATTTCAAATTTTCTAAATTCTCCCCCTCTAAACCCCCCCCTCCCCTTGGTCCGATTTCAGCTGTTAACGAACTTGATCTTTTTTTTTACATAAAACGACTAAGTATTGAGTTTGGTAACAATCAAACAAAAATTGCGATCGTACTGGTAAAAGACATATATATATATATATATATATATATATATATATATATATATATATATATATATATATATATTTGTGTTGATGTTTTCTACCAGGTTATATTTATATATGGTTTTGTTATTCTTTTTGGAGATTTGGACACTGTTGCTGAAAAAAATCTTAGTTTATGCCGATATTTCGAGATGTGCAATATTATAAAGTAGTACCTGTAATTTTACAGCCCTGAAGAAGAGAAAATAAAGATTCTCGAAATATCGGCATAAACTAAGATTTTTTTTACCAACATTGACCAAAACTCCAAAAAGAATAACATCATATATATATATATATATATATATATACTGTTTTGAACGGACTTCATTTTCGTCATCTACTAAGTAGGATTGATGGACATTTGAAGAAAAATTTCAAAAATTCCATCGTACGATCTCAACAGCTGATTAAGGGAAATCTGCTTAATGAATGACCAGAGGGAGTTTAGAGGTGAGGAATTTCGAAAATTCGAAATATTTCCTGTACTGGATGGACTGTACGTCCGATCGAAAGGGCGAGAGAAGGGAAGAAGGGGAGGAAAAGATTCAAAGGGGAGTTTGGATATTCTCACCAATCTCTGATAATAGACAATTCCAGCCTGTATTTTGAGGAGATTCCCAGAGAGTAGGAGAACAGGTCTTGGGCAACAACTATACAAGATGTACAAGAGCGCGGAAACTAACCTAACTCAACGGTCTCCATGTATAGGAAATGATAATTTCACTTTATAATATCAAAGGAAACGGATTCCAACATATAGAGAGATGGTCCCTGCGAAAAAAACGTGAACACATTGAGGTACAAGAATACGCCAACCTCTCTCGACCAGCGCATGATAGAATGAAGAGTGAGGCAATGAGGTCCAGGCGCAACCTAGATCGCAAACTAGAAACTATGTACTATATCAAGTACTGTAATTTATAATGAATCAGAAGAATTTCAATCTCAATCCATCAAATTTTAGTAGTCCAAGAACTTAAAACGAGGGGGGGGGATGTGACCAAAACATATTTGCATGTATCTCTTACAATAAATGTCTCATGAAAACAATATTAGGTAAGCTTCGAGTAATGTGGTATATTATATAACGGAGTATTATTTATGTAATATTAGTAGAAGTGGGTGTTTGCTAAAGACTGAAACTGAAAAACGCAAATATATTGGTTAATATTATAAATAATAGAGAGAATAATGCATATGACAATATTTATAGTACATTTAATTTTCAATAAGATTGGTTCTATACACTTTTTCGATCCGACGTATAGTAACGGAGATTTTCAGAATTTTCAAAATTCTCCCCCTCCCCATTGCCCGATTTCAATCATTAACGAACTTGATCTTTCTTTTTCATAAAACTACTAAATGTATTGTTACGTTTTATTACAAAACCAGTAATAAACGTTGTTAATAAGAGTTCTTTTGGATTTCAAAATTAAACACACACAAGTTTCACAGTTTTTCACTGCACGATTTATTTCACAATGCACAATACTCTTGATCAATTATTACTACTCACAGTATTACACTGATAGTGTCACCGTTCTTCAGGTTACACAGTTCAATAATTCACTCACGGTCACTGTCCTTTACTTCGAGGCACTGCACTGTCTTAAACACGGCACTAAACTGTTGCTTACAGACACGGCACAACACTTTTCTTCACGGCACAACACTTTACCGCACTGCACAAAGTCGCACTGTAGCGCTGAAC
Organism: Riptortus pedestris; assembly: GCA_019009955.1. Taxonomy (NCBI): domain Eukaryota; kingdom Metazoa; phylum Arthropoda; class Insecta; order Hemiptera; family Alydidae; genus Riptortus; species Riptortus pedestris. The sequence goes on along the minus strand of CM032232.1, from coordinate 103,995,491 downwards.
ATCCCTCAAAGACCGTGGAGCGTTAACTGAACTGCGGTAGTGGCAGGGTCTCTTATAAATGCCTGAAGAAGGTGCTAGCCAAGGAAAGGTCCAGAAGTTCCAGGAAGATAGGCACGGCGGACCCTAATTAGATTCTGCCGGCTCCACTAGGTCGAGCTGTACAGGCTTAAATAGAGAAGCAGGATGAGACCGAGGCTCTTCCAAGAAGGACTGGGAGGGACTAGTGCCTTCCACCAATTAGCGGCACTTCTTTGAACCCCTCCGCACTCCCCAGTCACGCCTTGAATAGTCGAGCCATTTACTTTTCGCAATAGTATATATACAATTTTGAACGGACCTCATTTTCCTCATTTCGTGGATAGAATCGATGAACATTTGAAGAACAATTTCGAAAATCGCGTCATGAGTACATCGTCTATAGCTGATTTCCTTTAAGGAAAATCTGCTAAAAAATATTTACTAGCAAAACCAGCGAACATCGGTCTTTAAGTAAACTCTCACTCATATTCATACCACGTTACCAACAAGCCAATAGATCAGATACAAGTCTTATTACAACCTTATATACCAAATGGATTTTCCATTGGGCTTTTACCATTTCAGAAAGATGCAAGCATCGTTCTAAGTGACGACATCAACTACGATTTTACGTTCTGGACTACACATTTTTATATAATCAATGTCACACTTAAAATTTTACTGGTTCATTCAAAACTAATGCTTATATACTACAATGGCTGAAATCGGTCCAGGAAGATGGGGAGGGATGTTAGAGGGAAGAGGAAAATCGAAAAAGATCTCCGTTAATTTAAGTCAGATAGAAAAAAAAAAAAAAAATCTTCAATTATACTTTTATAGATCTGTTTTCTTTAATTAAAATATTAACTGAGTTAATTTTGACACAAAATATTATTTGGGCAATTACTAATTCATAGACAATTTTGTCAGTAGATTGATTGTGGTATAACAAGTAATCGAACGAAGGTTAAAGTTTTTAGAGTTCATTTAGTAGAACCATACTATTATTTTTCCTACATAATTAGCTTTGGAAGAAGAAAATGCTTTGTATTTTAACTCACTCAATTCATGAAAACGTTAAGAGCTCTTATTGAAATTATTACTTCAACTGTTGTTTCACTTTGTGGTACTGAAGCTATTTTTTTTATTTAGGGTTATCTACAGGTTGCCAACTTTTTTTTCTAGCCAAGGTCCGACCAAGGATTTTATTTAGCGAGTTCGTCACTAAATAAATTACCATTTCCCTTACGTGAAAATCGAACCCATGCTTTATTTAAAATTAATTTTCACGAATAATTAAAACATGCGCAAGCCAATGTGGTTGCTGTTTTGCTTGAATTTATTTATAATTAAATACTGAAGTGAAGTCATTGATGCACAGATTTCCCTGTTCTTTGATACTAAAAAAAAATACAAATATCGCTATAGTTCTCAAAGAACAATGAATTCAAAACATGTATGTACCTGTATGAATATAAGTGAAGGAACAAATTTAAAAATATTCTAAATTACGAAAACCATTTCACAATTATTATCTCAGTCCTTACATTTTTTCAGATCTCTATCGGACACCTCTAGTATTTTATAAAATTGAAAATTGTTTAACCTGGCACCACAAAAACTGAGGCAAATTAATTTAGCAATGATCAATGATTGAATATCGAAAATATGCTAATGTGAGCACCATATAACATCCTTATATTCATATTAAATGTTTTGAAGCACTTCGTTCGAAATTATTTCATTTGATATACATAGGGAAATAAATCTGTTCCAATCGGATAATGCTTTAGGACGTTAACTGCAGATATTTTTGTGGTAAAACAAAACGCTATGAAAATCTTTCTTATCTCTCTGTTCAGGCGTCTTTGAATTGAATTCCCCGCGCTCGCTTAGTTCACAAACCCGCCACACATATGTCGATCACCAAGGCTGTGGCCTACAGCGGAAACTACGTTGCTAGCTCAAGAAGGCATCGGCTAGTTTCAAAGATCCATTCAGTTGCGATACACCCGCACAAAGTTGGGATCTATTCCGCTCCAGAGCGCTCCTGTATTGGTTCTACTGCTCCAGGGTAATAGTTTTTCTTTCATCTCCCGCAACACTACCATTATATACGGACATAAGGTTAGTTTCTAAATCAGCATCCTTAGGATTTAAGTTGTATAAAATTAGCTGCCTACTATAAAGTGTATTATATGTTGCTTATTCAATATATACTTGATTCTTTGGAGAACTCAACTAGTGACTTGTATTATTCACACTCATCTTTCCATAAAATAGTAAATACTTCAGTCTAATTCTCTCTTATTCTTGCCTTTAATAAGCATTCCCGCCTTTACACTCTCCAAGAAAATTGCAAATATGGCTATATTTTTATTTTGGGCCTAGTGTTATAAATAATACATTCGTATTAACTACTCTGTTTTTTATAATTTTTCGTGTATTTTTATATATAAACTAGCTAAGGTACCATCATAATCATAAAAGGGAATGTTGGTTTTTATTTTTGGCAGTGCTTCAATGTGTACAACTACACTTCCCGTCTGGGCTTATAGTTTTCCCGTGAGGGTTAGGCAGGGGGACTTATAGAGTAGAATTTTTAGTTTTGAAGAATAAATGGAAATAAGTCCATGGGCAACCCCCTGTCCATTGTTTGACACACTGTGAATAATTCAAATCATAATCATGGTTAGCGTTTATTAGAATTAAATATTACCTATAATGTACATATTTCCTGCCAGAAACCAATCCTAGTTTGTGAGCTTAGTTGTATACGTAGTAGTAACTTTGAGTAGAATGCGATTCTATCATTTCACTGGAAATAAGTTAACTGGGCTAGTGTCCCGACAACTTCCGCTTCACCATTAAAATTCCTTTACTTAAGTTATTTATTTAAAACATTGAACAAAATATTTTCTAGTAACTTGTATACCGGTTGTAAATAAATAACAGTGATACCCTAAAAATAATTTAATTTGTATTCTAAAAGCGAGTTGAGGAAATGAGATTGTAGCCCTCCGTGCAAACGCAAATCATATACAGTTTCAACGTAAATTGTCTTTTGTTATAATGACATTACCACGTAGCGTTTAATAGTTATAGATAGTACATATGCATTTCAATATCGTCAACATATCGGAGAAAATGAGATAATATAAACAGAAATTAGGGGCTCAGGTTAGCCATGCGAGTTAAAGCGTTGACCTTTATCTCACATGGTAAGCCTAGAGTGGCGAGTTCGATTCTCGCCTGGGCAAAGGAAATTATTTAGTGACGAAATTCATTAAATAACATCCCACCCTGGCTAGAAAAGGGTGGTAACCTGTAGATAACCCGTCCCAATTAGCCTAAGTTGCAAAAAGTGGACGTTAATAAATAATAATAATAATAATAATAATAAACAAAAATTAAACAATTAGATTCCGTACAACTTCCGCAATCGCACGATGCTCGAATTCAACATGACTTTGTTAAATAATGCACTATAAAAATTAAATAATCGACATGCTCTTATAGTTTGATTTTATATTGGAAATAAATAATGATATATTTTTTTAACTCACCAAAAAATAATAATATACTTACTACTGATTTACTTACTACTAATATACTTACTATTACTATACTTACAACTAATATAATTACTACTAATTTTCTTATTACTAATATACCTACTTTCTGCTTATATTATTCAATAAGCGGACTTAAAACTAAAAATTAAGACGAAGATTAAGAAAAAAAAAACCAATAATTTATGAAGCTCAGTATAAAAAATAACTACAACGTATTAGTTTAATTTCCAAAATTAACTCCTTTCACATTAAATTACTAAGTAGACGTCGACAGAATTATAACGAAATGTATAATTCCTGTATTCCCAAAAAAATATGGCTGGCGCAAACATTTGAAGCTGGGAAGTCTATAATTTAACCTCCATAAAAAAAAAAAATGTCTTCAATCTAATTCCTCCCAGTATTAAAATGCTAATGTTTTAAGCATATGTGTAAATATAATCCAAAAATTGAAGGATTAGCATCGCAATGCAACTGATGAAATATAGCTTAAATAGGCAATATATTGCTGAGGAAAGAATGAGGGAGTGAGAGAGGTTCTATATTACAGGAAGGTCTCCCCACCCCTCCCCGACGTTCCAGGTTAACCAACAGAACATGACTAATTCTAACTCAATTCCGCTGACATTACCTTATATTCACATTCTATTTACAATTCTAATAATGTTTGTTTAAATACTTTCGTTTTTTGTAAATGAATTGATTTTTTAAACACAAGGAAGGAAGAAATTACTTACTTCCGATTAATTAATGTTCCGGTAAAAGACAGAAGAGGGGGGGGGGGAGTAATATACTTTGTTCCTCATGAAATCAGTTAATTGATTTACAAATGCATACTACTAATGAAATGTTCTTTTTTATCGCCATAATTTATCATGGTGAGGTAAAATTAAATTAAAACATCGAATTATAACATTGGAATGAATTACAGACTACAACATACGCATTTTTAAACGACTAAGATATATATTAAGTTAATCTAAATAACAACGGAACAGTGTTTGTTATGAGCATTTTTGTTAATATAGCTTATAATTTAATAGCAGTTAGATGATAGAGTCCTGTTCAGTTGAGTGCGCCTCATAAACATTTTTAGCATATATGTCGATTATACTTCCTTATACGACAAAAGTATATATAACAAAAGTTACTCTAAATAATAAAATAAACAACTTTTATTGTGCACATGTTTGCAGAAAAACCAATAAAAAATAAAATATAAGTTCTCATTTCGTGCTTCCATTACAACCCCTACTCCTGTTCGTTCCTAAAAATCAAGGATGAGTTAATACCAACCTACATACTGAGTTCGTTTAATTCGGTTGAATCTTTTGTGCCAAAAAAAATTGTTGACTACCGCTATAGTTTTTAGCGTATAACTCATTTATACTTATGTTACGACAAAAGTGTACATAACAAAAGTTACTCTAAATAACAAAATAAACAACTTTTATTATGCGCATAATTGCCGAAAATGCAATAGAAAACGAAATATCGCTATTTTTAATTTCAGGCTTCCCTTATAACTATACTATGTCTATGATATGTGAAACGAAAAGTTATCGTGAAATTTCGAGAAAAAAATCAATGTACAGACAGAGGTTACAATTTTATTAGCAGATTTCCCTTAAGGGAAATCAGCTATTGAGGTTGTACTCATGACGGAATTTTCGAAATTTTTCTTCAAATGTCCATCGATCCTACCTAATAGATGACGAAAATGAGGCCCGTTCAAAACTGTATATATATATATATATATATATATATATATATATATATACTTGTCTGTTACCGCTCTAGTGGTCGCAATTTTGGTTTGATCGTTTCCAAACTCGATATTTAGTCGTTTTATGTAAAAAGAAAGATCAAGTTCGGGTACGGCTGAAATCGGACCAGTGGGAGGGGGGGTTTAGAGTGGAGGATTTTTGAAAATTCGAAATATCTCCGTTACTATACATCGGATCGAAACATTGTACTGAATCAATCTTATTGCAAATTAAATTTACTATAAATTTGTTATATACATTTATCCTCTATCTTGAATATTAAACGAGATATTTGCATTTTTTCAGTTTTCAGCCATCAGTAAACCGCCATTTCTACTCATGTTCATACACCATACTAATAAATCACATTATTCGAAGTTTAAATACCAAAAATTGTATTCAAGAGACACATATAAATATGTCGTGGTGACTCCCCCCCCCCGTCTTAACGTTTTGGACTACAAAAATTTGATTGATTAAGATAAAAATTATTCTGACTCATTATTAATTACAGTACTAGATATAGTGAATAGTTCACAATAAAATTAATATGTTATATTCTAAAATATTTCAGTAATTTTTTTTCTTTCCGGTGTGAGGCGGGCAGAACCGTTTCTTTACATTTCTAACCTAACGCTTCCTGTCGGCAGGTTAGTGAAATTGGATGAAACATTTCTTATTTCCGTTTGTATTTATTCACGGTGCTGTTGTGTTACCAGTATGTAGATTTATCTATTGCTAAACTTCACGAGGGAAATCTGCTTAGTTTACGCAGCCCCTGCGTGACGGACTTTTTATATATATACTAGCTCAGATACCCGGCTTCGCCCGCGAATTGATTTGAGGCTGAATTGTGATGGTATTTTTTTTGGCAAGGCTTTACTTTGTACAATATTTTGACATTTACCCGTCCCATTGGTTACGGTTAATACCCGTTGTTAGCATTTGTTAATAATAAAATTAATTTTTTATGTAATTCTCCACTGTCTTCCAAATTGTCATATTCCCCGTCTCCTGTGCATTATGCATAGATTTGGTTTATTAAGGGCAAAACATAACATAGATTTGAATTAATTTTTTCAGGTGAGGTACCTCATAGTTAAAATTGGAATGAGTTGTTTGCATATCAATATTTCTACGCAAATTACTTGCTCCATACATTGTTCCCGGAGAAATGTATAAAACAAAAGTTAGTCAAAATAACATAGTAAACAACTTTTGTTATGTGCATGTTTGTTGAAAAACAAATAGACAATGAAATATCGCGAATTTTTATTTCAGGTCTCCCTTATAACCCCCACTCCTTTTCTAACCTACAAATTTTAATATAGCTTATAATCATGGAAGAATTAATGCTAATTGGCATACCGAATTTTTTTAAGTTTGGTTTAATCGTTAGCGTCCAATGAAATAGTTGACTCCCGCTTTAGGTTATAGTGTATATCTCGTTTATACTTTGTTAAAAGACAAAAATGAATATGATAAAAGTTACTCTAAATAACAAAATAAACAACTTTTGTTATGTTCATATCTGCCGAAAACTAATAGAAAACGAAATACATTTAAATATTTTTAAATTCAGGCCTTCCTTACAACCCCCACTCCTGCCCGTCCCTAGAAACGTTGGTATGGCTTGTTATAATGAAAGTGTTAGTGCTACTACACATACCGATTTTTATGTATTTCGGTTTGGCCTTTTGTCCCAAATAAAATTGTTCACTTCCGCTATAGGTTTTAGCGTATATCTCGTTTATAATTCGGTATACGAAAAAGTGTATATAGCAAAAGTTACTCTAAATAACAAAATAAACAAATTTTGTTATGTTCATATTTGCCGAAAAAACAATAGGAAACGAAATATCGCTTTGTTTAATTTCAGGCTTCCCTTATAACCCCCACTCCTGCCCGTCCCTAGAAATGTTGGTATGGCTGATTATAATGAAAGCGTTAGTGCTAATACACATACCGAGTTTTATTTATTTCGGTTGGGTCTTTTGTCCCAAATAAAATTGATCACTTCAGCTATAGGTTTTAGCGTATATATCGTTTATAATTCGGTATACAAAAAAAGTGTATATAACAAAAGTTACTCAAAATAACAAAATAAACAACTTTTGTTATGTTCATATTTGCCGAAAAGCAATAGGAAACGAAATATCGCTATTTTTAGTTTCTGGCTTCGCTTATAACCCCCACTCATGTTCGTGTCAGAGGATATTAATATAGCCTAAAGTCTAAGTTGGGTTAGTAGTAATATACATACCAAGTTTCATAAAATTCGGTTCAGCGGTTTAAGCGTGAAAAGATAACAAACAAACAAACAGACACGAGAGAAACAAAAAACAAGTTATGGTGTCTATGACATGTGAAACGAAAAGTTATCGTGAAATTTCGCGAAAAAAATCAATGTACAGACAGAGGTTACAATTTTATATATATATATATATATATATATATATATATATATATAAGATAACAAAATACATTTGACTAATAAAAAAGTTGTGAATATCTAAGAATGCACCGTTTTCATGAATCCGTATATATCATAGGAAACCTGGATGTCGTTTGTTTCCGATTTTTGCATAGCAAAGTAGTTTTTATTTACTTAAAAAAAATAATTTTTAAAGGTAAGTAATTCACACAACTGTATAACATGATGTTATAGTGTTCCTATTGACCATTGAAATGTTGAAAGCCATTAGCTGAATGAGCACATTTAACCCTCCAGAACTCTCGCCGTGAACAAAATACTCACACACCGATGAAAAATCTTATATCTGTATACATATATACGTATTAGGTGATAGTGCTGCTCTCTCTAGCTACAACTTGTAACCTCCTCTTACCACCCTATTTGACTCCCAATCAGTATATGCTGCCTGTCGCCAGGACAGAATTAATCAGCCGGAGTATGTTAAGTTTGTGTTTTTCTCATAATGCGAGTTCTGGTGGAAGTTTTTTTTTTTCTTTTTTAATACGAGAGTTGTTCTCATCAAGCGAGTGCTTTGGTCATTTACCGAAAAACTGTTTTTTGGCTCTGGAACTTATCAAACCCCACCTGATCAACCGTTCACAAATGACCACCATGCCCCTATTAGAAAGAAACAAAATGAAGAGGATTGCTGGTGTAGAAGAGGAAAATCCCACTTGTTTCGTGCCTATTGGCCGAGGAGAAAAAAGAAAAAAGTCAAAAAAGAGTTGCCGAACATGTAGAAAAACAGTTTGTAATGAACATTCCTTTGTTGTATGTCATTTGTGTGGAGAACACTATTTTAATTAGTTAGGTAGCTTTTTTTGTTGCTTGACATAATGTTTCTTCAAAACAGAATACCTGTACCATAAATTTTGAATAATATTATTTTATATTAGTATTTCATGTTTATAATAATTATATATATTTTTTTGTTGAAAATATTTTATTTACCAACTTCTTTTTGTTGCTATGCAATAATCGGAAACAAACGACATCCAGGTTTCCTATGATATACCTATTTTCATAGGTGGTGTGAGAAATATTCTCAGGCGCGAGTTCTCAGGTAACTTATTTTGACACGAGTTCTGGAGGGTTAACTATATATGGCTATTCAATAGACTGTTATCGCGCACCTGAACCTATATAGTGAAGCTAACAGCCACTACAAGAGGCCGCATTCTGGGAGTTTTTTGGGAATTTTAATTTGTTTATTAAAATCACCAAACTGTGTCTCCTTTAAAACGTTTTCTATAGCTGCTTTCTATAACTTATCTTATAGTTACTTCCTTTTGATTTCACATTTCCAGCGATGGAGGAAGAAATTCTTGACAACACGTGAGATCCCTTCATTGATTGCGAGGCGAAAACAGTTCATGAAAGAGATCATTCACCCCGAACTTAGTTTCTGTTTGATGTGAATGACTCAGTCTTAAGAACCAATGGCCAATTGACTATGACGAAGGGCAACAGGTCCAAAAGAATCAAACCGTGTTATTTGAAGTTTCTCGCTCTTTCTACTTCACTGTTCTTTGATCTTACTGTATCATTCAGTTCCTTTATACTGTTTATATCGTCGAGAGGAAGTTATTTCCAATAACTTGGTTCACCTTGGAATCCATCACGACGAATTATCCACTCAACGTATTAATTATAACTTTGTGACTCCTGAATCATCCATTCTTCCTTCAAACATTTAACAGAGGTTTATCTCATTCATTCTATTATTTTCGCATTATTCTCCAAATCTACTGGGTCAAAGAAAAAGTCAGTTACCCATGTCATAAATAATAAATTATATTAATTACTTTATTTAACATTTTTTTGTTTATACTTATGTAAACTAAGAAGATTTCCTACTTTAAGAAATAATGAGACGCTTATGATCTCACTTTAATATCTATTCTCAATTTCTCCCGTATTAAGAAGTATGTAAACAGGAACATGATACGTAAACAGAACATGAGGCCTTTAGTGACTCAAAGTGAAAATGGGATGAATAGAAGAGGGGATTTTAGTGAAGGGTGAATACTAAAATATACTAATAACTCGTTTAATATTTGAATTAGAAAAAACATGAATGACCAAAAGTAGTAGAAAGTTCAATTTCCAAAAAGATTGGTTATATAACAGTTTTTGATGCGACTCATAATAAAGGAAGTATTTAAAATTTTTGATTACAACTCTCTTATAAAAATCCCCGCTCCCTGGTCTGATATCAATCTTGAATGAACTTGATCAGTTTTACATTAAACGTTTAAATATTGTCTTTCTATGTTTCGACAAATCACACAATAGCCGACAAAATAAAACGAAAGCTTTTGAGTTTAGATTAACACACTTCATTATATTGGTTGCCAGGGCACGAAAAATTAGGACTGCGTGAAAATAGTGTTAAAAAAAAACAGCTGAAAAACTTGAATATGAACAAATAAACATATTGCATGAGGACATTTCAAGATAAACAAAGCACCTGATCTTAGATGCATGACAAACCGACTGGACTAACACAAGTTCTGATACCAAACTACGATCAATTAAGAACACTATTTGCATTTTTCCATCAAGTTTCCGGATCTCTAGGAGAGAAGAAGCATTGTAGTTCTCTCGAGACTTAGAATTGGCCCAACCAAACAACACGCTCATACTTAATGACAAAGACTGACAGACCTACTTGCTCAACTTGTGACATTCTCTTGACCATAAGACATATACTGACAGAATGCCGAAAACGACTACATCAGAACTTACAAGAACTCTTGACAGATGGCAGCTTACAGATCAACAACATATTTTCATAACTACACAAAATCCAAATATACAGCAAAATTTAATATACAAATTAAGCCTGTGGTGTACAACAAGATTTAAAATATTATATATATATATATATATATATATATATATATATATATATATATTTAGTCTTGCCCTGAAGAAGAGAAAATAAAGATTCTCGAAATATCGGCATGAACTAAGATTTATTTCACCAACATTGACCAAAACTCCGAGAAGAATAACACACCCTATATATATATATATATATATATATATATATATATATAACATAAACAATATTCTGTTATATAATAAACTACGTTATAAGCTTAAATATCAAAAATTGTTTTCATTGATCTATTACTTAGTGAGACACGTGCAAATTCGTTCTGATGGCCCCCGTCCCCGTCTATTGTCCTTGGATTACTAAAAAAAAGTGTGATTGAGATAAAAATTATTTCGGTTCATCATAAATTGCAGCACTAGATATAGTGATTAGGTTTTAATAAAATTAATATGTTATATTCAGATATATTTAAGTATTTAGTGTTTTTAAGTGAGTAGTGTTTTTCTTTCCGGTCAAGAATATTTCTATATATCTGTTCTTTTTTTTTTTTTTTGTTTTTTGAAAAGTTGTTGAAAATCGTGTCATTATTACGACCTCAATAGCTAATTTCCCTTCAAGGGAAATCTGATAAAACGGATTAAGAGTAAGAAGATGAAAGACACCTGATAAAGGCAGGAGATATTGGGGGAATAATAACTAATGTTGATTTTTACTGTTTATTTTAATGAGTCGAGCATAATTTACTTCATCCAGTGAGGGAATATGCAATGACTAAGTCATGTATAAAAATACCATCAGGGACAACAAATATAATTCTTTATATATATATATATATATATATATATATATATATATATATATTAGTTTTGAAGGGACTTCATTTTCGTCGTTTTCAGGGTAGGATCGATGGACTTTGGAGAAAAGTTTCGAAAATCGCTTAATGAGTACAACCTCAAAAGCTTATCTCTCTTAGGGGAAAACAGGTATAATGCAGTATTTCAACGTCGAGATATTGGATTCTTGGAATCTCGGATGGCTGGAGTTTGTCTTTCTGCGTTATGTGACATTGGATGATGGAGAACTGGCAGCGGCAAATTGATGGGGCTTTAACTCATGAATGACAGGATAAAAGAATGAGTTTGGCTACGTCACATATTTTGCCTATTATCCGTCGTTCAAATTAATTTCGTTCATAAATTGTTGATGATAATGTTTGAGATAATGAGTGTAGAGCCGCCGATAACCTTTTGACCCCGACGCATGTCTGTAGGTCTGTCAAGACTCCTTCCTGATATAGAGTCCTACACTGATAAGAGGAAAGAGAGTACCACGAACATTGAAAGACAGCCTAATATTATAGAAGAATCGCCAGTATAACAGGAAAAGAAACTAAAAGCCGTTTAAAATGAAGTGTTGGGAATAAGGAAAGAGGACTTCGATGAGCCACTGAATAGTAGAGAAGCACTGCAACTGATGAGACTACGGACCACGCGGTTGAACAGGGTAGGTATGTGGGTGAGGAGCAGATCTTCGGGACCTGAACATGGAAATCCCCTCAGAATTGACTGTGTGTCTGGTGAAAAGTTCTAAAAAGCAGGAAAGCAATTAATTAGTAGAATGCATCAGTTAATCGTGATAGAAACTTTGGATAATAATGCTGGAATTCGGGTTTCCTGGGAAACGTTTCTCACTGAAGACGTGAAGGGAGTATTTGAATTGCTTCCGATGTAGTACTGGTCCGCGGGAGGTGAATGGGTTGAAACATTCTAAGTTAAATCAGCATTGAGATGAAGTGATTGCATGCCTCACATTCTGTTCAAACTAGCTTCGGGGAAAGAAAGAAGCTTCTAAGGAAAAAAGGGGGAGTACATATAGACAAGATGCATAAATGCTGAAAATGTAGTAGCCCAGGAAAGCAAGAAGGAGTATACGGTTTCTCTACTGTCTCTCATGAAGGATAGGCCAGCAAATAAGCATAACAGTAAGCCGAAACTTCCAAGTGGAAAACAGCTTCAGCATAGGGCTTATCCTTTTCAAACATCAAATACCGTGGAATAACAGTAGCCACTATTATCGAGTTTATCTATGTCGACCGGAGAATAACTTGTGCAACTGCTCTTTAGTCTCTATTCAGTAGGAGTAGTAGGAAAACACAACACAGCTCATTTCCAACTATATGGAAGCTAAGAGTTGGGCTTGGAGGAGTGCTGCAAACCCAAAGTAATACAAGAGAGTGAAAACCAAAGTGGCAGATAGGGAAGCAGGAAAAAGACAGAAAATAGGATGGGTTGACAGGCTAAAGAAGAACACTTTGCAGTTCCACGAATTGGACAAGGAAATCCGTCGGTCATGGAGGTGGGGAAAGCTTTTAATAGTAGCTAAAATTCTTCAAAGTCTGAAAAGATAAACGAAAATAAATTGTTGACATTGCCCTTGACATAAACAAAATACTGTTAGTTTCGACTGAAATAATTGATTATTTTGATACAGTAAGACTAATGAATTACTGGTCATTCATTAAGATATCCAAAATGTATACTTTTATTATGAATTGGTCACTCAGTATGAGGAATTATTTATAACTACCCACTGGAATGGACGACTGTAGTAAATGTAAACCCAATCCCATCATTATTATTAAGGTGTCTAAAAGTGGCAGACAGATTGACATTCAGACACTAGAACATACAAGGTGCCAATTGGCTTGAATAATCGTGTTGCTGAGGAATGAGGACGTCTTGCAAGGGATGACAGGAAATGATTGTCATTTCTTTAACAATGATTTATTTGATTGATTTATGAGGAGCTGTCGGAGCTTAATCCGGAGACCTGTCTCCAACATCACAGGCAGTAGAGTACGAGTGTGGGAATAGCGCAAAGGTTTGACGGGGTTGGGAGATTAGTGTTTATAAGATGATTGTCTGATAGGGGATCAATCCTGAATATAACCAAAATAACTTCTGCTCATCTTCAACAGTTTCATTCATTATGATTAAATAAATATTATATTTAAAACATTCCTATTCCTTTTTATTTCGTTATAAGATTCATCACTATTACATGCTTTCAAAGTTTTGTGCCGCGATGCCCATATATATAATTACAAGGTGAGATGTCATAGGATTCAAACACCTGAGAAGATGCTGCATTAAGAGTTCCTTTGCCTGGATAACACAGAACCCTTAAGGGAAATCTGCTAAAACAACAATGAGATCGGAAAGACATTCATGATATTGAGCAGGTATCTTGACATCAGAATATAAGAACCATTACTTGTATTCCAATGACTAATGATAAGGCAGTTGCTAAAATGCAATGTAACTTCTACTCAAGATTATCTGTCCACTCCTGCTAACTTTGACCTCCAAGATCCGACATTTGTAATTCACAGCTACCAAGATGAATACCTCTTGCACATCATCCAACATCTGGTACACCATCCAACCGCTACTGCTTCATCATTTCGGTGCGTTTTTTCAAGCAACATAGATTGATCATTTCCATTTGACCCAAAGGCTGTTATATGCATTATCATTGGTCAGAGGTTATCTAGATCCTCTGTAACTGTAACAGATCATCGGTGATAGTTGATTTCAGGTACCCACAAACAAAATAACAGCGGTCCAAAAGCTCTCCAGAACAGCAGGGTATAAATATTTTCCTTGTTTTGAAGTTGAAATCGGGGCACTCAAAGCTTTTTTACTTTAACAAACTGTGTCCTATTGCCATCTGTCAAATGGTTTCAATGATTGAGGATCTTTATAATCTATCCTCTCTGATCAATTTTAGTTCAACGTTGCATTAAGTCTGCTTTTAGCTACGATGCGCTGATCCTGTAACTAGTGATTGTTTTCATTGGTATGGCTCACACTTACTAGTGGGACCTCATTCCCTGGTCCTTGTTTGAAAAATTTCGGATTTCATTCAACCATACAACCTTCTCTGATTTTTTTAAAATTAATCCGTTTTCTCTACCTGCCCAGATGTCATCTGCCCTCTCTCAGACACCTACCATATCGGGCACCATCCAGATCCAACAACCTTTAACCGAGCCTAAAATAATAGAACTCTTTGAGTCCTTATTCTGAGAACTCAAGAAGGCAATAGACATTCTTCCTCTTCTTGGTGAGATCTCATATTTCAAAGGATACCTGAATACGATTCCCCTGAACATATTTTTCTAGGTGGTTTATCCTTTTTATGCAGGCTTTCTCCAGTTTAAGTTCAATTGAAGTGGAATTGAATGGGACTGGCCTTCGTCAAGTGTTAATATCACGCATTCTCCCACTTCTAGCTACGCACAGAGTATACGTTTTTGGGGGGAGCTCTGGCCTTGCAAAGTAATAATTACATATTTCCAATTCTTAGGCGCTGGTTGATCCTCCTTATTAGTTAAGCAGACCTCCTTGGCATGTTCTTGGTGTGTTAAGACAACGGGTTTTAATTAAGTCGGTCAGTGCCAAATCGATTTTCAGTGTAAGGGAAAATTTATTAATTTTTTCCTAAATTCCTTCGCCACCGACAACACCCCACCCATTACGCAGGGGGTGCAATACTGCTACAGTAGGATCGTTCGTAAATAAATAACTTTCCACAACATGTACCATAAAGAAGTTAGAGGGCAAATGGCCACACTTCCACAGTAACAATTTCTTATTAAAGTGGCAGAGTGCTTTCGTTGCAGTGCTTTAACGTCAGCGCCCGAATGGCTGATGAGCCTCAGAGCCAGAGAGCTGAGTCTGATTCTATGGCCCGCCAGGTCAACATCCAGTAAACATCATTGGCTGCACTTCATCGAAAGAGCTCCGTCGCTCAATAAAACGTTGTTACTGTGGAAGTATCGCCATTTCCCCTCTACCTGCGTTATAATTCTTTTCCACCTGGTAGAATATGTATCCTAAACATTTTATGATAACTTTTATGGACTTTGTTGTAGTTTTTACATTTTAAAAAAAGGATCCGTGTAAGGGCGATTTAGATAATATGTGTTTATCCCAGTATATCGGAAGGATACATGATAATGGAGTGAATGAGTGAAAAAACAAACACCCTTTAGGTGGGAAGCTTAGGGGAGTGGAGAGGGTTCGTAGCACAGCGAGGAGGGAGACCCCCCACTGCGAGAGTGGGGATGCGCACGTTAAGGAGTAGCAGGATGGCAGGAAACTGGAGGAGCTAGCTGTGATTAGCCTGACTACCACCTCTGTATTTACCTGTGTGTCGCATTGTCCCCCCTCTCCCAGCATCTCGAGCAGAGTGATTGAATCATTGATGAAGGGGGGGGGAGGCGGGTGCGCGCGCAACGCCCCGGGTCAATATCGCCCTGGGCCCGGCCTATCGATCCAAGGTGCCACATACTAGCTGACACCGCTCTCCCTTCTCCCGTCTCGGCAATCTCCCGTCTCTTTCCTATTAGTCTAGGACAGTAATGTCAAGAATTCGGTGCAGGCATTCCTCCAACCTCTTCGTCCCTCACCTCTCTCAATAATTCAATATTACCATAAATAACTCTTTAAATAGGCTTTTATAAATAAATCAATAATATTTCAATATCATTCTCAAAAACTACTGTCCTATAAACAACTACATTTACATTTCATTAAACTACTCATGTACGTACGCGAAGGTTGAGCTGTACTCTTCGTATTTTCTTTGAACTCATCGAGTCCTGTTCCTACTCCACTCATTTCTCAACTGCAAAAAGCGTCTTAGCAGAAGGTCAAGCATATTACGAATCTGCAACAACGTTATTAATTATTGTACTTACAACGCTAATTACGGTCCAATTAACCTACATTTGGCC
This sequence comes from Riptortus pedestris, assembly GCA_019009955.1. Lineage (NCBI taxonomy): Eukaryota > Metazoa > Arthropoda > Insecta > Hemiptera > Alydidae > Riptortus > Riptortus pedestris. The sequence continues at coordinate 103,979,014 of CM032232.1, read as the reverse complement.
CTTTACACGCTAGCTATGTAACGAAATCTCAGGATTGCACTGATCTCGTCTTAAACATCTTAATTTATACTGAACGATAGTGACCCTTAAATCCCCTCAAAGTCAACATTTTGACAGAAACTCAATAATAAAAAGATATTTTATGACACTGCATAACGTAGTCCCAAACTCTTAAATAGCTTGATGGTAGGTTCCTCTATCAGGAGCGCCCCCGCAAGACTAATCTTTTGTCTCTTCTGGTATCGACCATATGAGAGTACGGCCGCGATTTATGTAGATTTAAATCTTAACTCCTCAAGATGCACCAAAAGTGGTTATGAAACATTGCATGATAAACTCATCTACTAAAAAGTAGGCTCAATTGGTTTTCCATAACACCAAACTTTGTTAACCATATATATTTAATAAATACAAGGAGAACTGAGGAAGATCTATAGTGTTGTATGCATTCCCTAATGCTATCAAAAGAGGCGGGTCTAGAACAATGGCGTCATGGACTAATTATCTTGGTAGGCTCTGTTCAAATCTCTGAAGTACCTCTCAGAGTTTTCTATATCTGTGGGATTTACGGCCTTCCTTGCCCAACTACTGTCCATTTTCAACGGGCCTGCTCAACATCGTGAGGCAATTGAGTTGCTAATTGAGTAAATTAGTTGCAAACTATGGTATTTAGTGCCGCAAGCATGACTGTGTAATACACGATGTTCTCGTATTGTCACAAGTAAATTCGTCAAAATATCCTGGTTGGTCCTTTAGAATTTGAGCAGGGGAGGATATATTGTAGTTGTTTGTATACTCATACTGGCTAATGCCCGGCAGACTACCGGCTAGAGACGACTCTATCATCTCTATAGGGAATTCTGTCTACTCCACCTGACCTTTTATTATTAGACAGTCTCTTACAGTACAAACAAAGTAAAACCACGACATGTCTTTCTGATCCTGTTCCTCTCTGTGTGAAATCCGAACTCGGGGACCCAATGACCAGAATGACAATTTAATTGCAGGCGGCAGAGTTCCAGCCTTTAGTGCACTGACTATCTCAAATTAAATCCCCAGAATAGCTCCTGGGTTCACCGAGCGTTGAGGTTCGATTTCTAGCACAACTCCCGGTGTCCGCTCAGCATCGTAAGGCAATTGATTAGCTTCTTGGATAAAAAAAGTAGTTTGTCGTTGGTCCGTAATGCCACTGATGTTGGGCAAGCTTGGTAATCCGTCAAGCTGACCATTAGGCCTTTCACCAGAGCCCTCCCCCAGTAATCTTAAGACTTTCATGACTATTACTTCATAACTGGATTTATTTTTTACAAGTTTAGGAACTACCGAGGAATGCCATTGCTCACAAAAAATCTTAAATGTAGAGATATTGAGGTTACTAATGTTTTCAAATCTCATGAGGTTCCTTATTTAAAGGATCACGCCAGTGCTAGACAATTACTGAATTTTGATTTGTTTTTGAGTTTTCCAAAATTTATCTTTGTTTCCCAGAACGTGTTTTTTTAATTTCCCCAAAGTGTTTGCTTTTCCAAGCCATTCATTTGCGCCCCGCTGTGGGGGTGAGTTCAAATGCCACAGCTTCGGATTATGCCTCCAATATCGCTCGCTACGCCTACACTACACACTGCCCTTTGGATTCAATCGGTTTCACAATACACCTCTGCACTTTCCTCATTAATATATTCCTATATGAAGAGAAATTAATATTTCAACTTTTTTTTTTATAATCCTGAATTAAAAAAAAAAAAAAGCATTTGATCGAAATATTGATGAGTTAAATTGGTAGAAACATGAAGCAGTGACTATGTTTCGGTGGTTGATACTACAAAAGAAAAACGTCATATTACTTTTCATGGTTATAGTAGAGAACAATTTTCAAATTGTCATTTTACTTTTTTGAGCTCAAAACATTCCATTTTCGTCTCAATTTCCAAAAGTCTACATGGAATTTGATATAGGTATCCATAATTTTCATGAAGCCCTCCATGTTAGGTATGGCTGCCCACTGTTGTGCACCACTTGAATTTTTTTAAAAATCTGTGGGGGCTTCACAAACGTTGCTTCTTGTCATTCATAGAGTTTCATATTATAATCAGTTGTATAGCAAAGCCAATAAGACGTAAAGACTGTAAATAAGATATAAAGGAGTTATATCAAATATAGGTAAATGCAAATCACATATGACAGAAAACTTTCAGTGAAAATCATCGAAATTACTATATTTATAATAAAGAAAAAGCAAATAATTTTAATGTTTAAAAATTATTTTATACAAAAAAAAATACAATGGCAAAATAATTTTTAAAGAATACTTTTATTATAAGTAAAACGTAATGTAGGATCCTCGTTATTTACAAAGATAAACAAATTTTAATTAGTTTAAAATCTTCTATTTAATTCTTCTAAAATCGTCTATTTTAATTTGTGTTAATCTTCTTTGACTTGCTTGTCGGGCGGAAAAAGAGAGCCCTTCCATTCGTATGGGTCAAAGAAACGTAGATCCTTTACGGAATGCATTCTATTGTAATATGACCAAATGCATTGTATACAGATGTACTTTTTGAAAAAAAATTAAGGATACTTATTCCGATAAAATAATAATAATAATAATTAAAAGGGAACCTCCTCCTAAGTAAAAGTTCGTCTCGCGGGGCTGCGTTAACTTAGCAGATTTCCCACGTGCGTCACGTATTTACATTTATCTCAAAAACTAAAAGGTCAATGAGAACAATATTTGGTATTTGGGCTTCAAATAAAGTGTTTCATAGTATAACAGCTTTTTGTTAATATGACAGGAGTGGGGGTTTAAGGCCGAAAACTAAAAAAAATGCAAATAACCGGTAGTATTCATGATAGAGAAAATTTGTGAATGACAATATTTATACAGCACATTTGCAATAAGATTGGTTCTATACAATTTTACGATACCCCGTTCTAAAGTCCCCATCCCACCTGCTGGATTTCAGCCATGATCGACCTTGATATTTAATTTTACATAGAACGTTTAGGAATTGAGTTTGGTAACAATCAAACAAAAATTGCGACCGCTAGAGCGTTAACAGACAAATACACACACGCACACATACATATATATATGTATATATATATATATATATATATATATATATATATACCCGTATATATACACAGTTTTCAATGGACCTCATTTTCGTCATCTCCTTGGTAGGATGGATGGACATTTGATGAAAATTTTCTAAAATCGTGTCATGAGTACACTCTCAATGGCTGATTTTCTTCAAGGGCAATCTGCCAAGTGAAGTAACTTTTAAATCGCTTATTTGCATGAGTGCTTTGTCTAATAGCCTCCAATCACAAGCGCAAGACTTATGAACATTTAAGGGGTTATTAAAACATCATTGAAAAGATTATAAGAATCAAATAGAATAACAGTCCAATCCAAAATTTTGCATCAATTTTAAAGTTCATTTATGCATGTATATACTTTTCCAGTAGATTAATATTTTTAATATACTTCGTTTGTAATAAGAATTTATTTACTTTTATTTTATGCAATAAATTTTCCTTTGGAGATAATATTTTAATTGTTCTCTCGTTGAAAATAAATTGAATACTGCCGTTATTTTTATAACAAAGAATAAAACTTTTGTTTAGATATTATAATAATGTTTAAATATTATTTCTTCAATTGTAAATAATATGAAGAATTTGATTATTTGTATTTCTAGCAGTAAACGTATACTTGGAAACAACCATACATGAAAAATAGTGTTTCATTTGTATTTCATTGGTGCTTTATTATGAACTAAACATAAAAAATCAGTTTTTAATTTGAACCACCCTAATTTCAATTACTTAGAAGAAAAAAAAATTGAATAAAAGGAAGTGTGATTCTTACGTATTGAAAGCTTATGGATTAACATGAGTAGATATAACCATTGAAAAGCTCAGAATTCATTCATTACTACCGAAATGTTACAAAGATGATTCATTTCAAGAATTTAAGTTTTTTTAAGACAACTCTATTCGAATTAGTATGGCACTGGAAATTGAGGGTAATTTATAGAAACGAATCTTTGAGCAATATGAAATATATATATATATATATCAAATTCGTTCTTAACAGTAAAGCAACAAGAACTACTGTAAATTTTGAAATTCGTGGCGGAATAGTGAGTGTTTAGAGAGCGGGGGAATTCGAAAATTCAAAATATTTCCGTTATTATATTTCGGAATGTTATATAACCAATCTTGTTAAGCTATTATTTCAAAAACTCTTTTTCTATGTAATTTTTCGTAACTCAGTATTAAGCGAGTTATTCAAGGTTTCCTGTGCTCATCCTTCAGTATCCTCCCCACCGGTTTTTTAGTAGATTTCCCTTAACGGAAATCAGCTATTGAGGTCGTATTCATGACGCGATTCTCGAAATTTACTTCAAATGTCCATTGATCCTACCTAGGAGAACACGAAAGTGAGGTCCGTTTAAAACTATATATATATATATATATATATATATATATATATATATATATATATATATATATATGTATGTATGTATTTGTATTTGTCTGTTACCGCTATAGTGGTCTCAATTATTAATTAATCATTACCAAAGTCGATATTTAGTCGTTTTATGTAAAAATAAATGTTAAGTTCGTTAATGGCTAAAATCGGACAATGGGGGGATTTAGAGGAGAGTAATTTCGAAAATTGGAAATATCTGTTTTACTATACGTCGGATCGAAACATTGCATAGAAACAATCTTATTCCGAATTATATTTTCTATAAATATTGCTCTTTACATACTGAGATATTTGGATTTTTTTGTTTTAGGCTTTCAGTAAACCCCCACTCCTACTAGTTTCATATTAATAATAATAAGTTATATCGTGAACCACTTCATTAGAAGGCTAAATACCAAATATTGTTTTCATTGAACGTTTATTTTATGAGATGTATGCAAATACGTTCTGTTGACCCCCACCCCCTTTTTACGTTCTTGGATTACTAAAATTTAAGTGATTGAGATAAAACTGATTCTGATTCATTACCAATTACAGCACTAATTTTAGTATATTGTTTCCTATAAAATTAATATGTTATATTCAGATATATTTCGTTAATTGTTTGTGTTTCCGGTCTAGCTATCTATACAGCGCTACGAGGTTGGCTGACCTGCTTGTTTACAATTCACCCGCTTTCGGTTGTAGAGATTATTAACTTGTATTTTAAATTGACTGAAAGATTTCTCATTACACTTTGTATTTATCCACTTAACATTCGACGTAGTGCTACCTATATGTATATTTATCTTGTAAACCTTGGCGTGGGAAATCTGCTTAGTTTACGCAACCCCTGCTTGACGAACTTTTTATTTTTACATAGAAATAGAGAATACTTGGTGAGAGGAGATCACAGGTGTGCCATTCCAGCACGTGGGAAGTCAGCTTTGTTTACACTGCAGTTGCGTGACGGAATTTTATTTATTTCATGCTTTACTCTCTTACAAAACTTTTCGTGGTATGGACGGTTGTTCTTTCTCGTCTATGAAATCAATTTCATCCACGTACTCATCAGAAGTAATTCAAAATTTGTGAAATCAATAATTATTGTGGTCTCTTCAATTCTGAGAGCTTTTACCCAATTATATTTGACCCACTTTGGGCAGTTAAGGTCTGTAAGCTTAAGGTTTTTCCAAGGATAGATTTAAAAATCTTCATTTTTCTCGCGAAGGAGGCACGTGGCAATTATAAGGAACTCTTCGAGGCAGTTTGATTCAGGGCATAATTGGCAGTTTTGTCAGCCTGCGTGGGTGCCAACTCAGGTTCCCCCGTTCAAGTTATTCATTATCATTGATAACTTGATCCTTCTAAACATAGTATCTGTGACATAATCGCTCTGAAGTAAGTCCTATCTGCAATTTATGGCCTTCATAACTGTTAGCGCTAAGGTCGGAATCACTCTTAAAGGATCACTAGTGCAGAAATGTAATTGCAAGTGGTCTGCTATCCCGGAATTGTGCTACGGAAACGGAAAACCTCAAAGGAAATCCAGATACTGACAAAGAACATTAAGCTCAAGAATGATTAATACCAATAATGGATCTCAGAGATGTGACTCGTCTGTAGAAATCGATAGAAGTCCGTCACGCTTGCTCTGTGTAAACTTTTCTGAGTTGCCACATGTTTGAGCATGACACACTGATGGTCTAATCTCATCATCCAATATTTTTTTCCTTCCTCCTAAACAGGAATTAGAATTAAAGAGCAAGCTGCAAGCCATGACATATTTGGTGACTCATTTACTCAAAGCGAAACCATATGAGTTACAAACGCAGCAATAACAAACGTCTGTCATGGAAGGGCTGCACAAACTAAGCAGATTTCCCATTTACTGATATCACACACTACTGATCTCATCTCACTAAGGATTCTGTATTTGTTAATCAAAATCCGTTTGGTAGAAATTGGGGCTTAATCCAGGCTGAAAACAAGAAAGTATAAAAATAACTTAAGATTTGCGTTACAGAAAAAGTGTATAGAACAGCAATTGTAGTGTGTCGTCAGTTTAACAAGATTGATGTTATAACATTTCTCGATCCGACCCATAATAACGGGGATATTTTCGATATCCCTCTCTTTAATCCCCCCCCCCTCTATTCCTGGTCCGATTTCAGCAATTAGCGAAACCATTAAATATTCTAATATGATATAGAACAAATAAAAATGTCCATGAACCCATGAAATAAAATCTTAATTGGTGCCTTCATCCAAAACTTATTTGCATGTATCTTATTTAGCAATAATCTGATGAAAACAATACTTGGTATTTAAGTTTGGAATAAGATGGTATATTCGATTTTTGTTAATTGGCGAAGGCTAAAAGTAGACGTTTACTGAAGGCTGAAAACTTCAACTATATCGGTTAATATTCAACATAGAGAATAAGAGATAAAAACTTTATTCAGTAATACAAGTTTTGGTTGCCCAAATACATTGGGTTGCTGAAGATACAGTTAACTGTATCATCCACGTGGCCGAAACTTACTTTTAAAAAATAATTGTAATAGTTTGTTAGATTAGTAATGGCATACAATAGCATCAATTTTGCAAAACGACTGGAAAAATCTTATAATTTATCATGACTTCACTAGAAAAATATTATTTAACCAATTTTTTTTTGGAATTCAATTAGCTACAATTGTTGTTTTTCTCAACTGGAACATTAACCGAAGTATTTGTACACTTTTCGTGTTCAGTCTTCATTTACTTACACTTTTTAGATTAAGCAACTACATTAATAAACATCTCATATTTAGTCAAAACTTCAAGTCCTGTTTACATAGGCCCTATATTAGGAGTGGGTTTGAAATGGTGTCAGAGTGGCATAGCTGCAGTGGCAAATCTATTTATCGAACTATTCATTCCTTCATTAACGTTCACCTAATGCAACTAAAACTGATCGGGGAGGACTAGCTAATAGGTTAACCCTGTTTTAGCAGATTTAAGGGAAATCAGCTATTGAGGTTGTACTCATGACGGAATTTTCAACATTTTTCTTCAAATGTCCATCGATCCTACCTAGTAGATGACGAAAATGAGGTCCGTTCAAAACTATATATATATCTATCTATCTATATATATATATATATATATATATATATATATATATATATATATATATATATATATATATATTTGTCTGTTACCGCTCTAGCGGTCGCAATTTTTGTTTGATCGTTACCAAACTCGGAATTTAATCGTTTTATGTAAAAAGAAAGATCAAGTTCGTTAATGGCTGAAATCGGTCCAGTGGGAGGGGGGTTTAGAGGGGGGATTTTCGAAAATTCGAAATATCTCCGTTATTATGCGTCGGATCGAAAAATTGTATAGAATCAATCTTATTGCAAATTAAATTTACTATAAATATTGTTCTATACATTTTTTCCCTATCTTGAATATTAACCGAGATATTTGCATTTTTATTAAATTTGGGCCGATACTGGATTTTTGAATTTCCCGCCAAAACCTAGTTCGGCCCTTTGCCGTAACTGTTGGGCTCTTGTATGGAGATTTCTCTATTGTATTACTTCACGTGGGAAATCTGCTTAGTTTACGCAGCCCCTGCGTGACGGACTTTTTTAGGTTTAGAGGTTTCTTACTACTACAGTTGTTATTAGGCAGATTTCTCTATTGTAAAACTTCACGTGGGAAATCTGCTTAGTTTACGCAGCCCCTGCGTGACGGACTTTTTTCTTTTTTTTTTTTTTTTGGTGTTTCTCACTTAATATTGCCATTTGCTTGCGGGAATTGAATCCCCGACTCTAGGTTTATCAATCTATTCAGACCGACGCCTTAACGCAAGTGTGCAACATGAATGTTGTATGAATTTGTGATGAAGCAGAAGTACCGTACAGTTCACTGCCAAACCGATAAATGTGGGCATGTAAGACTAACGACGTGGATGTGGTAGATTTCTTCCTTGCTTTGAATTTCTTGAAATCTGTTATGGTTATTAAAAGTACTATTGTTGATTGACGCTATTGGTCATTTTTAGAGCAAGGGATCAGGAAACCGAAATGAAGGAAATAAATATGAATGAAAAGCATTTATAGAAATTTGATGAATCTGAAGTTATTTAATACTTTTGGTTCGTCTGGTTTCATTGGTTCTTGTCAAACAATACTGCCGGTTACTAAGGATGGTTTTGGTTATTAAAAGTACTAATGACGCAATTGTTCTTTTTATATCAATGAATTAGATATCCAAAATAAAAAAAATAAATATAAATAAAAAACGTTTGTAGAAATTTGAAAAACAGCATTTGATTAATACTTTTCATTCTTCTCGTTGCATTGACTCGTGTTAAACAGTACTGCTGGTTTTTATTACAAATAAATACCAGCTCTTCTTACAGTATAACTTTCTCTCACTATAATTTTAATACACTTGGTACCCATAAGGCGTACTACTTAATATACCGGTATTTTTTTTAGTTAAAAATCAGACACAGCAAACAAGTTCTAATTTATACTTCTCACAATGCGACGAAGAACGACGATGAAGAACGAATAGTATTAAATAACTTCTTAATTATCAAAGGTCTACAAATGCTCTTAATACACATAAATATATAAATAAGGTATTGTTATATTACTCTTTGGAGCCATAAGGGTTAAGGTGAAGTACTTAAGACACCTTTATTTCAGTTTTGACTCAATTATGGTTACAGGTTTAATTTTATAAAGGACTCAAAAGTACTACACAGGCTAGAGAGTGACAATAAACCGTTCTAAATTCTAGTTATAAGCAATATAGCTGCATTTTTATGAGTAGTGATTTTTGATTAACTGTTTGACAATATCTCCTTAATTTGTTTGAAGCGTCGGAATTAAATAAAACTCATCCCAAAAGCTCTTTATTTTACCACTCGGGATTTGGGCTGGCTGGATCAACGGAAGGATCAAAAGTCCGTCACGCAGGGGCTGCGTAAACTAAGCAGATTTCCCACGTGATGTTTTACAATAGAGAAATTTCACGAGAGCCGAGAAGTTAAGGAAACGGCCAAGCTTTTGGCGGGGAAGTCAGTCGTACCCGATTTCATAAAAATGCAAATATCTCGGTTAATATTCAAGATAGAGAATAAATGTATATAACAATATTTATAGAAAATTTAATGTGCAATAAGATTGATTCTGTACAATTTTTGTATCCGACGTATAGTAACGGAGATATTTTGAATTTTCGAAAATCCCTTCCTCTAAACCCCCCCCCCTCTCACTAATCAGATTTCAGCTGTTAACGAACTTGATCTTTCTTTTTACATAAAACGACTAAATATCGAGTTTGGTAACGATGAAACATAAATTGCGACCGCTAGAGCGGTAACAGACAAATATATATATTCGACCTCATTTTCGTCATCTACTATGTAGGATGGATGGACATTTGAAGAAAAATTTCGAAAAGTCCGTCATGAGTACAACCTCAATAGCTGATTTCCCTCAAGGGAAATCTGCTAAAAGGTCAATAACACCTCCACTCTTAATGGTTCATTTATTAAATGCAGAGTACTTTCGGGGCGAACCGTCCAATCTTCACTGCTCTAGATCTGATCCTTATTGAGCCGACATTTCTGGCGAGACCCTTTATACCTCTTTTTTTTTATATTGCCCTACATGTTGTGTACCCAATATACCATGTAATCTGGGACTTAAATCTTTCAATAAAAATATAAATTTAACACAACCTACAAAAAAAAAAAAAAAAAAATACAATTTAATTGTAAACATTTTTATCGTGAATGTCAAAAATCTGAAAAATATACTAAAGCACTTTACTACATTTAAATAAATTTAACAATTGATCTAGTAATATTATATGATCTCTTCCTTTGTTTAAAATGTAAACTGTTTCAAAATTAGAAGTCTCTTTGTTATTGAATGTTCGGCTAGAGCTGTTTCATTTTCTTTATTGACGGGAAATACATAAATAAAAGATAAAATGAAACCATATTATGAAGTTACAGTAACGATTTTAATAATTTGTATATATAATGGAATCCTCTCAACTATTAAACAAAAGGATTCAACAGCATGACAAAAGTGAATACAATTATGAAAATAAGAAAGCTATCACATACAACATAATAGAAAGTGATTTTAAGGAGAAGAGGAATTTTATTTATTTACTGACTCTAAAAAAAATTAAGAATATATTATAATTATTTGGAACTAAAATAATAAAATCCTTCACATTATTTTTATTTCTAGCTAGAAATGTATAGTTTGAAACAATCATACATGAAAAATAGTGTTTCATTTGTATTTCATAGGTGCTTTATTATGAACTAAATATAAGAAAATCAGTTTATAATTTGAACCACCTCAATGTCAATTATTTAGAAGAAATAAAACAGATTTAGAAATATTTTTCTCATTATAATTATTGCCAACTTTAAATGTTGGATTTACACAAAAGTAAGCTAGTTTGGAGTATTATTATTATTTATTAACGTCCACGTTTTGATACTATGGCTATTTGGGACGGTGTTACCACCCTTTTTTAGGCAGGTTGGGTCTAAAGATTTTATTTTTTGAGTTGGTCACTAAATAAATTCATATTGCCCAGGCAGGAATCGAACTCACCACTGTAGGTTTACTACGGGAGATTAAGGCCAGCGCTTTAACTGACATTGATAACCTGAGCCTCCGGAGTTTTTTTAACAAGTAATATAAAGAGTGTAGCTCCTAAAAAAAGTTAAGTTAATTCATCGTAGCATAGAGGATACTTCTCTATAGAAATTGTAATTTATAGTTTCTATAAAATCTTATTTATCATATGACATCTAGATGGCTTCATAAATTGAGTCACTTTTATGAGGCATTTTTAACAGCATTGAAAAGAAGAGAGAACATTAAAACTAAACATAAAATGCTACACATTCAACGCCAGAAATATAATTATATTTTATGTTTTCCTGTTAACTCTATTATCGATGAGACATAATACCTCACTGCATCCTAAACAATGATAAGAAAAGGAGAAAAGAACTTGGGTAGTTCTTAATCATCTTAAGATAAGATAAGGGCTCCTCTATATATGCAGCCATTTTTGTAAACATCATGGTTTATCACTTGATATGATTAATAACATCACCCCATTTCTCATAGCATCCTCTGCTTATTTTATGTCAACAGAAAAGAAATGTATACTACTAACCCTCGGGCGAGTAAGGGACCTCACAGGTCCGTTTTAGCAGATTTCCCTTAGAGGAAATAAGTTGTATGATGGAATTTCCATCACACGGTAAGAGTGCCAAGCACAGAAAGTGTACTTTCATATATTCACGGTTTACATATGTGAAGGGAAAATTGGCGATTGAACGGGTATTAAGGACTTTTTGATGAAAATAACTCATACTCCAAATGGAGGGTTAAAATAAAATGGCGTCTAAATATACATATTTGATTGACTTTAGCTCTTAACCATTACTTCATTTTTCTTGTTTTTTTTCCACATTGTGATACTATAGCTCATTGGGACGAGAAGTCTACAGGTTACCACCCTTTTCTAGCAAGAACTAAGTATTTTATATAATGCGTTCGTCACTAAATATATCCTAATATATCTACGTGTGAATCGAACTCTCCGCTCTAGGTTTACCAGAAAATAAGACCAACGCCTTAACTCACATGGCTAACCTGAACCCCTTTTACTGTTTTACACAAGGAATGGCCATTGGACAATTATTGAAGAGTTCATGCATGTAAGGTGGAACACGAAGTGGGAAATACTTAGTTGACTGAATTACTTGTCATTGAGAGTTAAAATAAAAATGATTTCCATGGAAATGTAGTTGAGGACATTCCAAGAAAAAAAAACGTACTCCTGTTAATGGCAGCGTCGTATAAAACAGAACAACGGTAACAAACGTCTTCTAAATAAATATACAACAAATTTCACTATTTTATGAAGGCAATCTTATGGGCCGGAAGATGGAAGTAACAAATTTTGAAATACATAAATTTAAGCTCAACATTTTTAAATTCATAAATCTAAATAACGCTTTACAACCGAAAAATGTTTCCTATACACTATTTGCTCTATACTTTTATTTGATGAAACCAATATTAAACCAGATCTTGACAAATGTATGTTTTGAAGATTTAGGAAACTCTCACTTCAAGATCTAAATTTCAATTTTCATGTAGCCTAGGCTATTCCTTTGAATAGTTACCTCCGTAATATAAAAGTCCATTGATGTTCTCCGAAAACTTTTTATGTGATTGATGAAAAAACGAGTGACAAGAATTTCAGATTATAAGAAGTCAAGAATTTCATTTTGGATGTCAATATATCTTAGAGTGACCTCAATTATGAAAAAAAAAATGTATCTCCGCCAGTTTTGCGTAAAAAACCTCGGACATTTGTAGTCTTGTGATTTCTAGAGGTCTGGAGATTGTCATTATGATCCTATTGGTTAAATAAAAGCTTATTTTTGAAGTGAAGAATATGGTTCTCATTGAATTTTGTTTCCTGGGTTTGATGATTTTTAGCAGATTTCCCTTAAGGGAAATCAGCTATTGAGGTTGAACTCATGACGGAATTTTCGACATTTTTCTTCAAATGTCCATCGATCCTACCTAGTAGATGACGAAAATGAGGTCCGTTAAAAACTGTATATATACATATCTATATATATATATATATATATATATATATATATATATTTAATCGTTACCAAACTCGATATTTAGTCGTTTTATGTAAAAAGAAAGACCAAGTTCGTTAACAGCTAAAATCGGACCATTGGGAGGGGGGGTTTAGAGGGGAGGATTTTCGAAAATTCGAAAAATCTCCGTCACTAGACGTCGGATTGAAAAATTGTACAGAATTAATCTTATTGCAAATTACATTTGCTATAAATATTGTTATATACATTTAATCTCTATCTTGAATATTAACTGAGATATTTGAATTTTTATTAAATATACGGCTAACGGACGAGAGCGACTTTCCCGCCAAAAGCTCGTTCGGCCGTTTCCTTGATTGCTCGGCTCTCGTGAAATTTCTCAATTGAAAACCTTCACGTGGGAAATCTGCTTAGTTTACGCAGCCCCAGCGTGACGGACTTTTTTTCTTTTAACATAGCTAATGACGGTGTAATCAAGCAATTTTCTGAAACGTCCTTTACACTGATCCCAAAAAAGATCTGTTAAATTTATGTGTGAGGTATGAAAATTCACGAGTGAATTCTCGACACTATATTCACGAATACCTGTACTAAATTCACTACTAAAAGTGCTGGGAAATGAGTAAGAAAATGCGACTTTTAAAATTATTCATTTTCTAATGAATACACGCCTCATGGCCAATACACGCTTCATGGCCAATACACGCTTCAGAGACATGAACATTGGTCGACATTGTCAAATACACATCTCGAGGGAATACTAATACTGATTGGTCTTTGGCACAATGAGCATTGCCACCTATAACCCACAAATATTTACTTGTATGCCGCCGGGACATGCTTGGCAATGCAGGATGGAAACGGCAGAAGAAGGAGAGTGAGAGAGAGAGAGAGAGAGAGAGAGAGAGAGAGAGAGAGAGAGAGAGAGAGAGAGAGAGAGAGAGAGAGAGAGAGAGAGAGAGAGAGAGAGAGAGAGAGAATATGAGGGAGAAGGAGAGGTATAGGGAGAGAGTATGCCGGGAATAAGAACATTGATGAGGTATAAGCCTGGTGCTCCCCAGGGTGCTGTGCCGAGACCTGTCCTCCCTCGACTTATATTGTCAGCAACTACTCAAGCTCCCACTTCGGTTGTAAAGCAACTTCCTCCACGACTAACTTGTTTCAGTATAATCGTTGTTCTCGTTTTGACCTTCAATATTTATAACTAAGTCATAACAAAATATTGGGTCAAGGATTCCACTGAAAATAGTGGACCTTTGAGTTGGAACTTAAAAAAAAAAAGAAGTGATTTAAAGGATCGTTTCATGTCTAGAACAAGCCTTGAACTTAAATATAACTATAATAATAGAATGTAGATGATATGTAAGTTTACTTATCACAGCACATTAACAAGTAATTTGTCACTTAATACAAGACTTGAAATATACCCGGGACGTGTAGTTTCCTTGATATATCTTTCGGTTCATTGGTTTACATACTCTACACAAATGGAGGTATATGTACAGAACATGTACTTATATATACAATTTATTCATTCGGCTTGCGCTTAGAGACTATTACCTAAAGGGAAACTGTTTAAAATTAAACTTTCCTAAGTAAATACCAAAAATTCAAATGATCAACAACACAAATTTTTAAATGCTGTAAATTACATTGGACATACGGGAATTCTCAGAGCTTTCGATAAAAAAAAAGGTCCGTCGCGCAGGGGCTGCCTAAGCACAGGTTCCCCACGGGAAGGTTTACTTACAATAGATAAATATACACACTGGAAACACCATCGCGAATTTTAAATGAATAAATACAAACGGTAATGAGAAATCTTTCAGGTAGAAGATAATAACTTAACGACGGAAAGCGTCTGAATTGTTAACAAACAGGGCAGCCAATTTGAATTCTAGAGCGGAAATAAAAACAATTAATGAAATATATCTTAATATAACATATTAAATTTATTCAAGACTATTTACTATAGCTAGTACTGTAATTTGTTATGAATCAGAATAATTTTAATCTCAATTGATTAAATTTTAGTAATTTTTAAAAGCTTAAATTTTAACGAGAACAATAAAGGAGTGGGGGATCAACAGAACGTATTTGCATTTATCTCACAAATTAAAAGTTCAATGAAAACAATATTACCTATTTAACCTTGTAATGATATAACAGCTTATAATAAATATTTCCGTTAATATTTATGACACAGAAAATATATATTGAACAATAATTATAGAGGATTTACTTTGAAATAAGATTGGTTCTTTACAATTTTTCGATCCAACGTATTGTAACAAAAATATTTCAAATTTTCTAAATCCCCCCCTCTAAACCCCCTCCCACTCGTCCGATTTCAGCCATTAACGAACTTGATCTTCCTTTTTACATAAATCGATTAAAAACAAAAATTGCGACCGCTAGAGCGTTAACAGACACACGCACACACACACACACACACACACATATATTTATATGTATATATATATATATATATATATATATATGTATATATATATATAAAATTGTAATCTCTGTCTGTACATTGATTTTTTTCCCGAAATTTCACAATAATTTTTTGTTTCACATGCTATAGACACCATAACATTTTGTTTCTTTCGTGTATGTTTGTTTGCTTGTTTGTTACCTTTTCACGCATAAACGCTGAACCGAATTTTATGAAATTTGGTATGTATATTACTACTAACCCAACTTAGACTTTAGGCTATATTAATATTCTCTGAAACGAAGAGGAGTGGGGGTTATAAGGGAGGCCTGAAATTAAAAATAGGGATATTTTGTTTCCTATTGGTTTTTCTTCAAATATCCAGATAACAAAAGTTGGTTATTTTGTTATTTAGAGTAACTTTTGTTATATTGACTTTTGCCGTATACTAAGTATAAACGAGATATACACTGAAAACTAAAACGTTAGCCGACAATTGCATTTGGCACTAACGGTTATACGGAACTTAACAAAACTCGGCATGTGAATTAGCATTAATTCTTAAACGATTATAAGCTATATTTATTTTTTTAGGTTCAAACAGGAGAGGGCGGGGGTATAAGAAAAGCCTAAAATAAAAATTTGTGATATTACATTTTCTGTTCGGTTTTCAGTCACTGTTGGTCTTTGTACCGTATCAAGGGAAAGGAAGTTTAATTCAAACATAGTTTGGCGGACAGAATACTTTCTATATATATATATATATATATATATATATATATATATATATATATATATATATATATATATATATAAAAAAAAAACTACATGCGCAGGAGACGGGAAATATAAAAATATTGTGGGCAGTGAAGCCTTACATAACAAATAATTTCATTATTAACAAATCCACAGCAACGACGGGTATACACCAGGAAATGTTAAAATATTGTGGAAAGTAAAGGCTTCCCAAAAAAAAAAGACCATCATCATTAAACCTCAAATGAATTCCGGAGCGAAGCCGGGTATTTTAGCTATTGTGTATATATAATTTTGAACGGACCTCATTTTCGACATCTCCTAAATAGGATCGATGGACATTTGAGGAAATTTTTTGAAATCACGTCATGAGTACGACCTCAATAGCTGATTTCCCTTGAGGGAAATCTGCTAATATGTTGTATTCCCGGGTTTCAATCATATCAACAGGTAGGAATGGAGTGCAAGATGACGGAATATTGCAGGGAATCAAAATTTGAATTAAATTAAAAATGAAACCTATTTTGTTCTTGGAATTTTCGTTTTAATTAAACGTTAAAAGCAACACCTAAACACGTTAAAATCTCGTTCATATCATGTCTTGAGGTTTTGCTTTCAAAAATTCAAAATTGCAGTTCTAAAAAATGTGTTAATAGATTTTCTTCAGGCTGTATTGTTTAAGTGCCATTACGCGTATTAGAAATAGAAGAGAAGTAAAGAGTTGAAAGCATTTATTAATTTCGTTTTAAATTTATGGAAAGTGCATTAACTTTTTCAGTTATTTAGTGGCTGGAGTGGGCTAGACGTCACTTAGCCATTCTTCCTACCCTTTTTACATATGTCACAAAAAAGCACTTTCTACCAATTTCCCATTATTTTTATGGCTTCTGTTTGCATCCAAATTATGAATTTTCAATTTTATGAGTTTCAAGAATTCTATACATTACAATTCAGATAACATGCTGAAAATACGATGAATATTTTTCATTGGTTGCTAAATTACGTTTCTGGGCTACATATTTTTAGCCCCCTTAAGAGAAATCAGCTATTGAGGTCGTACTCATGACGCCTTTTTCGATATTTTTCTTCAAATATCCATCGATCCTACCTAGGAGATGACGAATATGAGGCCAGTTCGGCACTGTATATATATTTGTCTGTTACCTGCTCTAGAAGTCGCAATTATTGTTTAATCGTTAGCAAACTCGATATTTAGTCGTTCGATGTAAAACAAAAGATTCGTTAACGGCTAAAATCGGACGAGGAGGAGGGAGGGAGGGTTTAGAGGGAAGGATTTTCGAAAATTCAAAGTATCTCCGTTACTATACGTCGGATCGAAAAAGTGTACATAACTAATCTTATTGCAAAATTAAATGTTCTATAAGTATTGTTCTATACATATTTACCGTATAAAGAGTATCAACCAAGATATTAGAGTTTATGGTATTACGCTTTCAGTAAAACCCACTCCTAATCGTATCATTTCAATAATAGTCTTTTGTATCCTGGACCACTTCATTAGAAGGCTAAATATCAAATATTGTTTTCATTGAACTTTATTTTGTGATGTATGCAAATACCTTCTCTTGACCTCCCCCCCTTCTATTGTTCTTGGATTATAAAAATCTGAGTGCTTGGGAAAGAAATTATTATGATTCATTTAAAATTACTCTACTAGCTATAGTAAATAGGTTTCAATAAAATTAATATGTTACATTCAGATATATTTCATTAATTGTTTTTTTTTCCGGTCTATCTATCTATTCAGCACTACGATTTTGGCTGGCCTGTTTGTTTACAATTCTCCCGCTTTCCGTAGTAGACATTATTAACTTGTATTGAAGTTGATTGTAAGATTTCTCGTTACCGTTTGTATTTATTCACTTAACATTCACGGTAGTGTTACCTGTATGTATATCTATTGTAACCTTCGCGTGGAAAATCTGCTTAGTTTACGCAGTTCTACGTGATGGACTTTTTAGTAGATTTCCCTTACAGGAAATCAGCTATTGAGGTCGAACACATGACGCGATATTCGAAAAATTTCTTCAAATATCCATGGATCCTACCCAGGAGATGATGAAAATGAGGTCAGTTCAAAATTATATATATATTTGTCTGTTAACGCTCTAGTGGTCATAATGTTTGTTTGATCGTTACCAAAGTCGAAACGTAAACGTTTTATGTAAAATGACTGACCAAGTTCGTTAATGACTGAAATCGGAAGAGAGGGAGGAGGGGTTTAGATGGTTTTATTTCGAACATTTGATTGATTGAGAAAAAAATTATTCTGGCCCATTATAAATTACAGTACTAGATATAGTAAATAGTTTTAATATAATTAATGTGTTATATTCTGATATATTTCAGTAATGAGTAGAAGATTCCCCTTAAGGGAAATCAGCTATTGAGGTCGTACTCATGACACGAGTTTTGAAACATTTCCTCAAAATCCAAGGTCCATCGACCCTACCTAGGTGATGACAAAAATGAGATCCATTGAAAACTGTATGTATCTATATCTATCTATCTATCTATTTATATATATATATATATATATATATATATATATATATTTGTCTGTTACCGCACAAGCGAATTATTGTTTAATCGCAACCAAACTCGATATTTAGACGTTTTATATAAAAAGAAAGATCAAGTTCGTTAACGGCTGAAATCGGACCAGTGGGAGGGGGCTTAGAGGGGAGGATTTTCGAGAATTCGAAATATCTCCGTTACCATAGGTCGGATCGAAAAATTGTATAAAACTAATCGTATTGCAAATTAAATGTGCTGTAAATATTGTTATATAAATTTATCCACTATCTTGAATATTATCTGAGATATTTGCCTTTTTACAGTTTTCAACCTTCAACAAACCGCCACTTCTACTCATGTTACATAAACGATACTCTGCTACATAATAATCAAATTATTCGAAGTTTAAATACGAGATACAAGCAAATATGTTCTGGTGACCCCCCCCCGTCTTATGGTTTTGGACTACTAAAATTTGATTGATTGTGATAACATGTATTCTGACTCATTATTAATTACAGTACTAGATATAGTAAATAGTTCTCAATAAAATTAATATGTTATATTCTGATATATTTTAGTAATTGTTTTTCTTTCTCGTGTAAGGTGGGCAAACCCGTTTGTTTACATTTCTAACCTAACATTTCCTGTCGGCAGGTAATTGATATTTTATGAAACATTTCTTATTTCCGTTTGTATTTATTCACGGTCGTGTTGTGTCACCAGTATGTAGATTTATCTATTATTAAACTTCACGAGGGAAATCTGCTTAGGTTACGCAACCCCTGCGTGACGGACTTTTATTAAATTTCACGGGGGAAATCTGCTTAGTTATGCACCGCCAGTGTGACGGACTTTTTATTTATAATGAGGTGACTTTTGGTAGTGTTAAAAGAATGAAGATGCGGCTGTTGTGCGGGTTTGAGTTGAGCCTTACTAGTTCTAAGGGTCATAGGTGGATGGTTGGAATTAAAGTGTTTAGCAGAGCCAAATCCCCAGGGCTTTTATTTACCGTTCGAATTCCAATCTAATAAGTTGTTCTTTTTCATTCCTCTGTTCACTGTTCGAGTGTCAGTACTAAGTGCATCGTCCATTGAGTATCCTTCAACAACAGGGCGAAAAGGTAAGTTCTATTGATTAAGATTGTATAAAAAATTCTCATCAATTTTGTGATTGATTTAAAAAAACAACAAAGTAAAATAACGTTTATTTCCATACTTTAACGGTAAATAGAACATTGCTTCACAATTATTAGCAGATTTCCTTTAAGGGAAATCATCTATGGTGGCCGTACTCATGACGTGATTTCAAAAAATTTCCTCATATGTCCATTGACCCTTCCTAGTAGATGAAGAAACGTCCGTCACGCAGGGGCTGCGTAAACTAAACAGATTTCCCTCGTTAAGTTAAGTAATAGATAAATATACATACTGGTAACACAACACCACTGTGAATAAATACAAACGGAAATAAGAAATGTTTCATCCAAGTTCAATAACCTGCCGATAGGAAGCTTTTGGTTAGAAATGAAAACAAACGGGTCTGCCCGCCTAACAGCAGAAAGAAAAACAATTACTGAAGTATATCAGAATATAACATATTAATATTGAGAACTATTTCCTATATCTAGTACTGTAATTAATAATGAGTCAGAATAATTGTTATCTCAATCAATCAAATTTTACTAGTCCAAAACCTTAAGACGGGGGGTGGGGGTTCCCAGAACATATTTGCATGTATCTCGTATAATAAAGGTCTCTTGAATACAAATTTCTGTATTTAAACTTCAAAATATGTGATTTATTATGTAGCAGAGTATTGTTTACGTAACATGAGTAGAAGTGCCGGTTTGCTGATGGCTGAAAACTGAAAAATGCGAATATCTCGGTTAATATTCAAGATAGTGAATAAATGTATTTAACAGCATTTATAGTACATTTAATTTGCAATAGGGTTCAATACAATTTTTCGATCCGATCTAATGTAACGGAGAAATTTTGAATTTTCGAAAATCCTCCCCTCTAAACCACCCCCCCCTGGCCCGATTTCAGCCGTTAACGAACTTGATTTTTCTTTTTACATAAAACGACTAAATATCGAGTTTGGTAACGATTAAACAATAATTGCGACCGCTAGAGTGGTAACAGACAAATACATATATAGATTGATAGATATCTCTATATATCTATATCTGTGTGTATATATATATATATATATATATATATATATATATTATATATATATATAATATATACAGTTTTGAACGGACCTCATTTTCGTCATCTCCTGGGTAGGATCGATGGACGTTTGAAGAAAATTTTCGAAAATCGCGTCATGAGTACAACCTCAATAGCTGATTCCCCTTAAGGGAAATCAGCTAAAATGTAGCGCGTTCAAAATGGTATATACTTGTCTGTTACCGCTCTAGTGATCGCTATTCTTATTTGATCATTACCAAAATCGATATATAAGCGTTCCATGTATAACTGAAGGTCGAGTTCGGGAATGGCTGAAATGGAACTAGTAAGATGGGAGGTTGGGGGGTTGGGGGGTTAGAGTAGGCGAATTCCGAAAATTAAATATATCCCTGTTATTATACGTCCGATAAAAAATGTAAAAAGTCCGCCACGCAGGAGCCGCGTAACCTAAGCAGATTTCCCTCGTTTAATAATATACAAACATACATACTACTATCACAACACAACCGTGAATATTAAGTGAATAAATACAAACGGTAATATGAAATCTTTCCCCTCCCTTTCCGGCGGGAAACGTCTGAAAAGTAAACAAACAGATGTGCCAACTTCTTACAGGAAAGAAAAACATTTACGGAAGTATGTCATAGTATAACATATTAATTGTATTCAAAACTATTTACTATATCTTGTACTTTAATTTATTCTGTGCAAGAATAATTTTTATCTCAGTCAATCAAACATTATTGGTCCAAGAACATAAGAAGGGGGGGGGTCCACTATTACCTATTTGCCTTTATTTCGTATGAATGAAGGTATCTTGAAAACAATGTATGGCATTTAAGCTTCGAATTATGCGATTTATTATAGAACAGAGTATTTTTTATGTGACATAAGTAGAAGTGGGGGTTTTCAGAGGACTGAAAATTGAAAAATGCACATATCTCGGTGAATATTCAAGATAGAGAATAAATGTTTATAACAATATTTATAGTACATTAAATTTGAATTAATATTTATTCTATACATATTTTCTATCCGACTTGTAGTAACGGAGATATTTCGTATTTTCAATATTCTCCCCCTCTAAACCCCTCTTCCCCCTTGTACGATTTCAGCCGTTAACGAACTTGATCTTTCTTTTTATATAAAACTTTTAAATATCGAGTTTGGTAACGATCAAACAAAATATGCGACCGCTAGAGCGACAACAGACATATATATATATATATATATATATATATATATATATATATATATATATATATATATATATATATATATATATATATATTTTGGACGAACCTCTTTTTCAACATCTATTAGTTAGGATCGATGGACATTTGAAATAAAATTTCGAAAATCACGTCATGAGTTCGACCTCAATAGCTGATTCCCCTTAAGGGAAATCTGCTAAAATCGGACAAGGGTGAGAGGAGGCTTAGAGGGGGGGGGATTTACAATTCAAAATATATCCGTTACTATATGTCGGATCGAAAAATAATATAATGCCAATTATTGCAAATGTAAGGTCCCATAAATTTTGCTTTATATTTTTTTTAACAATTTTTTTTATTATTATCCGGGATATTGGTATTTTTTTAATTTTCAGTCTTCAGTTAACCCTCCCACCCTCCTACCGTACCGACACAATACATAAGTGTAACAGAGAATGGACGACATGTAACAAATCTTACAGTTTACATCAATACATACCAAATTTAACTCACAACAACTACTACACAATTAAGAGCCACCATCACAAATGCACACAATTTCTAACGGAACATGGACAGACAGGACATTAGTTAACAAAATTTAAAATTCAAGACGATGACAAATGTACTTGCGACTCACAGACAACACAAACGTTTTTAAATATACTTTACGACTGTGAAATGTTGAAACATTTAATCAAAATAAATCAAATTTAATAATGAACATAATTTTAAAAGGAGTTAATTGGACAGAACCACCTTATATTATATTTAACAAATATAATAAATAACTTATAAAGTTTATCAAAATTATAGATATGGATGTAGCAAAAATACATTAGAATGTAAAGTTGATTGTGAGGAATGTGAATTTTAATTCGATACATTTACCTTACTTAGATTCGCAAATTAAACATCGGTTGAGTTTAACTTTAATTGTTTTTTTTTTCTGTTCTTATTTTATTTATTTTTTCATTTCATTTATTAATTTTATTGGTAATTATCTTACTTATTTTAATATTTTATTTTATTATTATTATTTGTTTATATTATATTTGAGTAGATAGTTGATTAACGTGTATATATTGTAAAATAAAAATGTATTTAAACATAATCATACATGCTTTATGCCATGTGGCAATGGAACATGTATTCAAATAAATAACTCCTCATAGGGTTACTATGAGGAGAAAAAAAATATTTGACCGTTTAACGTAACTAAAGTTCTTAGTGGGTTAAGGCTAAAATCGGATTACAAATAATGGTGGTTTAGAGGAGGGGATTGGAAAATTCAAAATAACTTGGTTGTTAGGAGTCGTATAGGAAAATATTACAGAACCAATCTTCAAAATTCATGTTATATTTATTTTTTCGTAACTTAAATATTAATAGAGTTATTTATACTTTCTTCCTTTTAGTCTTAAATAATCCCCCTCTTCTACCCATCGGAAGTTTACTTAGAAATATAAAATCATGTGTCATATCCGCTCATGGAAAATGTTTCTTTTTAAGGAAATTTATAACTTCTGGTGATTGGATTATCAACGTCACATTCTTTGATATAGTTTGTCCTGTTTGTATAAGTAATACTGATAAAAGATGAAAGAGCAGAGCTTGCTTCCCCCATATCTGACTATATCTTAGGCCTGAGTTTACAGTATTTAAAAACTCAATTCAAAACTATGGGAGTGCTGAGGTTGCGTAAAGACATTTAGGGCTGGCAGTGGGAACGAAAAAAAAAACCGACATAACTTGTCTGCTAGTTGTCAGCTGGACCCTGATAAACGAGGCAGCTACGTCAGGTTACCCACATGTGGGGGTCACAGAGTCACAATATTTTATCCCAAGTGGAACGAATAGTCACGGAATGTGACTCATGAACAGTAATTTTAAAGGGTTTCGTACATACATACAAAAAGAAAAAAGAAAACAAGACATTAAAGCAGTAAACAATCGGAAAGCATACTCTCAACAGATGATGTAATAATAATCTAAAATAAGAAAACTCATGAGAAATATATAAAAAGTCCGTTACGCATGGGCTGCGTTAACCGTTTCCCTCGTGCGTCAAGTATTTGAATTTATCGCAAAATGTATAAGTTCAATGAGGACAATATTTGGCTTTAAGGCTAAAAATAAAGTGCTTCATAATATAACAGCATATTGTTTACATGGTAAGTAGGAGTGGGGGTTTACGAAAAACCGAAAACTAAAATTGCAAACAGCTTGGTTAATAATCAAAATAGTGAAAAAGTGTGCATAACTAGATTTATAGAACATTCAATTTGCAATTAGATTGCTTCTATAAAATTTTTCGATCCGACGCATAATGAAGGTGATATTAAGAATTTTCGAAATTCCCACCTCAAGCCCCACCCACAACTTGTCGGATTTCTGCTATTAACGAACTCGATCTTTAGTTATCCATAACACGTTTAAATATCGAGTTTGGTTATGATCGAACAAACATTGCGACCGCTCTAGCCTTCCTATCCAGGAGATAGGGATCGATGGACATTTGAGGAAATTTTTCGAAAATCCCATTATGAGTACGACCTCATTAGCTGATTGCCCTTAAGATTGGCGTTTTATATTTGTCATAGCTTAATGTTGTAAGGTGGCCAGTTTAATTCCCGAATATATTTAGTTACAAATTCACTAAATCCAATCCTTAGTCCCACCCTGCATAGAAAAGAGTGGTAACCTGCATATAACCCGTTTCAACAAGCCTTAATAGCATGAAATTCACTTTAATAAATAACACTATAACTAAATTCTTTAAACTCCATGTGCTGATGTCAACTCAACTTTTTTCAACTTCTGTATTCAAGCACCCACATACACAAAAAAAAGCATCGGGTTGCAGCCACTAACTTGTATTGAATATTTAATTATTTTACTTACCAAAATTATATTTTTAAATGTCATATTTTTTTTATTTGCTATATATATATATATATATATATATATATATATATATATATATATATATATATATATATATGGGTGTGTGTATTGGTTTACTCATTTATAAATGGACTTCAATGCTAATTACTTGTGTATAATAACTTTACATGTTATATACCATAGAAATGGAATATATAAAGAAAATTAATTAATATAATCTACGTATACTAGATTTTGTAAAACAGTTCTGCCTAAGCGTTTTTCACTTATACCAACTCAATGCATCTTCTGTCTTGTCTCCAGCTTATATTGAAAATGTTGCTTGTATGGGCATCTTTTTGCCGCTGAAATGGAGAATAATAGATTCTAGAATGGTGGCATGTCATTACCAGCAAGTGAAAAATCTGCTTAGTTCAGTCAGCAAATGGATAATGGACTTAGATTTTTTTCTTAATTTTTAGGTAGGTCTAATGCAGAATGTAAGAAACTTTTCGAAAATCCCTTCAAATGATTACCTTCAATAGGTTTTTCAAACAAACAAAGACAATCTTACCGGAACTGAAATTTGGCACATTGGATTTTGTTAAATATCATTTGAAAGTACATAGTTCTGCCCTCTAGTGAATTTAATTACTGAATAAAATTTTCTTTCCTTAAGTCAAAAAAAAAAAATATTAAATATAAATTATCTCGTTTAGAAATAAATAAAATGTGTAGCCGAATAATGTACACAAACATTTGTTTATAATTAGTGGAGTTATAATCTAATAAGTAATCAGATATATTTATTCCTACAGTACAATCATTATTAATTTTTACTTCTTAATACTTTGATAAAATACCGCTTCCATACCAAGCCAAAGTTATTTCATTAAATCCAATGATTTAAACAAGACGTTGCTTATTAATAGTATTTATATAAATCCATATAAATAGAAATGAAATAAGATAAACTAATATTATTTACACAAAGGCTTAAATAAACTCTAAATATTTTTATAGTCGGTTTTGGGAAGGAGTTCACTCATACTTTCTAATGAGTAACATAAGGGTATTGGTTACTCCATTAGACATGGCCATAAAAATGGCACGGAGCTGAAGAGACCCAAACATTTACGACATGTTTTTTCCTGCGCCCACTGAAGCTTGACTAATGCGCCCTGATTGAACAAGAACACGTACCTCCTTATTCAGACGCACACTTGTTCTAGCAATAAAACAGAACAATGGCCATCTAAATGCCTTTTGATCTCGATGAAGTCATAAGGAGTTTTACGATTTTCACAACAAATATGCCTTTGGCCAGATGAATAGGCGGCACAGGAAATTAAAAAAAATGTTCTCAAACGCCAATTAATATATAAAATAGCTGTAATAAAGGGCTTATAGAATTCTGGACACGGAGCCGACGATTGGCGGTGAACATTATTTTACCAAAATACTATAAAAGTTGAGAGGAAACAAAGGATTTAAAACACATAGAATAACTTTTCTCTGATATACAATCAGTACCATTATACTGTAACTCTTCAGTGTCGAGGTGAAGCTTTGTTCGCTATGAACAACCGTATACCACCAAATTCTTAATAACGATTAATAAATGGAAAGCTCAGATTATTCATGTAAGTTAAAGCCCTGGTCTTAATCTCACATGGTAAACCTAGAGTGCGAGTTCCATTCCCCCTTGGGCAATAGGAATTGATTTAGTGACGATCTCATTAAATAAAATCTTTTGTCCCATCCTGGCTAAAAAAGGGCGGTAACCTGATGATAACCCGTCCCAAATAGCCGCAGTACCACAAAGTAGACGTAAATAAATAACAACGAATTAATAAATATTCTTTACTGAATGTACGGTCTGGACATTGTCATAACTGTTTCATAAGGTTGGATCTATAACATTTTTTGATAGGACTCATAATAACGGAGATATATCGTATTTTGTGATCTCCTCCCCACCAATCTAAACCTAACTTATTCCTAAATCCGATTTGAGCCATTAACGACTATGAACTTGACTGTGTGCATAAAACGGTTATATATCAAGTATGGCATTGATCAAAGAAACATTTTGGAATTACGATTGTAAAATCTTAAATTCCAAAAGACACAAAGTATTGAAAAATACCTCACACTTTAGTATTAAATGAAAAAAAAATACTTGGTATTTAAGCTTTGAATGAAGTTGTTCATGAAATAGCAACTTATTGTTAATATGACATGGGTAGGAGAGGGAGTTAACTGTAGGCTGAAAATTAAGAAAAATGGAAATATCTCGGCTAATATGCAAGATAGAGAAAACATGTGTATAACAACTTTTATAGGAAATTTCTTTTTCAATATGATTGGTTCTACACACATTTTCGATCCGACGCATAATAACGTAGATACTTTGAATTATCGAAATTCCCTCTCAACCCCTCCTCCTTCCCAGTAGTACGATGTTAGCAGTTAACGAACTTGATCTTCGTTTTACATAAGACGTTTTAATATCGAGTTTGGTATCGATTCGACAACAATTGTGACCGCTAGAGCGTTAACAGACAAATACATACATTCACACACACACACACACACACACACACACACACACACACACACGCGCACACATACACAGATATATATATATATATATATATATATATATATACTAGCAAAGGTACCCGGCTTCGCCCGGGAATTCATTTGAGGCTGAATGAAGATGTAGATATGTGAGATATTTTTGGCAAGGCTTTACTTTCCACAATATTTTTTTTATTTCCCTGTCCCAGTGTTTAGAATTTAACCCGTCGTTACTGTGGATTTGTTAATAATAAAATTATTTGTTATTTAAGACTTCATTGTCCTCAATATTCTTATATTTCCCGTCGTCTGTGTATGTAGTTTTTTTTTTTTAAAGTGATGGACCATATAATTCATAATCCTAGAATGTATTCTATCTTCCAAACCATGTATGAATAAGTTTCTTTCCCTTCATGCGGTACAATGTCCAATGGTGAAAGCTGTTTTAGGTACGTCATAGCCTCTATTAAAACACTCTTTCATAAGTCTCGATTGTAAACTGTGTATTCATATTGGTTTTCAGTAAAGTATATCATAATACATTAACGGAGCAGAGTTAATAAATACCAGAAATACCTGAGTGCACCTCCCTAGCGTTTATTCTAGTAAATTATTTATTTATGATAATTAAAGAAATTCACATTCCTGAGAATAATAATACATTGCTATAAGCATCAATTAACATGTAAACATAGACCAATATGAGGTCGGAAGGGAAGCGGCAGAACTGATAGGACAAAGGAAGTAGCTCGACACTTACATAGCCTCAGTGCTGCCAACCTGCAATCCATTTTGGATAGCTATCCTCTAATACATTCAAATATATTAAAAAATCATATTACATTATCTTCACAATTCTAAAACTGTTTCAAATATTTTTCACGTTTTAATTAAATAATGTATTAAATACACTTAGAGAAGGGTGGGGGCAGTATACCTTATTTGGTGCAAACTGTTACTGGCGTTAAAAAATAACATAGTTTTGAATTATTAAGGATAAAATTCTAACATGGATTTGAATTAACTTATCCAGGTGAGATACCTGGGTAGTTCATATTGGAATGTATTGTTGAGCATATCAATATTTCTAAGCAAATTACTTGCTTCATACCTTATTTTACAAAAAAAAAATAATTATAAAACATAATTTACACTAATTAAAAAAGTAAACAACTTATGTTATGTGCACAATTGCCAAAAACCAAATAGACGATGAAATATCGCGAATTTTTATTTCAGGCCTCCCGCATAACCCCCATTCCCCTTGGAACCTAAAATTTTTAGTATAGCTTATAATCATGGAAGAATTAATGCTAATTTACATACCGAGTGTTGTTAAGTTCGGTTCTACCGCTAGTGCCCAATAAAATAGTTGCCCCCGCTTTAGTTTTTAGCGTATATCTCGTTTATACTTTGTTATAAAAGAAAAGTGTATATAACAAAAGTTACTCTAAATAACAAAATAAACAACTTTTGTTATGTTCATATTTGCCAAGAAACCAATACGAAACGAAATATCGCTATTTTTAATTTCTGGCATCCCTCATAACCCCCACTCTTGACCGTCCCTAGAAATGTTGGTATGGCTTGTTATAATGAAAGCGTTAGTGCTATTACATATGCCGAGTTTTATTTATTTCGGTTGGATCTTTTGTCCCAAATAAAATTGTTCACTTCCGCTATAGGTTTTAGCGTATATCTCGTTTATAATTCGGTATACGAAAAAAGTGTATATAACAAAAGTTACTCTAAATAACAAAATAAACAACTTTTGTTATGTTCATATTTGCCGAAAAACTAATAGGAAACGAAATATCGCTATTTTTAATTTCTGGCTTCCCTTATAACCCCCACTCCTGTTCATCTCAGAGAATTTTAATATAGCCTAAAGTCTAAGTTGGGTTAGTAGTAATATACATACCAAGTTTCATAAAATTCGGTTCAGCCGTTTATGCGTGAAAAGGTAACAAACAAACAAACAAATAAACAAACAAACAAACAAACAAACAAACAAACAAACAGACACCAAAGAAACAAAATGCAGTTATGGTGTCTATGACATGTGAAACGAAAAGTTATCGTGAAATTTCGCGAAAAAAATCAATGTACAGACAGAGGTTACAATTTTATATATATATATATATATATATATATATATATATATATATATATATATATAAAATTGTAACCTCTGTCTGTACATTGATTTTTTTCGCGAAATTTCACGATAACTTTTTGTTTCACATGTCATAGACACCTTAACTGCATTTTGTTTCTTTCGTGTCTGTTTGTTTGTTTATATGTTTGTTTGTTTATATGTTTGTTTGTTTGTTTGTTACCTTTTCACGCATAAACGGCAGAACCAAATTTTATGAAACTTGGTATATATATTACTACTAACCCAACTTAGACTTTAGGCTATATTAATTTTCTCTGAGACGAACAGGAGTGGGGGTTATAAGGGAGGTCTGAAATTAAAAATAGCGATATTTCGTTTCCTATTGATTTTTCGGCAAATATAAACATAACAAAAGTTGTTTATTTTGTTATTTAGAGTAACTTTTGTTATATACACTTTTTTCGTATACTGAATTATAAACGAGATATACGCTAAAAACTATAGCGGAAGTCAACAATTTTATTTGGCACAACAGACTCAACCGAACTAATTAAAACTCGTTATGTGTATTAGCAGTAACGCCTTCATTATAATAAGCCGTACCAACATTTCTAGGGACGGGCAGGAGTGGGGGTTATAAGGGAGGCCTGAAATTAAAAATGGTGATATTCCGTTTCCTATTGGTTTTTCGGCAAAAATGCACATATCAAAAGCTGTTTATTTTGTTATTTAGATTAACTTTTGTCATATACGCTTTCGTCGTATACCAAAGTATAAATGCGTTATACGATAAAAATGATAGCGGGGGCCAACAATTTTATTTGGCACACAAGAGACTCAACCGAAATGAATAAAACTCGGTATTTGTATTAGCACTAACGCCTTCATTATCACAGGTCATACCAACATTTGTAGGAACGGGCAGGAGTGGGGGTTGTAAGGGAGGCCTGTATATAAAAATAGCGGTATTTCGTTTTCTATTGGTTTTTCTGCAAATATGTACATGACAAAAGTTGTTTAGTTTGTTATTTAAAGTAACTTTTGTTATATTCACTTTTGTTGTATAACAAATTATAAACGAGATATACACTAAAAGCTAAAGCGGGAGTCAACTATTTTATTCGATACCAACGGAATATATAAATTAACATTAATTCTTACATAGTTATAAGCTATATTAAAATGTTTAGGTTATAACGGGAGTGGGGATTATAAGGGAGGCAGGAAATAAAAATTCGGGATATTTCATTTTTTATGCCAAACCAACCACGGGTACTAGCCTTGAACACTGAAACGGGTAAATGTCAAAATATTGTGCAAAGTAAAGTCTTGCCGAAAAAATACCATTATCATCCCGCCTCAAATGAATTCCCGGGTACCTTAGCTAGTATATATATAACATTTTGAACGGGCATTATTTTCGACGTCTCCTATGTCGGATCGATGGATATTTGAAGATTTGTTTTGAAAATCCCATCATGAAAAGAACTTTAAGAGACCCCTTAAGGAAATCTGCTAAAAAGGAAGTCTTAACAGCATTGAACTTTCGTAAGTTTGCAGCAGGCAGTAGTCAAATGGCCAATTGTTGATTTAGAAGCACAACCTTAATGATTAAAATTGCTTATTACAAGGATCCTATGTCATGGAATTTTGATTATAAATATAAATATTTATCTACAATTTCTTACAGTTTTAATCCTGTGCTTATATAATAGGGCTGCCCTTTTCAATATAAAACAAGTAGCTCTTTTATTATTCTCATCGTCACACTGCTTCAGAAAAGGATAGATTAAGTATTATTATTTTCCCCTATGACTAATGTCATAAACTCTAGCAATTAAGTGAGGTATTTTATAAAGCTTGATTAGATAGAACAGACTACAATAGGACTCATTATCTGTGTTTGTATGATTCAATATAATTTTAGATAATATCTGAGAAATAATAGAAGTCTATGACAAACAATACCTTATTGTAGTTTATCTCCAACTTTTATGACTAATCATTATTGATATCACATTACTCGACACCCTAAGCAATTGATAGACAAACCTGTTGCATTTCCCTTATCATGTGACACATCATTTAAAAAAAAAAATCCTCTCTTTCTGGCATATCTTGCCATACTAGAATATTGTCAATTTCAAGTAATAGAACAATTTTTATGTAACAATAAATGTCTCAGTTAAATACCTATCAGTTGAGGTCGAGTATATTGGAAAAAGAAATTGCGTCAGAAAAACATTTCTAGAGCATCAATTGTTTAACAAGACTGGTTCTATAAAATTTTTAGATTCGACTCATAACAATGGAGATATGAATTTTCGAATCCTCTCTCCTATTCCTCTTGTGGTTTCTGCTGTTATTAATATCTTTAGTGTTGAATGAAATTGTGTTAAATACTGAGTATGGTATAGATCAAATAACATTTTTGAATCGACAGGGAAATCTTAATAGATAACGTCATAGAAGTATTTCCATAATTTTCACGCAGTGAATGTTTAATAAAGACAATATTTAATACTTAAGCTTTGTTGCGATCTGGCTGCACAATAGGCAGTGGAAGCTGTAAAAGATGATAATTTCCACAACCAAATCACTAACAAGAATTTAGGAAGGGTTCACCAACAATCGACTCTCGGCTCAAAATTATATATATATATCCATTTATTTGTAATTAAAAATTCAGACACGCAGGGGACGCGTAAACTAAGCAGATTTCCCTCGTGAAGTTTTACAATAGAGAAATTTCACTAGAGCCGAAACGGCGGAATTTGCTTTTGACGGAAACTCTCGACTTGTACCGAAGTTACCCGATCTCATCTCGTCCGTAACCGCACACAATTAATAACAATTAACAATTAAAGTAAAAGCTCAATGAAAACAATATTTGGTATATAATCTACGAATTATGTGGTTTATTGTATAACAGAGCATTGTTTATGTAACACTAGTAGAATTAGTGTTTTACTGAAGGCTGAAAACTGGAAAATGCAAATAACTCCGTTAATATTTAAGATAGATAATAAATGTATATAACAATATATATATATAAATATATTAAAATTAATTGGCAATAATATTGATTTTATACAACTTTTTGATCCGACGTATAGTAACGGAGATATTTCGAATTTACGAAAATCCTGCCCACTAACCCGCCCCCCTCCTCCCACTCGTCTAATTTCAGCCATTAACAAACTCGATCTTTATTTTTATCTAAAACGTTTAAACACCGAGTTTGGTAACGATCAAGCCAAAATTGTGATCACTAGAGTGGTAAATATATAAATCATTAGTTCGTAATAGCTTGTCTCCCTGCGACACTCCTGTGTGTATTTTAGGGCCATCTCTATCAACTTCATTCTAACTTGTATTCAATTGGATTGCAAGATTTTATATATATATATATATATATATATATATATATATATATATATATATATAATTTTGAACGGACCTCATATTCGTCATCTGGGTAGGTCGATGGACATTTGAAGAATATTTTTGAAAATCGCGTCATGAGCACGACCTCAATAGCTGATTTTCCTTAAGTGAAATCTGCTAAAATGCACCAATAATAAATATAAATTGAAATTAGAAAGGCACCTTTTAGCGATATAAAGGGGGCACTTATATCTACTTAAACTAAATTACAGTGGAAGAACTTAGCTGTTTTACAGAAGTTCTCTATTAGACTTTGCCATGAGAGATAGTGGAAGCGATAAACAGTCTGCCTGGGAGCTAGCTGAAGGATTAGCGATGTGCCCTGGACAAGGGTCTCAAGTCTAAAGGATCTCAGCTATGACTGCTCTTAATCCTTTGCGACACCGCCCTTTAATAGCCTGAGCCGATATAACACTTCAAGCAAAATATGTTCAAAAAGTTTATTTAACGTGAAATTCATCCGGAAT
Source organism: Riptortus pedestris (assembly GCA_019009955.1). Lineage (NCBI taxonomy): Eukaryota > Metazoa > Arthropoda > Insecta > Hemiptera > Alydidae > Riptortus > Riptortus pedestris. The sequence continues at coordinate 103,945,194 of CM032232.1, read as the reverse complement.
AATAATTAGTGTATCGACTTTAAAAGCTGTGTTAGTCATAAAAGTTTGCGTTATCTACTAAAAATACCAAAGCACACGGTGACAACTCTGAATTGGATAAAACTCTTATTTACAGGTAAAAACTAGACAGCTAAGTATTCTTAAATAATAATCTTTATGTCCTTTGTACTGGCATTACTCAAAATATTAACCCAGATAACCCTGAATTTTTTTTTTAAGATTTTTTTAGATTTCTTGTGCTAAGCTGTTACAAAAGACACCATTCGACTTGCAAATACTTATTTCAGCAGTATAAGTACCACCAAATTGTCATAATGCAATGTCCTTCTGGAAGGACATCAGGATAATATGACATAAATTTGCATTGTTCTGAAGTAGGAAACCCCATCTTATATAAACAAATTTATTCTTTCAAACATTTATTGGATTCAAAATTGATAAAATAAAAAATCAGAAATGGTTAATTAGAGAGTTATTTAATGAATAAAATTATAAAAAAAATATTTTTTATGATACAATAAGAAAACATCATGTAAAGGCACGTCACACTTTATACACTTAGTTGTAGATTTTTTAGTACACTGACGACATCTCGCTTATTGTTTTTTGTTTGATGAAAGTGTTGACATGCTGGTTATAAGATGGTCAATTCGATCAAAACGACTATCTAATTTAGCTGTCTTACTAGGTCTACCTTGTTGAGAGGTAAACTCTCTGATGCGAATCCAGAAATAAAAGGACACCAACCTCCTTCTAAATGCCAAGTGATTGATATTACTTCCATTCAAATCGATGTAGAAGACATGCATTTTATACACCTCTCCCTTTCTTTTTTTATTTTGTTCCACACTGCTTAGTGTACAGCTCTGATCAATACGGTTGGCTCTGATCGTTCCTGTGGCTTCAATACCTTCTTTCTTCAGATCGCTCAGCAAATCAATGCTTATATTATAAAAGAATAATCTATATGTAAACATTTGGGGTAGCTGATCAAGATAGGACATAACAACACCATATCCCATTCCTTTGTCCGAGTACTTTTTTGAGTACGTATCTGCACCACGTTGCTCCACACCAGAATTTCATCCCAAAATGAATGGGCTTTCCTTTTATCAATTGTTTTGCCCAATGGACCTCAAAATAGGGAACCATTGATCATCAAAATAATGGGAATAATGAAACGATAATTCTAAAAATATTTCAAAACACCCAGGTTTGACTTATCAACTATCCTATAGAAGAGATATCATATTGCCCTGATGTCCTTCTGGAAGGACACCTATGTTTGGGGCATCATAGTGACTAATAGACAGAATATTTCTAACCTATTAGATAATAAACATTTAAAGGCACTACCAATAAAACTATCTAATCGAATAAATAACCTAAATCTAATAAAATAAGTTAAATGTACTTACCTATCTACATGAATGTCTGTTAGGTCATCCATAGCAAATGCGCACACAACTTTAAAAACTTATAAAACACCTTTCAGATAAAATCAGAACCCGTTAAATGTATCCGATGATAAGACTAACCATTCAAGTAAACAACGAAGGTGTCCCCCTTTACGGGGAAGACGCATAATAATTAGTAGGAAACATTTTACGTATTAAAGTAGTGCGTCCTTCCTGAAGGCCATCAGGGCTATCTGGGTTAAAATATATGGTAATTTATGACAATTTTATGTAATTCAACCTCAGATTCATTACAGTATCAAATAAAGTGGTTTATTATTCCTATTGTTGATATGGCCTGAGTACGAGTGGCGGTTTTCTGAATGCTGAACTCTAAAAACTCCGTCACGCTGGGGCTGCGTAAACTAAGGAGATTTCCCACGTCAAGTTTTACAATAGAGAAATTTGACGAGAGCCGAACAGTTATAATAATTCTCTTATAATAAAGGTTTCTTGAAAACAATATTTGGTATTTAAACTTGGAATAATGTGGTTTATTATATAAAAGAGTGTGGTTTGTGTAAACTGAGCAGAAGTGGGGGTTTGCTGAAGGCTGAAAACGGAAAAAGGCAAATATCTTGGTTAATATTCATAATAGAAATTTTCGATCCGACGTATAGTAAAGAAGATATTTTGAATTTTCGAAAATCCTCCCCACTAAACCCCCCCCCCTCTCCCTGGTCCGATTTCAGCCATTAACGAACTTGATATTTCCTTTTACATAAAACGACTAAATATGGAGTTTCGTAATGATTAAAGAATAATTGCAACCGCTAGAGCGGTAACAGGCCGACACACACACACACACACACACACACACACACACACACACACACACACACACATATATATATATATATATACATATATGTATACAGTTTTGAATGGACCTCATTTTCGTCATCTCCTGGGTAGGAACGATGGACACTTGAAGAAAAATTTAGAAAATTGTGTCATGAGTGCGGACCTCATTAGCTGATTTCCCTGAAGGGAAATCTGCTAAAAGTACAAATATATACGAAATGTGTATATAACAATATTTATAAAGAATTATTATTATTATTTATTAACGCCCACTTTTTGCAACTCAGGTTATTATTATAAAGAATTAAATTCACAATAAGTTTGGTTCTATACAATTTAGCAATCCAACTTATATAGATGAAATTTTTGGAATTTTCTCAATTCTCCCCCTCTGACGCTCCTGCTCCCTCTGCATCATGGTCGATTTCAGCTGTTAGCGGACTCTATCTTTAGTTTTTCATGGCACTTATATATCGGCTTTGGTAACGATCAGACAAAAATTGCGACCGCTAGACCGGTAACAGACAAGTATATATATATATATATATATATATATATATATATATATATATATATATATATATATATATAGTATAGTAACCCTATAAGAAGGACGTTTATTTTTTCTGCTAGTTAGCGTATCACATGCATTTGTAGTGTATGCAATTAATTTATATATAAATTATTTCAAGAGTATGATTTATAAAGTCCGTCACGCAGGAGCTGCGTTAACTAAGCAGATTTCCCACGTGAAGTTATACATTAGAGATATCTTCATACGAGAGCCGAACCGTTACGGCAAAGGGCCGAACTAGCTTTTGGTGGGAAACTCCGTTACGGCCCAAATTTAATAAAATTGCAAATATCTCGGCTTATATTCAAGATAGAGAATAAATGTATAGAACAATATTTATAGTAAATTTAATTTACAATAAGATTGTTTCTATACAATGTTTTGATCTGACGTATGGTAACGGAGATATTTCGAAAATCCCCCCTCTAATCTCCCCCTCCCACTGGTCCGATTTCATCCATTAACGAACTTGATCTGTCTTTTTGCATAAAACATTTAAAAATCGAGTTTAGTAACGATCAAACAAAAATTGCGACCGCTAGAGCGTTAATAGACAAATATATGTTTATATATATATATATATATATATATATAATTTTGAACGGACCTAATTTTCGTCATCTCCTTGGTAGGATCGATGGACATTTGAAGAAAATTTTAGAAAATCACGTCATGAGTATGACCTCAATAGCTGATTTCCCCTAAGGGAAATCTGCTAAAACATATAAAGAGAAGATTATTAGTCTTGAAAAAGAAAGAAACAGAAAAAAGAATTATTGAATATCCATAAATATGTTAAGTATTGCATCAGCAATAATAAGTATTCAACCTATTAATTGAATTAAAAGCGAGTTCTGCAAATATTTTAAAAGCATTATTATATTTTTTAAATAATTTGTGTTCCATTGGAAATTTGCCTTTTTTTTTGTTCAATGTCTTTTCCGTGCTGTAGTCAATAATCTGCAATCATATATTAAGTGTTGACTTATTTGTGTGTCTGTCTGGATCAATGGATATGAAGATATTTTCCGAAAACCTTCTCATGAGCACAATCTCAATAATTGTAGACTCCTTAATGGATATCTACTAAAACCATTGCCAGGTCTATGTTGTTAAAATACTATTTTAAATATATATATATATATATATATATATATATATATATATATAATTATATTATATTATATTATATTATATTGTTATTCTTTTGTTAAAATAATATTTCATTTAATAAATGTATTAAAGTTAATTTAATTGAGTAATATACGTAATAAAAGAAGGTAAAATAAGTACAAAACTATTGGTGTTCAAAGGAGTTTGGTCCTACAAAGATTACTGAGAAGCCGATTGGGCAAGGTTTCATTTGAGCTATGAGGACCTACCATAAAGTTCCCTCATTCATACGGAGCCTCAACAGCCGTGAAACCGTTCACGTTTTATGGGCCCAAACAAAGCATTATGTTTCAGAGGTCTCGGAACATCAAAATAAGAGTTATTATTAACTCTTTTATAGAAATGACTGTTCATTATTAACAGTTTTCTTTTTTTCACTAGCCCCCCACTCTTAGATTTTAAGTTCCATTTCAGTTTGAGTCGAACCACGGACGAGTGAGGACCGCTGACGCCAAGCTATCAAAGAGTGGACCAGCTGAGTGGTCTTTTCACGATTTCACAAAGAGGTACATTACCAACTTCGTTCTCTTAAATAATATATCCTTTACTATGCAACTATGGTCACCATTATTTATTTTCGTAAATGTATTTTTTACAATAGCGGTCTCAATTTGTGTTTTGCCTTTACATAAGTCTATATCTTCAGATTTCCCTTGGGGGAAATTAGCAATTGAGGTTGTACTAATGACGCGGTTATCGAAAAATGCTCTCACATCGATCACTACTTTGTAGATCACAAAATAAGGTTCGTACAAAATTGTGTGTGTGTGTTGTGTATTTATACGAATCTACATTCGTATAATTACAGGTTACACCTGGTAATTGGTATCTTGAAGAGGTAAACCTGATTATCACGTGACCGAACAAGGGAATAAGGAGGTGATAAGAAAATGCAGTAGTTTCCAGTTGCCTTCTGCATCAGGTAGCGAATTAGTAGTAGAGTGGGGTTTACATAAGGCAGACAACTAAATTTTACTTTTATCGGTACCAAACTCGATATATACGTGTTTCTTGCAAAAATAATGGTTAAGTTCTTATTCGTTAATGGCTGAATTAGGACAGGTGAGAAGGGGGATTTAGAGGGGGAAATTACGAAAATTCAAAATACCTCCGTTATTATGAGTCGGATTGAAAAATTATACAGAAACAATCTTATACGAAATCCAATTGGCTTCAATGTTGTTTTATACGTTTTTCTGTATCTTGAATATTATCCGAGATGTTTGTATTGTTTAGTTTTCTGCCTTCTGTAAACCAGCACTCCCTCTAATGTCAGAATAGCAATACCGCTGTTATATCTGGAAACACTCTAGTCTAAATACCAAATATTGGTTTCTAGGGACTCTTATTTTACTAAAGAACATGTTTGTTATGGGCAGATATCGGAGATGGAATAACTGGTTTATAGAGGTACGGAAGTTGGAAAATTCAAAATTGTTTCGTTATTATTAGTTGGTAGTCGATACTTGTTCTCATGCTTTGTAGGAATCGGTTCTTATTACGATACAGACCGGTATTGTATATTATCGAAGGTTGGTGAGAATATAGAATGTTCTGCTACAATGAGCTCTTTGTTCTTGATTTGAAGTATAAACAAATCATTGTATATTATACATTGTAGATTTTTCTAAACTACAAAGGAAGTTTGTATCCTTATTAAAGCGGCGCATTTCAATAGTTTCAAAGAAAACTCAGATGTAAACAATGGTATTTTTATAAAGTTCGTGTGTGTCTGCCCGAAAGGAAATAAAAATAATCTTAAATTTCCTGAAGCAAAGGACTAATAAGAATTTTCCATTCCCAGGTTCCAACAGTCTCAGACATTGTCAGCTCGTCTAGAAAGGAACGTGTCCAGGATCTAGGATATTGAGGAGACGTGGACGTGGAGTCAGGCCAGGTAACAAATTCAATTAATGTCTTATTAAAAATTGTGTTTATTATAATTTTTTAACAAAACATAAACTTACGGAGAGTTAACAGCTATTTTAACAATAAACATTTTAGATACTGAAATCCTGTACGTTTTATTCATAACAGAGAATAAAGACCATTTAGGTCTGTGTAAATAAATATTTTGCTAAAGGGGATGATTCTGATTTATTTGATATCAATAATTGAGAAACTCAGTTGGAAACTTTTTTCTGTTTGTTGTCTCTAACCATCAATGAATTAATTATGGTCTTTTTTACTATACCCACACCAGTTACTTTTTGAAGTACAATGATCATACGAAAATTAAAAAGACTCTAGTTGTTAGGTTGAAGTAATTCATTCAAACTGTTGCTAAGCTATATCTGAACTACTACACGACGACAGCCCATACATTACAAAAGTCATGAAACACCTCAAAGATACACACATTTTTAACCAGATGTAACATTAAATAATCAAACACTAGACTGCAATAATAACCACTGGAGAAAAAATAAATAACCGTATTTTTATCTACCTCTGTAGATTTTTTAACCTTTTTTATTGGTTTTTATAAGGTGGCTTTACCTTTAATATTTTAGTGTTATAACAAGAAATGTGTGAATTGCTTAAATTGCGACACACCTAAATAAATATATAAATTTTAAGCATGAAAGAGGTTACCTGCCTATTACATGGTTGGTTTTTAAAAATGTGTGGGTCTCAGGTTAGCCATGCGAGTTAAAGCATTGACCTTTATCTCACATGGTAAACCTAGAGTGGCGAGTTCGATTCTCGCCTGGGCAAAGGAAATTATTTAGTGACGAAATTCATTAAATAACGTCCTAAAATCCCACCCTGGCTAGAAAAGGGTGGTAACCTGTAGATAACCCGCCCCGATTAGCCTAAGTTGCAAAAAGTGGACGTTAAGAAATAAATAATAATAAAAACGTGTAAGTTTTTTTTTGTAATAATAAATCTCATACAACTTTGTCGTGTTCTTATTAAGAAGAAATAGCATATATTCTTCTGCAAAGAAGTTAAAAAAGGGCGTTAAAAGAAGGATCAAAAAGGAATGTGGAAGCAGAAGATCCCTTCTCGACTCATACATACCTTTGTGAGTTTGTTAACAGAAGAAGATACGAGGATATATTTGAGTGTTTTTTAAAATTTTTGAAAGCATATTGCCCCCCTAAATGAATGATTCAACGAAATGTATATTAAAGTATAATTTTTGTTTACATTTAAAACTTGTGAACATATGTTCACTAATTTTATAAATTTACCGATAACGTAAATCACCGTTTTAGAAATAAGTAACTGGTGTGGGTAAAGTAAAAAAGATCCATTAATTATTTTAGTAATAATGGATTGTAGAATAAATATTATGCGGTAGAGATTGTCTCTGAAGACTTGTGGCTATGGTAGTCAGAACACTAGAAGAGATGATGTAGTTCTTGCTCGTTTCAGAGATGGCCATTCACGTACACACACGAACACCCCATGACAAGGACTGAACCACCATTATGTGCGCTGTGTTAAACACAATCAACTATCAAACACTTACTCACAGACTAATAACTGAAAGGAAAATACAAACATTTCAGAAATACTACACGACAACATGCACATATTTTCAGCCAAAATTACGTATTTATTTATTAACGTCCAGTTTATGCTACTAAGGCTAATTGGCACGGGTTACCACTTTTTTCTAGTCAGGGTGGGACTAAGGATTTTATTTAATGAGTTCCTCACTAAATAAATTCCAATTTTCCAAGGCGGGAATCAAACTAGCCGCTCGAGGTTTACCAATTAACTGCACATTAGAACATTGAACTGTAGATTTAGAGAACTGTCTTTCTGTTCCCTTTACGTATATACACTGGAGAAAGCTTTTCTTTTACATTTGATTCATAATAAAGTTGGATAACCAACTATTTTATTTTCAAAACGGCAAGAAACTCTGGGAATCTCTCAAATTGAGGCACACATAAATAAATCCAGACTCGCTGAGCTAAATATTTTATTTTTGCGTTCCGGTCTCAGAAATCCCTCCTCCCTGCCCATTTACATGTGCTGGGGTTTGACTTTAACCAACTCGGTCTTTTTTATTTTAGGTACTGCAGACTAATAACCGACAAGACCTTACCCACTAACCTATCAGACCTACTACACGACAGCAGCCCATTACAAAAATCATGAAACACCTCAAAGACACACACACATTTACAACCAGATTTAACATTAAATAACTAAACAATAAACTAAAATAATATCCACAGGAGAAAAAAAAAAAAACGTACTTTTGCCTAAGACTGTCGATTTTTTAACCTTTTTTTTTTTTATTTATAAGGTGGCTTTACCTAAATTATTTCGCTTAAATTTCGACACACCTAAATAAATATTTTAGGTAAAATCTTAAAATATGAAGTTTTGTTGCCATATCTTAAAATCTGCGACCTCTAAAGAGTGGATAGAAAAACAATTTCCATACATTTTAAAATTAAAACTCAACATGTTTTCACTGTTCATTAACTATGATTGAGGAATTGTTACATTATTTTGTGATGCGACTGACCTCAATAACTTCTTTCTGGAAGAATATTGCTTAAATTGTGCACACTATTCTTTTACCTTTATAGTACATATAATCTTATTAAACTAGGAAATATATATACGTTTAGAATCCTATCATGATATTTAATAGTTTATATTTAAGTAATTATAAGTAAACATTTTAAATAAAAACTATACTCAGTTTTACAAAATATGTATACATCACAAGTTTCTTAGTACTACTGGCCTTCCCGTGATAGACTATTATCAGTAAATTTCAAATTAATTAGTTTTCTCCCATCAATATTGCTAAAAAAATCTCTCCCAATCGATTGCTTTTATAACAACTTTTCTAATGCCAAAATAAACAAGAGTTAGTAAAAGCATGTCTCCCTGTGTCACTCCTCTGTTTACTGGCATTTTTAGGCCATCTCTCTCAACTTCAAATAACTTGTAATCAACAGGATTGCGAGACTGTTTATATAGGATGACATTCATATTCACGGGAAAAACTTATTATTCAAGTTTATACATATTGAACTACGATAAGCGTTTTATATTCACGAGCACGAGAAATAAAAAGGAACAAAATGGGATACAATAATAATGGGTTCCATGAGAGAGTATGGGGTGGCCGAGAGTCGGTTTATGGCTACAGGTAATTGTGCTCGCCCTCTCAAAATATAAACAGACCATGTTGTCTTTTGTAAAACATAATATGTTTTACAGTTGCATGCCCATGAATTTCTCATAATTCAGTAATAACCGGCAATAATAGAATAATAATATCTTTATAAGAGACTGAAAGAAATTAAAGCCTTATGACTAATCATAAAACGTATTTGTCATAAAAGTATGATATATTAGATTCGTGATACTGCATAATAGACCATTTGGACTTGGTTCGCTTCGAACAATGAGCGTCTATACAGAATATAATTCCTTTATTATGTGCCTCAAAAAATAATGGTACCATTAAAAGCGGCGCGATAAAAGCGGCTTATTTGAATTATTTCAAAGAAAAGTTTACAAACGAATATATTTATGTTTCCTTATCAGCCCAAAAGGGAATTAAAATAAAATGCACACATAAGGCTATTCATTGTGTGACCACCCCCCACTCTAAGTTCCCCCACTCTTACATGTTATTTACTTGCCAGTAGCGCTGGAGCCAGGAACGCATCAAGATCTTGGGAGGTTCACCAGCATGACAAGAGGACGTGGACGTGGCGTGGCGCCTTCAGGCTATTTTTCAACTAGGTATGTAATAAATAATTAAATAATATCTCATTAAACATTATATTTAAACTCATAAATATTTGAAGTCATACTAATTATGATTAATAAAAACAAAAAAATAGAGCGACAGACTTCTCATAAACTTCCACTATCTTAACGTTATCAGATTGACTCATTTCATCTTGCCTTATTCTTATCAACTTCGGGTTTTTGATGATGATTCACCCCATAAGTCCAAAAATGCCACTGTTTGCTCAGTTTTCGAAAACATTCTAATTTATATTGAATAATTTTGCTTTTCTTCCTAATATTCTTATTTTTCAAGTTTGAAATTATACGAAACACTAACAAATCTCATTATAGTAACTCATTTTTGATCCTTAAAGTATATCTGTGTCCTGTAACTTGACCATAGAAACCCATTGGAAGTTCTATAGAATTTAAATGCAAATCTTTTTATTATTTTTTTTTGGTTACCACTTTTTTCTCGCCAGAGTGCGACAATAACTTTTAGTTCGTCAATAAACGAAATGCTTTTGCAGTAATCAAGCCCATGACACTAGTAGGTTTGCAATAAGTATTAAGAACGGCCCCTTAACACAAATAGCTATCGTATTTCTATGCATGTACAAGTTTTTTTTATATTTTTTCTGGTTTTGGTGTATGAGATTTCAAATATTTATTTTTTTAGGTTGAGCGATACTAGGACAAAGAAATGAACACTTCCGCTTGACTTAATGCAAAATTCTATTACTTTCGTTGTTTACTATAAATATGACGTCTTTTTATGTTACACAAGGAATGATTTTTATATAATTAATGAAAATTAAGTCTCAAAACAGTGAAATAATTAAAATTCTCTAAAGAAGGAACGATTAAAACGCTTGAAACGCCTAGTGAAACACATAAATGAATTTTAAATGAACCGATGTGGAAAAGTTCATTTCCTTGTCCAACACACACACACACACACACACACACACACACACATATATAAAATTGTAACCTCAGTCTGTACATTGATTTTTTTTCTCGAAATTTCACGATAACATTTCGTTTCACATGTCATAGACACCATAACTGCATTTTGTTTCTTTCGTGTATGTTTGTTTGTTACCTTTTCACGCATAAACGGCTGAACCAAATTTTATGAAAATCGGCATGTATATTACTACTAGCCCAACCTAGACTTTAGGCTATATTAATATTCTCTGAGGAGTGGGGGTTATAAGGGAGGCCTGAAATTAAAAATAGCTATTTTTCGTTTCCTATTGGTTTTCGGCAAATACGCACATAACAAAAGTTGTTTATTTTGTTATTTAGAGTAACTTTTGTGTACATTCACTGTTGTCGTAAAATGAAGTAAACACGGGATATACGCTATACGGGAGTCAATAATTATATTAGTACTTATTTAAGGGTTTTTAATAAATGAATATTATGACAAGTGATGTTATGTTTTCGCCTTATATGATATTTCAAAGTATGATTCGGATTAGACAGGTTATAAATCTTTGTCATCCCCTCCTCATTTATTTATTTTTCCTAGAAAATACCTTTGTTATTTATTTCCAATAGAAATATAAACTATAAGAGCATTTCCATTATTTAATTTGTATTATGTACCTTGATGTTATTGAACAAATATGTAATATCATAACAATTAAACGTTAATGACACACAATATGCTGTTTAAACTCGATATGATATTTTTAGGGTACCACTATTATTTAATTCCATCCGGTAGATAAATTATTAAAATATTGCTTTGAAACAATAATTTAAGTAGACGAATGTTGAGAAGTCTCATGCGGGTGCGGAAGATGACGTGAGCCTTACCAGTTAATTGAGTTTACTTATTTCCCGTCTGGCATTACTGAAAGTGTTTTCCAGTGAAATTCACTATTACAAATATAATCTTACGTTCAAAACTTTGCCTAAACTATATGAGCTCGGATTGGCTTTTGAAAGGAAATATATTCATTATAGATGACATTTAATTGTAATAAATGCTATGCTATGGTTTGAATTATTGAACAACGGTGAGTCAAAAAGTGTAGAGGGAGAGATTAGGAACACATTTTCATTTATCCTTCAAAACTAAAATTTCTAATCTATTAATCCCCATAAGTTACTCTTCAGGGTTGACTATTTCGGAAAATCATTACGTCGTGGAGGGAAGTGTAATTGTACACATTGAAGTGTTACTATCAAAATACCATCATTAGTCAGTCAAGAATGATTTCCCGGGCATCGCCGGGTCCCTTAGCTAGTATATATATATATATATATATATATATATATATATATATATATATATTTATACACACACATATGTAAATTGTATCCTGCAACTGTATATTTTGATTTATTTGGTTTCATGTTAACGTTTTAGCAGATTTCCCTTTTTTTCGTTTGACATGGAATTGCTACGATATATGAATGTTTGGCGTGTGATCTTTAGTTTCTTTGTTTTTATTCTTTTAATGTTTAAACGACTTAACCAAATTTAATTCAACTTGGCATATGTATTACTGGCAACCTAACTGAGACAACAGGCAATATTAATATTAGCAGATTTCTCTTAAGGGAAATCAGCTATTGAGGTTGTACTGATGACGCTATTTTCAATAAATGTCGTCTAATGTTCATCTATCCTACCTAGGGGAAAACGAAACTGAGGTCCGTTCATAATTATATATATATATAATCTCGGAATCCTATTGCATACAAGTTTTTTCACAGGAGTGCCACAGGGAGTCAAGCTTTTACGAACTGATGATTTATATATTTGTCTGTGAACGTCTAGTTGTCGTAAGTTAATCATTACCAAGCTTAATATTTAAACGTTTTATGTGAAAATCAAGATCAAGTTTGTGAACGGGTTAGAGGTTTGAATTTTAAAAATTCGAAATATCTCTGTTCTTATACGTCGGATCGAAAAAGTGTAGAGGAAAATCACATTGAAAACTAAATGTTCTATAAATGTTAATATAATATTTTTTTTTTACTATCGTGATTATTAACCGAGGTATTTGCATTTTTCGTTTTCGAACTTTAGTAACCCCTGCTCCTGCTCATATGATATTAACAATAAACATAAACAACTTCATTTGAATCCTAAATACTCAATATTGTTCTCATTGAAGTCTTACTTTCTGAGAAAATAGGTGACCGAAACGGTAAATTTGCTTGAAAAACATACCTCATATATCGATTAAAACTCGTTTTTTGGTAATTTTTCTATAAAAAAGTTGTTATTCTTTCATTCAGTAGATATATAATTTTATACCGAACTTGCTCAGATACCCGGCTTCTCCCGGGAATTGATTTGAGGCTGAATGGTGATGGTATTTTTTGGCAAGGCTTTACTTTGCACAATATTTTGACATTTACCCGACCCAGTGTTTAGGGTTAATACCCGTCGTTCTGTGGATTTATTAATAATATTATTTTTTTTATGTAAGACTTCACTGTCCTCCATGTTGTCATATTTCCTGTCTCCTGTGCATTATGCATAGATTTGAATTATTAAAGACAAAATATTAACATAGATTTGAATTAATTTTTCCAAGTGAGGTACCTGGTAGTTCATATTGGAAAGAAATGTTGAGCATATCAATATTTCTATGCAAATTGCTTGCTTCATACATTGTTCCCGAAGAAATGTATAAAACAAAAGTTTCACTAAATGACAAAATAAACTACTTTTGTTATGTGCATATTTGCAGAAAACCCAATAGGAAACGAAATATCGCTATTTTTAATTTCAGGCTTCCCTTATAACCCCCACTCCTGTTTGTCTCAGAGAATATTAATATAGCATAAAGTCTAAGTTGGGTTAGCAGTAATATACATACAAAGTTTCATATAATTTGGTTCAGCCGTTTATACGTGAAAAGGTAAAAAACAAACAAACATACACGAAAGAAACAAAATGCAGTTATGGTGTCTGTGACATGTGAAACGAAAAGTTATCGTGAAATTTCGTGAAAAAAATCAATGTACAGACAGAGGTTACAATATTATATATATATATATATATATATATATATATATATATATATATATAAACATACAAGATATACACAATTCTATTGCCAGATTCGACGGTGCATAGCCAACTGAGCTATAAAGCCCGTCACGCAGTTGCTACTTAGTGTAATCTGATTTCCTATGAGCGAATATTACTTATTAGTGATCACATCTCACCTAATATTCTCTATGTCTAAGTAATAAACCGATGACTAGAAGTAGGCGGTTGCTGAAGGCTGAAATCACCAAGATACAAATAAATCGTTTAATATTTCAATGTGTTATGATACAATGTATAGAACAACAATTGTAGAACATCAATAATTTGTACAAGACTGGTTCTATAACATTTTGAATTTTCACGTTTCTCTCCTCTCAATCCGAGCGATCTGATTTCCGCCATTATCGCATGGGAAGTTTAGTGTTGAATGCCAAAAATCAATATTTATATATTTATTATGGAAAATAAAGAAACATTTATTTTGTTATTAGTTTTTGTGGTAGCTATATTTCAGATCTTAGTGCACATATTTACATTTTCTGATATTTATTTTAAATCGCGTCCCTGATTTATTAAAAATAAGAGAAATAATATTTTTTGGAACTCATAATTTCTCAATAACGAGAATAATGTCCAATTTCAGTCGACGTCTTAAAATGTCCATAAGATTACTAACATTGACAGGGGGAGCCATCAAAGAATAACTAAAAGCTACCTAATACCAAACATCTGGGGTCTGGTAAGCCCTGCAATAAAAGTGTCCCGGCCTCTTGAAGGAATTCGTTTGCCAGGCCCTTCTAGATGGCTTTCCTAAGTACCTGAAAGCTTCCTAGAAAGTGAGGTATACGGCAGACGCCAAAACCTTTCCAAGACCTAAAAATATTTTTTAGGCAACTGGCTGCTCAATCAATCAGCCACCGGCTCTATTTGTAAACTATTCTGATTCTTCACCTAGAAATTTTGAATGTATGTATATGTGTCTGTGTGTGTGTGTGCTTACATACATATATAAATCATTTGTTAAGTTACATTGAACAATAAAAAACACAACAAAAAAAAATTATAATTTTTTTCCAAAATATGTACATATTTTTTTAAAAAAATATATATTAAGTAGAAATGGAGAGAAAGGTAAAGATTAAAAAATTCAAAGAGATTTTTTTTCATCTGTTTTCCTTCGAAAGTTTCATATTTTACGTTATGAAAGCTAGATTTTATGTGCTTTAATCATACGATTGTTTAGTAAACATATAAACTTGATACAGATCAAACACTTACGTGTAAGGAACGTAAAATCTTAATTGATTAGGTCATCACACAACAAATTTGTTTGTATCGCACATAATAAAGGCCCATTGTTTACAATGTTTGTTATTTAAGCGTGTAATAATACATTTCGTATTTTATTGGCTTTTACAATAGGTAACTTGTGTTAACTAAAAGCGGGGTTTTTGTGAGGGCTTTTGCAAATGTTTCGATCAGAATTCTGAAATTTAGGTTTCAAACAAAGTGTTTCATAACACTTTATGAACATTAATGGCATGAGTAGAAGTGGAGGTTTACTGAAGGCTGAAAATTACAAACCAAATATCTTGGTTAATATTCAAAATAAAGAATAAATGTATATAACAATATTTATAGTACATTTAATTTGTTATAAGATTGGTTTTATACACTTTTAGCAGATTTCCCTTAAGGGAAATCAGCTATTGAGGTCGTACTCATGACGCGAGTTTCGAAAAATGTCTTCAAATGTCCATCGATCCTACCCAGGAGATGACGAAAATGAGGTCCGTTCAAAATTTTATATATATTATATATATATATATATATATATATATATATATATTTATTTATTTATTTATTTGTCTGTTAACGCTTTAGCGGTCGCAATTTTTGTTGGATTGTTACCAAACTCGGAATTTAATCGTTTTATGTAAAAAGGAAGATCAAGTTCGTTAATGGCTGAATTCGGACCAGTGGGGGGGGGGTTTAGAGTGGGGATTTTCGGAAAATTCGAAATATCTCTCTTATTATGCGTCGGATCGAAACATTGTATAGAATCAATCTTATTGCAAATTAAATTTACTATAAATATTGTTCTATACATTTATTCTGTATCCTGAATATTAACCGAGATATTTGCATTTGTATTCTGCATTGGTCGGCAGGAGTGAGCTGTTTGGTACTTTCCGAAGAGAGCTCTGGCGGCCGTTTTCGTAACTATTCGTCCCTCGTGTATAAGTTTAGTGATCCCTTAATACTTACTACACTTGTTATTGGGCAGATTTCTCTATTGTAAAACTTCTCGTGGGAAATCTCCTAAGTTTACGCAGCTCCTGCG
Organism: Riptortus pedestris; assembly: GCA_019009955.1. Taxonomy (NCBI): domain Eukaryota; kingdom Metazoa; phylum Arthropoda; class Insecta; order Hemiptera; family Alydidae; genus Riptortus; species Riptortus pedestris. The sequence goes on along the minus strand of CM032232.1, from coordinate 103,929,097 downwards.
TGACGGACCTTTTTAGATCCAACTTATAATAACGGAGATATTTTGGATGGAGATATATTCCTCCTCTACCCCCTTGTCCGATTTCAGCTGTTAACGAACTTGATGTTTATTTTTAAATAAAACGACTAAATACCGGGTTTGGTAACGATCAAACAATAATTGTGACCGCTAGAGCGTAACATACAAATATATATATACAAGGACCTCATTTTCGTCATCTAGGTAGGATAGATGGACATTTCAAGATAAATTTCGAAAATTGCGTAGTACGACCTCAATAGCCGATATCCCCCTGAGGGATTATTCTAAATATTGCGACCGCTAGAACGGTAACGCCAAGTGCAATATAATTTTGAAGGCACCTCATTTTTATCATCGAGAATCTATGGACATTTAAGGAAATTTTTTTTAACATATGAGTACAATCTCAACGGTAAAATGAAACTCGGAATTAGCACTAATGCCACGTAGATAACAGTCCATATTAATATAGTATCATTATTATTATTTATTTGAAATGTCTCTACAATGGTGAGTCATCGTTTAACATGTTTGAATATAAGTTTATAACATTAAATAAATATTAAAATTTATACAAAGCTAAATTTTACAAATGTACAAAATAAATAGAACCATGCCGCTACAATGGCGATTCAACAAGTGAACATAAGTGAAGAAAGTGAATTGCCTTCTTAATTAGTAATAAGTATAAATTAAAAAATAATTTTTAAATTTATTTTAACAAAATAAATTGAATTGGTGGAAATAATCAATACATTTTAAAATTTAAATATAATAATAATTACCTTCCTTGTTTATAACCTGCACTTGTTTATAACTGCACTACTTCACAATCATCACTAGTTGTTTTATAACTATGCTTATAACCTTTCTCACCATGCTTATAACCTACCGACAACATACCATAATTTTCACAACATCCTAATTTTGTTCATATTCTGGTTAGATCTGATCATGCATTACACGATTACAGAAAAAATTTAATTTTACACTCGTGACGAAAGTAGAATTTACAACTCTCGTGAAATTAACACACTCGCCTCGCTCGTGTGGGTAAACGTTTCACTCGAATTGTAAAATGATCTACTTTCGTCACTTGTATAATAAATAACTACTACAAAATTAAATAAATATTAAAATTTTTACAAATATACAAAATAAATAGAATTGACAAAACTAAATATAAATTGTTAGTATATTTAAAAGATGGAAAAAAAACAAAAAAAAAAACAAAGAAAAAACTTTAAATAGTTAAACTGGAAGGAGGCAAAACTTATATACCGCGTACAATGCTTGCTATATATAACTTTCATAATGGTAAATAATAGCTTTTATATTTCATCAAATAATGCATTATTTCTTAAATACTTAGTATTATTATAGTAGACTCTATTTCTACTTCATCCTGCCATAGAAGGGTAACACAACTATTTCATTAATAAAATTTATCCTTGAAAGAAACATAATAGTGTACTTCTCATATTCATTGTTATTCTCCGAGAAATACCAAGTAGTTGAATAGCCAATGGGTTTAATTCAAAGAGATTTCATTCAGATTCTCTGTTTATCAATTGTGCCTTCTACCTCCGAGTTAATATGATCCCTCACACCCGACTTCCATTCTGAGAAACCTATTTACTCCCGGATGCCGAGTCAAGTAAAACAAGAACTCATTAAAACGATAAGGTATGGTATTATTGTGTGTCGGTTTAGTCTCATGAAAGGAATCAGATCCCTCTATGCACAATATGAACTAATTTCCTTTATCGGTGGAAGCATAGCTACAGTTGGAGTTATTCATTGTTTTGTTATAAAAATACCCATTTTCCGAAACACTGGCACCTTTTTGCGCTAAAGTCATTCAGTCAGCTTGTACAAGTGGTCCTAATTTTGATTGAGCTTCTTTACTCCATAGTTTTTGCCAAATTTTAGAATATATTTACTTATGGCTTAAAAAAAAATCCTTTTCATTGGTATTACTTTTTCGAATACACGGAGACACATCTATTCCTATTGGGGCAAATTTAATTCATGTAGGTATACTCCCCTGGTGGATCAAAATAACAAGTCCTTAGTCCCATGTAACGCAATGTCCTTAAGGGAAATCAGCTTTTGAGGTCGTACTTATGACGCGATTTTTGAAAACTTTCCACAAATGTCCATCGATCCTACCTAGTAGATGACGAAAATGAGGTCCGTTCAAAATTGAATTTATATATTTGTCTGTTACATCTCCAGCTGTCACAATTTTTGTCTTATCGTTACCAAACTCGATATAAGGTATAAGGCTTTTATGTAGAAAAAAAGACCAAGTTCGTTAATGGTTGAAATCCGACCAGTGGGAGGGGGGTTTAGAGAGGGGAGGATGTCGGAAATTCTTAATATCTCTGTTATTATGCTTCGGATCAAAAAATAATATAGAACTAAACTTATGAAAATGTTTCATAAATAATGTTATGTGTATTTTTTCATTATATTTATTGTTAACGAAGATACTTGTATTTTATAGTTTTCGGCATTGAGTAACCCCCCCCCCTATTCATGTCATATTAACAATAAGCTATTATATTATAGAGCACATTGATTGGAGTCTAAATATCAAATATTGTTTTCATTGAGCTTTTACTTTTTGAGATAAATACAAATACGTGGAACACGAGGGAAATCTGCTCAGTTTACGCAGCCCCCAAGCGTGACGAACTTTTGTTAATTCCATTAGGCGAAGATGCAATAGACGAATCATCTAAAAAAGCTGCCCAGCACAATGAACTCATCCCTGAATCCAACAAAGTTACATAAACAATTCATGCAAACAGATTATAATCACACGTGGAATGTAGACTGGAAACAACCGCAAAATGCAAACAGTTCAACATACGTTAACAAACATCCGCAGTCAGCAAACTAACACAGTTATTGACCAAACAAAGTATAATTCATAAAAAAATAATCATATCATAGACATAGACGCACAAACGACGGATATCGACTCAAACCTGTTTTCATAAACTATACATTTTTTACTCTGATAGACATACGATTATAAAACAAATCATACTTTGGACTTTTTAAATTCAATAACATGTAATTACATATATTTTTATTAACAGTATTATTTTGCATTTAGGCATTGAGCTTGATTTCGATCTTATAATGTTTTTTTTTTTTTCTTCAAAAGAATTCAAGATTTAAACAAAAATCACCCCTGCATGTCTCAGACGATTTAATGATCTATTTAAAATAATTTCATTATTTCTTATTTTTTTTTGCATATTTTTTTTTTTAAATTTTAATAATTAAAAACGTGTATACACCAAAAATATGTAATTTAATTTAAATGAAATGTAATATGCCAAATGGTATAGAGCATGTATACCTTGGATGTGCACCTTTGATAGGAATACTATAAAAATCCGTCACGGAGGTACTGCGTTAGCTAAGCTTGCATGTATCTCAAAACTTAATGTTCAATTTGAACAATATTTGGAATTTAGGCTTCAAATAAAGTGCTTCATATTGTTAATATGACTTGAGTAGGGGTGAGGGTTTACTGAAGATCGAAATCTAAAAAATCTCGGTTAATAATCAAAATAGTGAAGAAAAAACCTACATAACAATATTTATAGAAAATTACATTTTCAATAAGATTGGTTTTATACAATATTATCTGACGTTTATTAATGGAGATATTAAGACTTTTGGAAAGTCCTCCCCTCCTTGATCTTTATTTTACATAAAACGTTTGTATTTGTAATTTCGTAATGATCAAAAACAAAACCGACCGTTAGAGCGTTAACAGATATATATATATATATATATATATATATACATACACACACACACACACTAGCGGTCACGAAATACGTTGTCCTGCATGGTATTTCAAGCGATTAGGATATTAAATTTAATAATATTATGTTTAAAACAAAAGCTACTTTTAATAACACAAAAAACAACTTTTAGGCCTCCCTTACAACCTCCTCTAGCGTTCCACTTCCCGAGCTGATTTATCCCAAACGCATACAAAAAAATTCTTTCAAATCGGTCCAGTCGTTTAAGAGGAGTTCAGTGACATACACACGTACAGTAGAATTGTATATAAAGATATATAGATAATTTTGAACGGACCTCATTTTCGTCATATCCTGGGTAGAATTGATGGACATTTCAAGACATTTTTCTAAAACCGTATCATGAGTACGACCTCAATAGCTGATTTCCCTCAAGGTAAATCTCCTAAAAAGCAGACACTCCTCCCCTCAAATAAAATACAATGAATTCTCTACTAAATGCTATTTTTCTATGCAATTGAGCACCCATAATAATCACCTATTGTCCGGAGGATCGTTTCATTGCGCATTCAGTAATAAAAATAAATGCTATTATGCTGAATGTTTATATTTCGTCTACAGCTGAGGGAGTATTATAAACAAGACGTGTAATATTACATCTATTGAGTCAGTGTTTTCTTTATCTTTACATCTGTGACATGACTAAGAGCAGTAGGTAGTTTAGGCTAGAAGAGGGATACTTTATTGCTGTATTTTATGAGTTAGTTCGGTTTTGATGACTCGTCCGAGGCACTCCGAAGCAAAAAAGGGGGCTAAGCGTGGCAGGCCTGAATAGTCAACCTCAGTTGTATACAACAAAAAAAGTGACAGAAACATTGTAAATCATTGAAGCTGAGAGTTAGAAATAATCTTACACAAGTAAATGAAATATCACTAACCAATAGAATCCCTGGAAAAGATATAGCTTCCCCACTCCAACCCCCTCCCCCTTCCAGCATCCCCACTCAGAATTCAACAGGCTGTCAACCAGTTCAGAAGCCGTGCCTTATAGTTCTTGTGTTTGTGTTCTTGTTGTAAACTTGTGGCTTTTCCGGTTCTAGTTTGTTTCTGATTACCACATACATCAATGTACTTCTCGAGGTAAATTTCAATATTTTTTATAATCATATCAATGAATTTTTTTTTTATTACAAAGAGTTCATGTTTTTTTTTTCATTTGTGTTGTGACCAGTACACTATGATAAATATTTTGATTATTCAATTGCTTTTTATGTGATTAATACAGAGTAAGTTTCCTCCTGACTCTTTCCCTAAAAATTATTTAAAGTTTCGTACATACATTAATAAAATAAAACTTAGCAGTCAAATAAGGATTTCTTGTAGTGAATATTTAAAATTATCCTATAAAGACATAACTACCATAAAAACTGGAGAGGTTTGTAAATATGTATATCTACATTTGAATCATTTACTATTGTATTGCCCTGCTACATTACACAGGGTAAAATTCCTTGACAAATATATACTGTCTCAAAGAGGATACCATTGATAAACATTTTGGATTACAACAGTGAAAGTAAAGTTTATGAGGTTTTTCTGTTTCTTATCAAAAGTTTGCCAAAGTTAACAGTATTAATGAAAGAATTTTATTATTTTTAATGGTGGGGCTTAAACAACAATAATCGGCACATCATTTATTATATACAATAATATTTATTATTAGTATTCTGTTTGATATAAATCTTAGAGAAGAATTATAATATATTATATTGATATATCAGAAAACAGACTTTATTTAGACATTAAAAAAATTATTTAATCTACATTTTCATTAAATTATGACTTTTTGAATTAAGTATTATATTATTTTGATTAATATTTAAATTATTTTACATACTGATGTATATGATGTTAATTTTTAATTTAGAAAACTTTATTATTTTTATTTACAGTTTTTTAATACGTTATATTATATGAGTAACCATACTAACAGTAATTGGTCTGACTCTTGGCAACATGTTTGTAAACATAAGCCAATAAAGTATCTATCTATCTAAAACAGATTAATCTCTTCTCATCTATTTGTTTATCATCTTCCGGTATTCTCTATTTTACTGAAGTTTTGTGATTCTTCCAGTATCAGCCTCACCATATCCACTTATGCTTTTAATATTAAAGAGTTATCAATTCATTTCATTTCACCTATCATTGAAATATGTTTTCTCTAGTCTTCAGTGTCAGTGGAAATGACTTCCAGTAATGCCAGCATTTGACAGGAAATAAGTTTACTCAATTAACTGTTTTAGCCTCCCGCCATTTTCCGCTCCCCCGTAAGAGCTATCAATATTCTTCTACTTAAAGTACTGATTCAAAATATTATCTTAATAATTTATCTACCTGATGGAATTAAATAATAGTGTTACCCTAAATATAATTTCATTTGTATTCAAAAAGCTAGGTGAGGAGAAGAGATAGTAGCCCTCCCTGCAACCTAAGTAATACTTTAAATAATCATATCGAGTTTAAACGCATATAGTTTTTTGTCATAAAGACATTACCATTAACGTTTAATAATTATGATAGTACATATTTGATTCAATAACAAGAAAATATCGGATATAATATATTACCAGAACCAAAGAGTCTGATTCACTACAACTTCCGTTATCACTCCTTGTACAAATACAGCATGACTTTGTTAAAATAATCCATTATACAAATTAAATAATGGAAATGCTCTTATAGTTTACATTTGTATTGAAAATAAATAACAAAGTTATTTTCTAGGGAAAATAAATAAATGAGAAGAGGCGACGAAGATTAACAACCTCACTAATCTGAATCATACTTAGAAGTATCACATAATACTAAAACATATCATCATTTGTCATAATATGCATTTATTAAAAACACTTAAATAAGTACTAATAAAATTAATGCCGCCCGCTACAGTTTTAGCGTAAATCCCGTGTTTACTTCATTTTACGTCAAAAGTGAATGCAACAAAAGTTACTCTAAATAATAAAGTAAACAACTTTTGTTATGTGCACGTTTGCCGAAAAAAAAAAATAGAAAATGAAATAACGCGATTTTTTATTTCAGGCCTCTCTTATAACCCTCCACTCCCATTTGAACCTAAAAATTTTAATATAACTTATAATCATGGAAGAATTAATGCCAATTCACATATCGAGTTTCGTTAAGTTCCGTTCAATCGTTAGTGCCCAATAAAATTGTCGGCTTCCGCTTTAGTTTGTAGCGTATATCTCGTTTACACTTTGTTATACGACAAAAGTGATTATAACAAAAGTAACTCTAAATAACAAAGTAAACAACTTTTGTCATGTGCATATTTGCCGAAAAACCAATAGGAAACCAAATATCGCTATTTTTAATTTCAGGCCTCCCGTACAACCCCCACTCTTGCTCGTCCCTAGAAATGTTGGTACAGCTTATTATCATTTTGGTGTTAGTGCTAGTACACATACCGAGTTTTGTTTAGTTCGGTCGAGTCTTTTGTGCCAAATAGAATTGTTGACTCCCGCTATAGTTTATAACGCATTTATACGTCGGTATACGACAAAAGTATATATAACAAAAGTTACTCTAAATAACAAACTAAACAATGTTTTTCATGTCCATATTTGCTGAAAAGCAACAGGAAACGAAATATCGCTATTTTTAATTTCAGGCCTCCCTTATAAGCCCCACTCCCCTTGGTCTCAGAGAATATTAATATATACCACTTCTTGGGTCTTCCTTGTGAATGGCGGATTGAGCTTCAAGGGTGGCTCTTGGAGTATGGTCCTACTCACTAAATGTCAGCAATAAGCTACTAAGTTTTCGAAGCGTTTAATTCCTAGCATACACAGTTTGCAGAATCATGACAGGTTTTCTGCGACCTGTTGCGAAGACAGTGAGTTTATTCCTAGCCGTCAAGCCTTGCTAGCCTTTCATCTCTCCAACCATCAGCTTATTGAAGATAAGGACATATCTCCTATCACCAAACGTTTCCCAGAATTTCAGACATCCTTCCCATCCTGGAATGAGATTACATGATCACATGACCTTCGAAGCTACTCCCAAATCGCTTCTGTAACTTCTACTCGGAGAATTCAACGACGACCGCCACCTCTATAAATCTAGCCTCCACCGTCAGTCCGAGTCTTGGTTCACTGACTGCCTGCGAGGGCATACCATCTCGTTATACCATTTCGGTCTGATCCTCAAAGCTTCGAATTGTAGCGGGCTTGGGAAAGCAAAGCCGACAAAGGGTCTACTGTTCCTACTGTTTTCTCCAATGATCCATATGCAAACAAGACAGGATGGTCACAGATACAAACTACATCCACCCTCCTTGCACGGGGCCTCAAATTTAACCAAGTTAATTTTAGTTTTATAAATTTAATTTTCATTCACAGTAAACCAAACTTAAGGTCCGTCAGGCAGGGAGTAAGCAGATTTCCCTCGTGAAGTTTAAAAATAACTAAATCTACATACTAGTAACACAACACTACAGTGAATATTTAGTGAATGAATACATGCGGTAATAAGAAATATTTTCCCTCCCAATGGGAAGCGTCTGAAATGTAAACAAACAGGTCTGCTAACCTCAAAGATAAAAAATTACCGAATTATATCAGAATATAAAAAAATTAATTCTATTGAAAACTATTTACTGTAGCTAGTGCTATAATTTATTTTTTTATGAATCAGAATAATTGTTATCCCAATCACTAATAATTTAGAAATCCAAGAACAAAAGAAGGGGGGGGGGTCAACAGTATAATAATGCTATGTTTAAAACAATATTTGGTGTTTAACCTTGTAATGAAGTGATGATATAACAGCTTATTATTAATAGTACCCTAGTAGGAGTGGGGGTTTACTGAAAGCGTAAAACTATAAAATCCAAATATGTCAGTTAATACTCATTATACAGAAACTATGTATAGAATAATATTTATAGTAAATGTAATTTCCAATACGATTGTTTTTATACAATTTTTTCGATCCGACGTATAGTAACAGAGATATTTGAATTTCCAAAATTCTTACCCTTTAAACCATCCCCCTCCCTACTCCGATTCCAGTCGTTAACAAAATTGATCTTTCTTTTTACATAAAACGACCAAATATTGAGTTTGGTAACGATTAAACAATAATTACGACCACTAGAGCGATAACATACACATATATATTATGCAGTTTAGAACGGGCCTCATTTACCTCATTGGATGGACATTTGAAGACAAATTTCGAAAATCGTGTCATGATTTATCGATCGCGACCTAAATTTATCATGCAATTTTCACTGATTGCCTCATCTATAGAGTGGATTTCCAAAATATAATTTGAGATGACATCATCCACGTAACAATTCATCTTGTGGGAAATCTGCGTGGTTTAGGCAGCTCTTATGTGACAAAGGTTTTTGTTCAGGCTAATTCCGAAATACTAATAGTCACATTCTGCATTGTTCTCTAGTATGAAGTCTTCAATGGGTCACTTGTTGAGTCGTATCTAGTGAATGTCGCCTTCTACTGAAATGGTGTAATTCGATCTTTTTTTCAACAGATGCCCAAGAGCTGGAATGACAACTCGTAGGAAATCTGCTTATTTTAGACAGTAACTTCCGTGAATAAGGGCCATGTTTACACTGACAGCAAAATAAAGTTATCTCTTTGTGTCTTATTGTCTAGTGTCAAGTCTCATATGGGGCACTTGTTGAGTTATATCTAGAGAATGACTCCTTGTGTGCAAATGGTGGTAATTCAATATCTTTTTTCGTAGATATCACACGAGATGGAATGCCGCTTCGTGGGACACTTGCTTCATTTAGACTGCACTTGTGTGACAGACGTTTTTGTTCCATAGATAGCGAAATAATAATAACCTCTTTGTGTATCGCTGTCTAGTATGAAGTATTCTATTGGCCACTTGTTAAGCCATATCTAGTGAATGACTCCTTGTGCTAAAATGGTGGTAATTCGATATTTTTTTCGTAGATATCCCACGAGATGAAACGCCGCTTCGTGGGACATTTGCTTCATTTAGACTGCACTTGTGTGAAGGACTTGTTTGTTTACTTACTTAGCGAAATTATAATAATCTTTTTGTTTATTGTTGTTTAGTTCGAAGTATTCTATGGGCCACTTGTTGTGTCGTATCTAGTGATTGACGCGCGGTGCCAAACTGGTGGTAATTCGGTTTCTTCTTTTTACAGATATTCCACCAGATCGAATGCCGCCTCTTGAAAAATTAGTTTAATTTATATTGCACGTGTCGGACAGACGTTTTTTGTTCACTCAGATAGCAAAGTAATTCTAATCTATTTGTTTATTGTTGCCTAGTATGAAGTATTCCAAGGGCCACTTCTTGAGTCATATCTAGTGAATGACGCTTTGTGTTAAAATAGTGGTAATTCGATCTATTTTCTAGTAGATATCCCATGAGATGGAATGCCGCTTCTTAGAGCATTTGCTTAATTTAGACTTCAATTGTGCGATAGACGTTTTTGTTCACGCTGATAGCGAAATAATATTAATCTCTATGTGTATTGTTGTCTGGCATGAAGTATCCTATGAGCCACTTGTTGAGCCATATCTAGTGAATGACGCCATGTGCTATAATGGCGGTAATTCGATCTCTTATTTCGTAGTTATCCCACGAGATGGAACGTCGCTTCGTGGGACATTTTCTTAATTTAGACAGCACTTGTGTGGCAGGCGTGTTTGTTCACTCAGATAGCGAAATAATAATAATCTCTTTGTGTATTGTTGTCTAGTATGAAGTATTCCATGGGCCACTTGCTGAGTCTTATCTAGTGAATGACTCCTTGTGCTAAAATGGTGGTAATACGTTCTTTTTTTCGAAAATATCCCACGAGATGGAATGCCGCTTCGTGGGACATTTGCTTAATTTAGACTTCACTTGTGTGGCTGGCGTTTATGTTCACTCAGATAGCAAAATAATAATAATCTATTTGTTTATTGTTGCCTAGTATGAAGTACTCCATGGGCCACTTCTTGAGTCATATCTAGTGAATGACGTCTTGTGTTAAAATAGTGGTAATACGTTCTTTTTTTCGAAAATATTCCTCGAGATGGAATGCCGCTTCGTGGGGCATTTGCTTCATTTAGACTGCACTTGTGTGACGGACTTGTTTGTTTACTTACTTAGCGAAATAATAATAATCTTTTTGTTTATTGTTGTCTAGTACGAAGTATTCTATGGGCAACTTGTTGAGTCGTATATAGTGATTGATGCGTTGTGCCAAAATGGTGGTAATTCGATTTCTTTTTTTATAGATATTCCACCAAATGGAATGCCGCCTCTTGAAAAATTTGTTTAATTTATATTGCACTTGTGTGACAGACGTTTTTCTTCACTCAGATAGCCAAATAATAATAACCTGTTTGATTATTGTTGTCTAGTATGAAGTATTCTATGGGCAACTTGTTGAGTCGTATATAGTGATTGTCGCGTTGTGCCAAAATGGTGGTAAGTCGATTTCTTTTTTTATTGATATTCCACCAAATGGAATGCCGCCTCTTGAAAAATTTGTTTAATTTATATTGCACTTGTGTGACAGACCTTTTTTTTCACTCAGATAGCCAAATAATAATAATCTATTTGTGAATTGTTATCTAGTATGAAATATCTATCGGCCACTTGTTGGACCAAATCTAGTGAATGACTCCTTGTGTTAAAATGGTGGAAATTCGATCTCTTTTTTCGTTGATATATCCTACGAGATGGAATGCCGCTTCGTGGGACATTTCTTTAAATTTAGACTTCACTTGTGTGGCAGGCGTTTTTGTTCCCGCTGATAGCGAAATGAGAATAATCTCTTTGTGTATTGTCGTCTAGTATGAAGTATCCTATGAGCCATTTTTAGTGAATGACTCCTTGTGCTAAAATGGTGGTAATTCGATATCTTTTTTCGTTGATATCCCACGAGATGGAATGTCGTTTCGTGGAACAATTGCTTAATTTAGATTGCACTTGCGTGAAAGACGTTTTTTTTTACACTGACAGCGAAGCAAAAGTGTCTATTGGCTGAAATATTTCTCTTGGGAATGGCGTGGTATAATGTTTTAATTAATATCTCTGGTACGACACTTCTTGGGTTCTTCTTGTGAATGGTGCATTGTGCTTCGATGGTGGTTATTCCGGAATAGAGGGAGCTATCCTTAATCAACCACTTATTAAACATCTCATTAATTTTATTGCCTTCTGAAATTATGATCACTACTAGCATATTTCCCTTAAGAGAGATCCCATGACGCAGCTCGAAAGACTGCTTTGAATGTTAACAGATTCTACATATTATATTTGTCTAAAACCGCCCTTGTGGGCCTGATTTTTTTTTATCCTTAGAAGATTCCATATTTGAGTGTCAAGTATGTAAAAAGAAAGATGAAGTTTGTTAAGGCTGAAATCGAACCGGGTCATTTGGAAAGGGGAGGTTACAAAGGTGAAAAATGAAAATTCAAAATATCTACCTTATTTTTAGCCACATAGGAAAATGTTATATGAACAATTACACTAAAACTTTATGTATCAGGAGGCACTTTCATTATTTAGCTTCCTGCCTTTAGTATACTCCTACTTCTACTTATTTCATAATAGCAGTTAGCAATTATATTGTACCTTCTTTAATGCATAAAGAGGATGTATTGTTTTGGCTAGTTAAGGAGGATGGGAGGTTTAGAGAAAGGACAAAATAAAAAAAAATGGAAATATTTTGGTTATTATGACACGGTTCTGCTCATTTGTTGATCTGTACCTTTTGAATGATGCGTTGTAACAAAATATTGGTTATTTTTTCTTATAATTATAATATTTTTCACATTATTTATTTTCAAGTATGGAGTTATATATTTCACATCCAGCTACTTTTAATTCATTTCTTTTGCTTTGATTTTTTTTTTTTTTATTGTTCTTCCTCTAAGAATGACTTATTGAAACAATGAGTGAACCCCAGCTCTAAAATGGTAATTATTAGATCTCTCTTTTAATTTTAATTTTATTTTCACAATACTGATAATCTGGTATGTACTTATCTCCTGTCAGCCATTTATGATTCAATTCTTCGAGTTCCTTTTTTATTGGGGGAGGAGGAGAGGACAGTAACTATTATTGTCTGCTATGGACCACTTGTAGAGCCAACTGTTTACTCCTTCTAAAATGGTGCTTGTTCGCTCTCTCTTTTTTTTTTTGTTAGCAGATTTCCCATAAGGAAATCCGTCCTCCGATTTCATGATGAGCAGGTCCAGAAAAGGGAGGTAACCATCCACTTCTTCTTCCTAAATAAACCTAATTGCTGGGTGTATGTAGTTGTGAGGTGATGGAAGAACTGAACCAGGGCAGGCCTTCCGTGGCACCAGACGCACTGGAGCCTGAGTTTGTTTTAAAGGCCATGTGTTGATGGCCTTGTTCTAGAAAGATTCTTTCTAGATATTTGCCACCACGAAGGATGCTCGCATGCCATAGCTTTTCAAAGAGGTAATTTTACTCCAAAATCCTATTTCTGAACGAAAAAAAAAAAACCCAGTTTTGTGTTACGGATTAGCTACTCTACTTGCATTGAAAGTTCCATGATTTTTTGAGTTTTCGGATTCTCTAACCTCCCTTGTAAAATAGTTACCCCTTTGTTGTCATTTGTGTCTTGTGATTGTCGATATGGTCGGAAAGTGTGATTGACTGGTTGTAGGTTTTTTATTATTTATTGAGATTCTTCATTTAATATTCACAAGTTAAGCCGAAATTGTGATTATTCCATATCTTGAGTATTCACTTTACACTCAGCACAACTATATATTTGAATATTTTCCGTTGTTATATTTAAGAACTGATTAGTTTCACTATTCAACGTACTACAAAAAAGAAACCTTTTGATTGCATCATAATTTCAATCAAAATAGCTGATTTCCCACTATCAACTACAGGATGAGGGTGTGGCTGTGTGTGCGCGAGCATATACAAATGCAAGTGTATAAATTTCAACACCTAGCTGAGCAGGCCCTCCCCTTTAGGAATCCTCAATAGGAGGGCATCATAAATATTGTTAATGTTGGTGTTCGTATTTGAAGAATTTAATCTATTTAGAAATTTTAAGTCGTTGAAGCACCGATTTTTTTCTCATAAATTGTTTAGTATCTCATTATAGTCACCAATTTGAATTAGGGTTTTAGGATGCACAGTAGAGGGGCTGGTTATTTTAGGTTATTTTGACAGTCTCTTGTGAACGATTTTTATAAATAACGTAATTTTCGCATTGACGAATATCTCTTGTACTCTTTTAAGTCTTAATTAATGGCTCTCATTTAGTGAGAAATATACAAAAGAATATGCAGATGGCGTTATTAGTGTTGGAAAGCTACACAAATAACATTTGCATAGTGAAATCTACCTATTTTATTTTTATCCTCCTGCGTAAAGCACTTTTACTATTATCAGATTTCCCTTAAGGGAAATCAGCTATTGAGGTCGTACTCATGACGCGATTTTCGAAACTTTTCTTCAAATGTCCATCGATCCTACCTAGGAGATGACGAAAATGAGGTCCGTTCAGAATCATATATATATATATATATATATATATATATATATATATATATATATATATATATGTCTGTTCACGCTCTAGCGGCGCAATTTTTGTTTGATCTGTACCACACCAAAATCGATATTTAAACGATTTATGCAAAAAGACAGATCAAGTTCGTTAATGGCTGAAATCGGGCCAGTGGGAGGGGGGAATTTTGAAACTTCGAAATATCTCCGTTACCTTACGTCGGATCACAAAAGTGTATAGAACCAATCATATTGTAAATTAGATTTACTATAAGTATTGTTCTATTCATTTATTCTATAGTTTCAGTATTAACCGAGATATTGGCATTTTTATTAAATTTGGGCCAATAAAGTAGGGCGAAGTTTCCCGCCAAAAGTTAGTTCGGCCCTTTGCCATAACTGTTCGGCTCTCGTATGGAGATTTCTCTATTGTATAACTTCACGTGGGAAATCTGCTTAGTTTACGCAGCCCCTGCGTGACGGTCGTTTTAAGGTTTAGCTCATCCTTTAAGCGAAAGTTCTACAACCGACAAGTAAATCGTAATAAGACATGTAGACATTTTTATCAAAATTAAAGCAACCCCATTACACAAGATTTAAGCGAAATTTATACAACTTTAATCCAATTATAACTTCCCATAATTGAAAAAAATAATATAAATAACTCTAAAATATTGGAAAGATTCAGGTATATTCTGGAATTAGAAAAATTTCGTTCCAATACATTCTTCTGTCCATTTTAGTAGAAAATTTAACAGAATATACCGTAAAAAGCTTATGGACTTCTTGCTTTGACATATTTACAAGAACTGAATAAATCTCCTCGCCTCTTTAAATAGCTTGAGGAAAATGGCTATGTTTTGTGGGCAGACACCCCCTGCAGGTTATCAAACATGTATTTCTAATTCTAGAAGAAATAAACACAATAAAACAATCAATGCAAATACATCAAAAATCAAGTAGATTTATAGAAAAGTAGGAATAAAGCTCACTAAAATAAGAACAGCTAGAAAAACATTTATTATGTTTCTTAATATCTTCGATTATGATTAATTAACATTCTTAAGATTTTTTTTTAAAATTAAACAACAGATTTTACATTTTATTGTTATGAAATTTTAAACGTTTATTGAATTTTTTTATAAATTTGTCAGAAATAAATTATTCAAATTAAGCTCGTATAATGTCCAGCTGGATAATGCTCTAGGCTGTTGTATTAGGCCTGACTCAAAATGTTTGATTAATCTAAACGGAAATCAAGTATTGACGTGATAAACATGTCGTGATTTTCAAATTCCAATGGTCCAGTCAAGTCTCGTTTGCACGCTTACACACACCTCAAAACACACACACACAAACACACACACACACACACACACATATATATATATATATATATATATATATATATATCAGAAGCTTACTCCAAGGAGTCCATAGTGACAAAATACATTGCCTAAATAAATATATTTTCTAACCTTTCAAACTACTACTCAACAACAGCCCAAAAATACCTCATTTTCGTCATCTCCTGGGTAGGATCGATGGACATTTGAAGAAATGTTTCGAAAATCGTGACATGAGTACTACCTAAATAGCTGATTTCTCTTAAGGGAAATTTGCTAAAAAACAATAGCCAATAATATCCTTTAGCTGAGAGAGGAAACGATAATATTAAAATTGTGTATTTTGTTTTACTATTTACTTTAATTTTATTTCTTGATTGTTAATATTTATTGATTTCTTTTGGCAAGTTTCATTTTCAAGTTCCTATTTACATCTTATAATATGTATACATATTATTATATAAAAGTTGTTACAAATTTTGACAAAATGCACATATAATGAAAATATCCAAGGGATGTGCAGAAAATAAAATTTTAATAAATAAAAAATTTGAAGCTTCGATACCTAATATTGTTTTCATTTAACTTTTACTACTTAAGATATCATATGTGTCAAGTGTTCATATGCGATTTTACGTTCTAAAATTCGTGTTAACTGAAATTTGGAAATATCTCGGTTACTTCGGAGTTCGATCAAACAATTTTATATAACTTATATTGTTGGAATATCAATTTTCTATAATTGCTGATAAATTCATTTTTTTCTTAACTTAAATATTAAGCGAGTTATATTAATTTTTATGTTTTCAACCCTCCCCCCTGCCCTTATAAGATTTTTACTATTACCCGATTTCCCTTAAGGGTAATCGGCTATTGAGGTTGTACTCATGACGCGATTTTGGATGATTTTTTTTTTCAAATGTGCATCGATCCTACCTAGGAGAAGACGCAAATGGGGTCCGTTCAAAACTGTATTATTTAATCGTTATGAAACTCGATATTTAGTCGTTTTATTTAAAAAGAAAGATCAAGTTCGTTAACAGCTGAAATCGGACTAGGGGGAGGGGGCGTTTAGAGGGGAGGATTTTCAAAAATTAGAAATATCTCTGTCGGATATATAATAAACGAATAAAAACTATACATCGGATCGAAAAATTGTATAGAACCAATCATATTGAAAATTAAATGTGCTATAATTATTTTCATATGCATTTATTCTCTTGACTAACAACCGAGATATTTGCATTTTTACTTTTCAGCCTTCAGCAAACCCCCACTTCTACTCATGTTACATACACAATACTCTATTATACAATAAATTACATTATTCTAAGCTAAAATATCAAATATTGTATTCAAAAGACCTTTATAATACGAGATACATGCAAATATGTCATGGTGACCCCCCCCCCCCCCGTCTTAAGGTCTTGGATTACTAAAATTTGATTAATTGGGATAACAATTAATCTGACTCATTATTAATTACAGTACTATATATAGTAAATAGTTTTTTATAAAATTAATATGTTATATTCTGATGTATTTCGTTCCGGTGTGAGGCTTACAAATCTGTTTGTTTACATTCCAAATGCTTCCTGTCGGCAGGTTATTGAAATTGACTGAAACATTTCTTTTTCCCGTTTGTATATATTAGCAGAATATAGTTTTATTTATTACTATACTCACGAGGGAAATCTGCTTAGTTTACGCAGGCCCTGCGTGACGGACTTTAAGTAACTGAGAACATTTAAAATTCTGTTTACATAAATATTTTATTATAAAGTGGGGAATAGATTGTGAGGTGAGAAGACCAGTATTTCATGCCTGAACGTGGGAAATATGTTTACCCCCCCCCCCCTCCCCTGTAATCTTACTCATTTAATATTGACAATAAGTTGTTATATCATGAACCATTAAATTCGGAGATTAAATACAAAATATTGTTTTCATTGAACTTTTACTGCGTGAGATATGTGCAAATGTTTTCTGTGTGACTTGTCATTTAAGATTTTACGTTCCAATCTACATGATTTTTATTTGACACCACACTCTATATTTAATCTTTTCAAGAAAAGCAAAGGTTATACATATAAGGAAGGTTTAGAGGGAGAATAGTTGAAAGTTCAAACTTTCGGTTACTTTGAGTCGGTTCGAAAAGTTCTACAAATAATGTTGAAGGAATTCATTTTGATGTTTTTTTAATTTCAGCTTTCTGTATTTCTCCACTTCTACTTTTCCATTTTTCACATTCGGTCGCTCAGTCACTAAAAACCCTCACCCGATCTAGCATTTTTAAGTCCTGTTTTAATAGCCTTCTTAATTACTGTCAAGTAGAGAATAGATATAGATGAGATCACCAGAGTATTATAATTCAATACGCAGGAAATCAGCTTAGTTTACGCAGCACCTGCGTGACGGGCTTTTGACCTTTCTGTATTCGTCTAAATTTATTATTAGATTTGTGAAATATCCTTGTATTTCTAGCAAATTCAATTATAATACGGCCTGAGAAAGAACAGTATTAATTTTATTAGTGCAATTGTTTGAAATTGTAATTGTCTGTTACAAGGATTTAATTGTCCCGTTGTCTAGTTTTACCTGATTTCCAATGTCATGTTCCAATTCTTAATTATTTTATTCTAATTTTTGTTGCAGTTAGTTTTAATGTTCCTTGTCATATGATTTCCCATTTACCAACTGATCGCATTCCTTAACCCGCTATTAATTATATTATTAATGAAAATTGATGCGTGTGTCTCTGTAAATATTTCCATTCTTTACAATACCTACCTCGTACGTCAACAGTTCTGGTATTCAACAAATATATAATATATTGTGTACAATAAATTCTATTAACAAATTTAATATCCTACAATAAGTTCTAATTTCTGAATATTTATGAACAATGATAGTTAGTTCGTAAATTAAGCTGAAGGTAGTTTGATATGTGGGAGACAGTTTTCATCAATTTAATTAATATATATATATATATATATATATACACATATATGTAGATATATATACATATATACCTATATGTACTTATCTGCTACCGTTCTAGCGGTCGAAATCTTTCGATACTATATATACTGCTAAAAAAAAAAAAAAAATAAAATAGGGATATTGGTTATTTTTTCTTATCCTATTAATTTTAATTAAATCGATCTTAATTAAATTTCTTTTTTATGGGGGAAAAGGACAATAATTTCTAATAAATATTAATGATATTTATAATAAAATAAAAAAAAGTATGCTAGGCCCCATAAATACCACAAAACAGCCAATATCCCTATTCATTTTTGAGCAGTTTTCATCCCGGGGTTTAGAGGGGGGGGGATTGAAAATCCAAAAGATCTCCTATATTTTACTAGTCATTTTGAAAACTTAAAAATTATATGAGCTGTCTTATTGGAAATTTGGTTTTTTATAAATATTATTCTAGACCCTTCGCTATCATTATTTGTACATATTACAGTTTGCATAAATTCAGCTCTTAGTGTGAGACTTAAAGTGGAAGTGTTAAATGATATATCGAATACTATTCCAAATAATGAACATGCATATCATGAGAATATTATGGACATGAATTACCTCCTCCACGATTAAATCCACGATTTACCAATTGGTGATTTGCACTAAATCAGAGAATGGCACAAATGTGATTGGAATTTATTTATTTATTTGGCACCAAAACATACACCAAAAATATACTTCATTACAGCCCTCCATTTGAAAATTCTAAATTGACATTGGGACTCAAACTTTCGATGCATTAATCAATCCTCCGAATTCTTCCCTTTCCAAAATTTCAAAAAAAACAACAAAAAACAATATTTTTTACATTGTTTCGCTCTTTTTCAGTTGAAAACTGTTTTTAATGAGAAGCCCATTTAATATCCGGAGTATAATAGAAGCATTCATGCATTGAAAGAAAATCATTGTTTGACCTATCAGTGGACTATACAGTCAATTTGAGATGTCACATTTGTTTAGAAGCATTGTGTTCTTTTATACGTATCTTTGAAATATTATATGGTGATAGTACCTTATTATTTTTCTTTGAATCTATTGAGCATTGGTGCATATTTTATGTCGTCCCAAGGAGTTCTTATCTACTAAACTCCTCATTAATTTCGTACTTAATGTCGGTCGTTAGTTGCAAGATAAAAGTGTTTCATAAAGATTACAGAACACAATAGTCTATAATGAAATGAATGAGACGAATATTTTGGTCTTCTTTATACTGATATATTAATAGCATTTTTATAGTTGTAAAAACGTCAGAATTTAACGACATGTCTTCACCTCAAGTAGTTCTTTAATAATTTCAGTCTTTCCGATTTATCTGTCAATTTCCTTATATTTAAAATGTAGTATTATTTATGCTAACTAATAGCAATAATCAATCGTAATTCATTTATATTATGATTATAGTTAAGGCAATTGCAGTTATAAACAACTAATATTTTTTTTTTTAAATTTCTTTATTGATAGCGCCTTGCTTTCATAGCGAAGAACACATTACTTGCCGTCTATGAAACCGCCACTTAAATGGGATCTAGCTGAGACCCTCTCCTTCTGATCAAAATCGACTAAAGGGAGGGCCAAAATAATAAATTTCAAACTTCTCGGTCCATATGATTATCGTAAACATATCTACAAATGATATCCTATGACATTATTGGACTTGATACATTAGAACGGAGATATCTCTGTCTCCTTATGCCTGTCTGTCTGTCTCTGTTTGTCCTGGATATAATTTCAAAATATTAAATTCCAACTATTGTTCACAAAATGCTATTTATCCCGCTTGGGCTGGATTAACTAAGCAGATTTCCTACGTGTGCCACGTATTTGCATTTATCTAAAAACGTTAAAATTCAATGAGAGCCATATTTGGTATTTAGGCTTCAAATAAAGTGCTTCATAATATAACAGCTTTTTGTTAATATGACGTGAGTAGGAATGGGGGTTTACTGATGTCGGAATAGTAAAAACATTCCGCCACGCAGGGGCTGCGTTAACTAAGCAGACTTCCCACTTGCGTCCCGTATTTGCATTTTTCTCACGACGTGAACGCTCAATTAGAACAATATTTGTTATTTGGGCCTTGAATAAAGTGCTTCATAATATAGCAGCTTATTGTTGATATGACATGAGAAGGACTGACGGCTTACTGAAGGCCGAAAACTAAAAAATGCTAATATCTCGGTTAATATTAAAGATAATGAAAACATGAACATAACAACATTTATAGATCATTAAATTTGCACTAATATTGGTCCTATATTTTAATCCAATGCATAATTATGGGGATATTAAGAATTTTGGAAATTCCACCCCTCTTTGACCTTTAATTTTACATAAAACATTTATATTTTAAGTTTTGAAATAAGATTGGTTCTATACAAATTTTCGATCCGACGCACACAGTAACGGAGATATTTAAAATTCCTCCCCACAAACCCCCCCTCCCCCTCCCACTGGTCCGATTTCAGCCACTAACGAACTTGATCTTTCTTTTTACATAAAACGATTAAATAAATTAAATTAAACGACCGCTAGAGCATTAACAGACAAATATATATATATATATATATATATATATATATATATATATATATATATATATATATATATAGTTTTGGACGGACCTTATTTTTGTCATCTCCTGGGTAGGATCGATGGGCATTTGAAGAAATATTTCGAAAATCGCGTCATGAGTATGACCTCAATAACTGATTTCCCTAAAGGGAAATCTGCTAAAAAATATGAATACCAACTTTTATAGTACATTCAATTTGGAATATTAGCCTTTATACAATTTTTTGATCCGACGTATAATAACATAGATATTCCGAAATTTCCACCTCTTAAACCCTCCTTCCCCCTCTCATATTGACTGAGATATTAGGATTTTATGGTTTTCGGCTTTCACTCCTCCTGATATTAATAAGAAGCTTTTACATCATGAATCACTTCATTACAAAGTTAAATACCAAAAAGTCCGTCACGCAGGGGCTGCGTAAACTAAGCAGATTTCCCACGTGAAGTAATACAATAGAGAAATCTCCATACAAGAGCCCAACACTTACGGCAAAGGGCCAAACTAGGTTTTGGCGGGAAACTCAAAAATCCGTTATCGGCCCAAATTTAATAAAAATGCAAATATCTCGGTTAATATTCAAGATAGGGAATAAATGTATAGAACAATATTTATAGTAACTTTAATTTGTAATAAGATTGATTCTATACAATTTTTCGATCCGACGCATAATAACGGAGATATTTCGAATTTTCCGAAAATCCCCCCTCTAAACCCCCCCTCCCACTGGACCGATTTCAGCCATTAACGAACTTGATCTTCCTTTTTACATAAAACGATTAAATTCCGAGTTTGGTAACGATCAAACAAAAATTGCGACCGCTAGAGCGTTAACAGACAAATATATATATATATATATATATATATATATATATATATATAGATATATATATAAAATTTTGAACGGACCTCATTTTCGTCATCTCCTGGGTAGGATCGATGGACATTTGAAGAAATTTTTCGAAACTCGCGTCATGAGTACGACCTCAATAGCTGATTTCCCCTAAGGGAAATCTGCTAATATTGTTTTCATTGAACATTTAATTTGTGAGATATATACAAACGCACCCCTATTGTTGATCCACCCCTATTGTTCTTGGATTACTAAAATTTGAGTGATTGAGTTAAAATTAATTCTAATTCATTATATATTACGACAATAGCTATAGTAAATATTTTCAATAAAATTAATATGTTATATTTCATTAATTGATTTACTTTCTGGTCTGCCCTATTTTTATCAATCAATGTTTGTTTACAATTCAGACGCTTTCCATTGTTGTGGCTATTTATATATAAATTGACTGAAGGATTTCTCGTTACCGTTTGTGTTTATTCATCTAATATTCACGGTTGTGTTACCAGTACGTAGAGATTTATCTATTGTAAACACTCATTTTGGAAATATTTAAGTTTACAGCCTTCAGTAAACACGCACTTTGACTCATGTAATATTAGCCAAAATCTGATATATCAAGAACCAATTTATTGGTAGCTTAAATCCAAAATATTATTGTTGAATGTTTACTGTGTGTGATACATACATGCAAATAAGTAGTGTGATGACGTCATCAATTAAGATTTTGCGAACGTGAGTCGAAAATATTTATTTTTCTGTAATCGTTGAATAATGGTAACATTACTAAACTGAAATGAGTGAAGAAAGTGAAACATTTTGCAATAGAGTGAAGAAAGTAATCACTTTCTTCACAAGTGAAGAAAGTGAATTGCCTTCTTAATTAGTAATAAGTATAAATTAAAAAATAATTTGAAGTTGGAAATTAAATGCTTTTAAATGTTTCTTAACATTGTAAGAATTTATTTTTACAAAATAAATTGAAATGTGAATGAATTATTGGTGGAAATAATCAATATATTTTAAAATTTAAATATAATAATAATTACCTTCCTTGTTTATAACCTGCAATTGTTTATAACTGCACTAGTTCACAATCATCACTAGTTGTTTTATAACTATGCTTATAACCTTTCACAACCATGCTTATAACCTACCAACAACATACCATAATCTTCACAACATCCTAATTTTGTTCATATTCTGGTTAGATCTGATCATGGATTACACGATTACAGAAAAAATTTAATATTTCACTCGTGACGAAAGTAGAATTTACAACTCTCGTGAAATTACCACACTCGCTTCGCTCGTGTGGGTAAACGTTTCACTCGAGTTGTAAAATGATCTACTTTCGTCACTTGTATAATAAATAACTATTCTTCTATACTATACTCGATTTTTTACTGTTTCATTCCACACTAAAGATCATATTCGCAACGAGCTGAAGTCGTGGGTGGAATATCGGAGATTTAGAAGTGGATTTTGAAAATTCAAAATTTCTACCTTATTATGAGTTCAAAAAATATTAAAGAACAAATCTTTTTAAGCCATCGATTCTCTGATTCTCTATAATTGCTGCTTTTAACATTTTTTCGTGACTGAAGTATTAGGCGAATTATTTTTACTTTCTTGTTTTCAGCCCCCCCCCCCACTCCCAGAACCCTTTTATCATCGTTTGTTTAGATAGTAATAGAAAATATGTCATGAGATGAGATCACCATTACCAGTGTATTATACAAGCATTTGAAAAATCAGCTTAGTTTACGCAGACCCCTGCGAGACGGACTTTTTTTTTTTATTTTAATAATAACTTTTCCTCTTTTGTAACTTCCTCTTTACTGTTTCAGCATTGCAAATCGGGGTGGATCGAGTTCAAGAGGAAGGTAAGTTGATATACTATGTTATATACAGATATTCCTAGCTTAGAATGGGCACAATTCTTACAGGAAATAAAATAAATGTCTTTCCATCAAAAAGCATAAGAAGCTTCTAAAATATATCAGTTTTAATAAATTCCCCGATAATTCAGGGCATAAATCTTGTGTGTATGTTTATTTTCTTTCTTTCATGTTTTAGATAAGCCTAACACTGGCTTCTTGATAAGAAACAGCATTAATCACCGGTTGTCTAATAAACACCAACTTTGTCTCTTTATTTTCACACCAAGTTTTGAAGAATGATATCCTGTTCCTAATGGCCACATGAAAAAATGATTTGTAAACTAAAATGTCAAAAAAAAAAAAATAAATAAAATTAGGAGGGAATAAGTTCATCTAAGCATATTTCCCATGTGACATTTTACAATAACAATTCATGATTATGTTCAATTGAGCTATGGAGACTATGGGATAAATTGAAAGAAAAAAAAATAACATGAAAAAAAACTAGCACAATGTCAAAATGGTGCTGATCTATGATTCTTTTCTATTAATGTAAACAACACTCGTTATTATATTTGAATACATCCATCTTCTTCCGAAAATCCAGACAATTAGGAACATTTTTTTATATTAAATAATTACAAATAACTCAGAAAATATTCGTAATATAAATGTATGGTACAACAGTAAGAAACAATCTTGACTGTAGGCCATGGAGATTTTTTCCAAATATTATACAATAAATATAACAGAGAACAATATATTACAGAATAAGCCAATTAACATACACATATAAAAAGTCCGTCACGCAGGGACTGCGTAAGCTAAGCAGATTTCCCACGTGAGGTTTTACAATCATAGCGGAATTTCACGAGAGCCGAATAGTTACGGAAATGGCCGCACTAGCTCTTGACGAAAACTCACGACTAGACCCGAAGTTAGCCGATCTCGACCGGTACAATTAATACAAATAAGGACTTCCACGCAGTGGGTTGGAAATCTATGCGCAGTGGAGAAGCCGGTTAATGCAGGCGAAAAATCCTCAAGATCTGTGCAATTAAATAAAAGTCCGTCACACAGGGGCTGCGTAAACTAAGCAGATTTCCCACGTGAAGTTTTACAAGAGAGAAATCTGCCTACTAATAACAGTAGTAGTGACGAAACTCTAAACCAATTCACGGGGGACGAACAGTTAGGCAAATGGCCGAACTAGCTTTCGGCGGAAAGCCCCGAATGTAGGTGACTTCTGCCGACTACACACACAATACAAATGCAAATATCTCGGTTAATATTCAAGATAGAGAATAAATGTATAAAACAATATTTATAGTAAATTTTAAATGCAATACGATTGATTCTATACACTTTTTCGATCCGGCGCATAATAACGGAGATATTTCGAATGTTCAAAAATCCCCCCTCTAAACCCCCTCCTACTGCTCCGATTTCAGCCATTAACGAACTTGATCTTTCGTTTTACATAAAACGATTAAATAACGAGTTTAGTAACAATCAAACAAAAATTGCGACCGCTAGAGCGTTAACAGACAAATATATATATATATATATATATAATTTAGAACGGACCTCATTTTCGTGATTCCCTTAAGGGAAATCTGCTAGAAATAATTGCAATTAAAAACATATATAGGTTTTTTTGGTATCTCGTTTTAGTCATCTAGAATTGGGCTTGATGAGAAGATTTGTTGGAATTAGCCTCTTAAGTACTGGGATAACGTCATTGTCTAAGCGGATGGCGAGGCAGAGGTTGAGTTTTTCTGCCAATGATAAATTATACAAATATACAATATATAAATTATACAAATGAATTATCTACATCATGATAAATAGTTAATAGTTATTAACTGACAGTGAATTGTGCCCTTTTATTTGATCACATTGTTATTATAACTGCAACATCACAAATGTTAGTCAAAATTAAAATTTAAGGTTCGAAATTGAATTTATCTTTAATAATTATAATTTTGGTTTTCAGGCGCCCTGCGGCTCCTACTGGAAGCAACAATGGCCATCCATGGTGAGTGAAATGCATTTTCAATTGATTGAAATAGATTTTATAATCAGCTGCTTAAGTTATCCTGGCCTGGAAGCAGTCGACCGTTACTCGAGTTCTCTCGTAAATCTAGTCTTAGTCATAAATGGGTTTCCCAAACCACAAATATCCAGTTCCTTCAAATTCATTTCACTTTTGTAGATGTGAAAAAAAGATAAAACACCGAAACATAGAATCGATTATAATTGACTCATTTTTTAGTGGATCCATTTTTTTTTTTTTTCAATATGCCAAAATAATAATTCTTTTCGATATTATACCTCGTTCTTGAAGATATTTGACATTTTTTTTTAGGGAACTCAAATTTTTTTGTTCTGTTTTTGCAATTCTTTAATCTAGAATGAATAGGGGTGTACATTTCTCCGGGAATTACCCGTTTTAGAAATCAATTTTTTGTAATATGCTTCCATGAGATATTTTTGCTGTTATCAGCCACTCTATTTTTCTTCAATATATGTTTTTGTTAAACAAAACGAGGAATTGTTTTGCAGAAATAGTATTACTCATAATCATAAACAACATACAGTTTTCATATTTTTGGAACCGACTTTTCAGTTCTAAAAAAACAAAACAAATTATGAACGATTTTTATGTAGAGGTTTCTTTTTCGTATTTTAGCAAATCGCATATTTTCTTCTATCTCTTAAGGTTTGATGTATAAAATAGGATTTTTTTTTAGTTTAGTTTTAGACCAAATGAAGTTTTAACATTAGCACGATGACAATCAAAATTATTAATATGAGGCGTATTTAAATACTATCCTATTCAGGGAAAAATATGGAATTATTCTGGGCCTTGGTAAAAGTATCATTTACCAAATACTGCTGACTCAACAGCATCTTAAAAGAAATTTGTTGTAGCTAATGATTGCAATTCCTTCCCGAAATCAATACCAAAATATGGGGAAAATGTCATACTAATTTTTTGACGTTGAAATAACCATCTCTTTGGAGTGTTAAATTAAGCTCAAGATAGAAATATAGAATAGTATTTGGTGCCAAACGTGTGGAGTGTGCAAGGTGAAGTGGGATTGTATACACCACCTGTAGATGGTTAGTGACCCACTTTTTCATTGTGGGAGGATGCACAGCAGCTGCTAAATCTGGAACCACCCACCGGCGGAGTAAAACACCCGGAAATCGATTTACTACGGTTCTCATAAACAAAGCGCGAGATACTAAAGCCAACAAAAAAAAATATTTAAAGCAATTTACGTGATTTAATATACCGCAACTAATACTTCAAACATTTGTCTTTACGAATGAAATTGAATGATACTCCGAGCAACATCGTCTGGTAGCTCATCAAAATAAATAATTCTTATTTAACGGATGATACGTCTTCATTACCATTCGTTTATTTTTACCACCAAGATAAATCAAATTAATCTATTTTAACAGAATATTATGATAAAATATAACAGATTATGCGTGGATATTATTGAACGAAAATATGGATGATACTGGACTAACCAACAACAAAAAAAATTGTCTTTGTTAGTCATATGCACAAGCCCTGGACCAAACCAATAATAGTTTAAAATGTAAAAATTAAATTCATTAGGGAATCAATTTAAAATACTAAAAATTAAAAAAAAAATAAGCAGGTATACTACAACGATATAATAAAAATATGATAAATTATAACGAATAAAAATTTTAAAAATTTCTATGTTTAAACTAAAAGGAAAGCAAAAATGTAAACCTTGAATTAAAAATATATAACTTGTTCAGATTTTTGAATAAAAGTGTATATATAGTATAAATGTTTGGGAATAGTATTTATGTATGAATTCCCCCCTTCGTGTGGTATCTGTAAATATTTGCGGTGCCTGCAGTCAGTCAGTATATATTTAACTGTCAGAGGTTATTTCAAAATCGGTTTGACATGTTTGTCCATCATGTATGAGTTTGTTAGTAGAGTATTTCCTATTCGTAACCTTGTAAGTATGGTTTCATCTCTTCTTTTTAAGGTCGTAGGGCCACGGCTTGTTGTTTAATTTTTCTAAGCTTACTAGTCAAGTTCAGCCAGTGACCTTGCCATATGTGAAGTATTTCAGTATTAGAAGTCTGTTTTTCCTGCATTTTAAGATAGAGGTCTAGAAGAATAATTAATTTTGAATTATCTCAAACGGTGAAATGGAAAATCATTAGACTTGAACAGACCCTAAACAAAACATTAAGGTACATTCATAGGATTTTTTTTTCGTATCTGTTGGTTTGGGGGCTCAGGTTAACCATGTGAGTTTAGGCGTTGGAACCTCACGTGGTAAAGCTAGAGTGGCGAGTTCGATTCCCGCCTGGGCTATAGAAATTTGTGTAGTGAGTTAAAAGGGGGGGGGGCAAACTGTAGATAACTCGTCCCAATTAACCGAACTAGCACAGAGTGGAGGTTAATAAATAACATTTTATTTTAAGATACTTAATTCATATTTTTACTTAAGAAACTGAACCCTTGAACAACCTGCATTTATTAGACTATATTTTTACTGTTGTCATACCTGTCTGTGAAAACGGTCGTCACCGTCAAGTATGGCAACAGTATCATTAATACTTGCGGTTCTAATCCTTTATTTGAATCAATTATTTATTAACGTCCACCTTTTGCAACTAAGGCTAATTGATTGTTACCACCCTTTTTTAGCCAGGGTGGGACTAAGGATTTTATTTAATGATATTTGATATATTTTTACTATCTAACTTGGGATGTGTGGAATTCATATATTAACTAAATTCTCTCACTTTTAACGTAGAGGTTAATACAGTTTTCACCTTCATCAGCTGTAGCTTAAGCCCAAAGAGAGACGCATGCAATACCTAAGGAAAGATGAGAATAACTAGAAATAACTAATAGTAGTTAAACTTTTACATGTCTATAAATATATGTATGTGAGAGTGTGTGTGTATTTGTTTGTATGTGTACTTAAGTTTTAAAATATTAATTTGAAAAAATATGAATTATTTTTAAAATGTTTAATCGAATAACTCTTGATTGCAGGATGAATTCACAGTTTCCACAGCCGTTCCAACCACAGTAAGCCATTAATTATAATAAGTAGAATTTGCATAGCTATAAAATAGAAGTTTATAAAGGACTTATCATATTCATCATTATTCTATTCTCAATTTATCATTTATCATAAATTTATTCACATAATTCCGAGCAAGGAGTATTAACTGTGTTTGTTGTGTTATTGTTAGTATTTCCCATTTCCCACTACTTCTCCCTGATTTTCTGTTCTTAATTCCAAACAGAAAGTGTTAAATGGATCTGTTTTGTTATTATTGTGCCTGTTTTGATGTTTTCAAATCCAATTATTTTTTTCCTTTTAATTCCAAACATAAACTCTACACCACATGTATATATTCTCAGGCTCCTATCGCCTCCTTTATAATTTATCCTCACAATTAAAAAACGTAAGAGTAAAATGGCAAGCTTTGTTGTCTTAGGGTGTATATCTTTATCTTTATGGTTGCATGAAGTTCTACCATTACTTCCAAACAGGAAGCCTTATTTGATGCATTTTGATTTGCATTGCTTTCTAATCAATTGTATTAATAAGATCATTTATTTTGATTTTTTTCTTATACAAATGTTTGGTCTCCTATCTTCTCCAAATTTATTTATTCTATAGTAATCAAAAATTGGAAGCGTTACAAGACGCTTTTTGTTCTCTTATTGTGTATATCTTTAGAGTCTCATCTTCCTTGCATCAATTTCTACCCTTACGCCAAACTGGAAGCCTAATTTGGTACATTTCGATTTGCATTGCTTTCCAAACAATCACACTAATTAGAACATTTATTGAATATTTTCTTATACATATTTTCGGGCTCCTATGTCCACCCCATTTATTTATTCTCTAGTAATTAAAGAAAGGAACCGTTACAAGGCGCTATTTGTTCTCTTATTTTGTACATCTTTAGAGTCTCATCTTCCTTGCATCAATTTCTACCCTTACTGCCAAACTGGAAGCCTAATTTGGTACATTTTGATTTGCATTGCTTTCCAAAAAATCACACTAATTAGAACATTTATAGAACATTTTCGTATACATATTTTCGGGCTCCTATCTCCTCCCCATTTATTTATTCTCTAGTAATTAAAAAAAGAAAGTGTTACAAGACACTTTTTGTTCTCTTATTTTGTACATCTTTAGAGTCTCATCTTCCTTGCATAAATTTCTACCCTTACTGCCAAACTGGAAGCCTAATTTGGTACATTTTGATTTGCATTGCTTTCCAAAAAATCACACTAATTAGAACATTTATAGAACATTTTCGTATACATATTTTCGGGCTCCTATCTCCTCCCCATTTATTTATTCTCTAGTAATTAAAAAAAGAAAGTGTTACAAGACACTTTTTGTTCTCTTATTTTGTACATCTTTAGAGTCTCATCTTCCTTGCATCAATTTCTACCCTTACTGCCAAACTGGAAGCCTAATTTGGTACATTTTGATTTGCATTGCTTTCCCAAAAATCTCACTAATTAGAACATTTATAGAACATATTCGTATACATATTTTCGGGCTCCTATGTCCACCCCATTTATTTATTCTCTAGTAATTAAAGAAAGGAACCGTTACAAGGCGCTATTTGTTCTCTTATTTTGTACATCTTTAGAGTCTCATCTTCCTTGCATCAATTTCTACCCTTACTGCCAAACTGGAAGCCTAATTTGGTACATTTTGATTTGCATTGCTTTCCAAAAAATCTCACTAATTAGAACATTTATTGAACATTTTCGTATACATATTTTCGGGCTCCTATCTCCACCCCATTTATTTATTCTCTAGTAATTAAAAAAAGAAAGTGTTACAAGACACTTTTTGTTCTCTTATTTTGTACATCTTTAGAGTCTCATCTTCCTTGCATCAATTTCTACCCTTACTGCCAAACTGGAAGCCTAATTTGGTACATTTTAATTTGCATTGCTTTCCAAAAAATCTCACTAATTAGAACATTTATAGAACATATTCGTATACATATTTTCGGGCTCCTATGTCCACCCCATTTATTTATTCTCTAGTAATTAAAGAAAGGAACCGTTACAAGGCGCTATTTGTTCTCTTATTTTGTACATCTTTAGAGTCTCATCTTCCTTGCATCAATTTCTACCCTTACTGCCAAACTGGAAGCCTAATTTGGTACATTTTGATTTGCATTGCTTTCCAAAAAATCTCACTAATTAGAACATTTATTGAACATTTTCGTATACATATTTTCGGGCTCCTATCTCCACCCCATTTATTTATTCTCTAGTAATTAAAAAAAGAAAGTGTTACAAGACACTTTTTGTTCTCTTATTTTGTATATCTTTAGAGTCTCATCTTCCTTGCATCAATTTCTACCCTTACTGCCAAACTGGAAGCCTAATTTGGTACATTTTGATTTGCATTGCTTTCCAAAAAATCTCACTAATTAGAACATTTATAGAA